>VDFB02271358.1:480220299-480497128 GCA_007258455.2 Sequoia sempervirens | reverse complement strand
TCTCCAACCTTATCCCACTCTCTCAAGTCACTCTCTCACACACTCACTCCATCTATCTCTCTCCCCTATACCCTTACCATGAAACCCTAAACCCTTATAACCCTCTACCATAAACCCTTAACCCTTAAACCCTCTACAATATACCCTAAACCCTAAACCTTTAACCATTAAACCCTCTACTATCTACCATTCACCCTTAGGTCTATGTGTACACAAATTGGATATCCGATTTGCAGAACAAAAATTATACTGTTACAAGTATCGTAATTTGTTTCAAATGAATCGGATATCATATCATAACGGATATCAGATTTGCAGGCCATAGAAAATCCCTGTGTGGGCCATTTTATGCATTCCAGAGGACCCTACATTCTATTTGCAGGTGACACACATGTAGTTTCAGATAGGAAGAGACAAAGATCAACTTTTTAGAGCATCTTCTATTGAAATTTGTCATAAGCAATGATTTTAAGCATCTTTTATGAGGTATAATGGGGAGCAGCAGTCGTCAGAAGAAAAAATTTAAGAGAAAGCTTACAAAAGAAGAAATTGAAGCATATAGACAAAAAGATACAGAAAGTCATAAGAAGAGAAGACAAGGTATGTTAAATATTGGTGAACCTAACCCCTATGGTCTTTCAAGTGAAGAGGAAATTGAAGATGTTCAAGGTGAAAATATTCAAGGTGAAAATGTTGAATTGAATATGTTGAACATGATATTCAAATTAGGAATGAAATTATTGAAATTGATAATAAAAATGTTCAAGGTGAAAATGTTGTATTTGAAGATGTTGAACATGATATTGAAATTGGGAATGAAAATATTGAAATTGATAATGAAAATGTTCAAGGTGATAATGTTGGATTTGAAGATGTTGAACATGATATTGAAATTGGGAATGGAATTATTCAAATTGATATTGAAAATGTTCAAGGTGAAAATGTTGGAAATGAAGATTTTGAACATAATATTGAAGCAAGTGTAAATTATGTTTCACCAAATTACATGAGAAATAAAGAACCTTGTATGGAAGAAAGACATATTCCAATTTCAAGACCCTCAAGAACCCCTAAATGGTTACTTGAATTTGATGAGAATATTATAAATAATTTTGAAGGTAAGAGGTCAACACGAACTGTTCAGTTGTGGGCTATAATACTTTTCAACCAATATTTTAGTGATAAGACATTGACCAAGCAATGCCAACTTTTTGTACAATTGCTAAAGATGCAAAAGATGAGACCTTTGCTAGCCAAATTGAAGACTCGTGTGAACAAGAAGACTGAAAAAAATTCTATTATTGTCAAAAATATTTTTAATGCTCTCAAGTCTATTGGAAAAAGTAACAAGGAAAAGGATAAGAGAGCTACTTGGAGAGTCATTACAACTGCCCTAGTAAGCCATCAATTGAAAAAGGCTCGCTTTATGAGACAAACTTGTATTGATTTTGAAATAAATTGTAAAACTTTGGATAGAGCACTTGCAAGAAAAGAAAGAATAGATGATCCTCTTGAAAATGATAAATGGGATTTTTTCAGAAGGCTTCCACATGTTCAAAAGAACCTAATGGATAATGTAAAGCAAGTAATTCAACAATTTTGGCATGATAACTCTAGAGTATCACCCAATGCAAAGGATGTTTTAAAGTTAAGAATTCGCAATCGAGACTACACACCACATCCTAAACATTTCTTGGAATCAAGCCAAACAACATTCAAAAAATTTATTGAAACACATAAAAATATGGAAATCTCGCAAAGGACTTTTGAAGGTTTGAAGCCATTTTATTGTGTGCCTCTTAAGATTCATAATACTTGCTGTTGCAAATACCATGTGGAGTTTTCAATGTACCATGAGCTATTATGCTATATCCATTCTACTTTGCATACTAATGAAATGTTGTAGGACTGTGGTGCAATGCATCTTCCAAAATCATCAAGGGACTTGCTAGATCTATTTTTATGTTCTAGAGATGATGGTTGCTTTTTCTATAGAAATGATTCTTTAAATGCAAAGTGCTCACAATGTGGTGGCTTGTCAAAGTTTGTTCAATGTTTTCATGAGAGTTCCGAATATGAATTTGGATAGAAGCTTGTTGAGAAAAAGAGATATGAGATAGTCAAATATACTTTGCAAAGCAAAGGTGAAGGTTCTAGATGTGAGTTGGTTACAAAAGAATGCAGTGTTGCTAATTTTATTTCAAATTTTAAGGACAATCTTTTCTACAAGTATGCAAGGCGTAGTCATAGGTCTTAGTGGTTGGATCAACAATTTAGGATGTGTAAGGACTCTTTTTCGATTGGCACTATTATATTAGTGGTTGACTTTGCAGAAAACTACACATTGCAACCACAAAACGAGGTACAATCTTAGTATTACAATTCCATTCAAATTGCTATTTTTGTCCACATAACATTTAGACATGTAGCTGATAGTACAGAGGAGGATCGAAAGATAATCAAAGAGTATCATTTTTATATGAGTGATGATAGATCTCACTCATCTGAGTATGTCCAACATTGTTTCAAGAATTTTTTTGAGTTCTTGTAGGAGCATGATATAGCATTGGGACAACATCTAATTTGGTCAGATAATTACACAGGTCAATTCAAGAATGCTTGTATGTTTTATTGGTTGAGTAGAATGCATGTAGATAGGGGTCTACCTCATATTTGGAATTTTTTTGAAGCTAGACATGGGAAATGGGAGCATGATGGAGTAGGAACATGTGTAAAGAGAGCTCTAGTTAAGGAGAAATTGAAGATTTTAGGAGCAAAATTCAGTGATGCACATTCTATAGTTGATTGGTGTAGTTCAACATTGTCACAGGGAGGGACACTTGATCCAATAGTGTGCAGATTCTTTTGGTTCATTGAGGAGGGTATAGTGGGAGGTAGATTAGATTTTCATACAATCAAAGATTCTTCAAAGATCCATTCATTTTGAAGCTCAGATGCAGGCACATGGACCATTTGGACACGAGAGTTGGCTTTTTTTTGTCAGAGTTATATTCGGCGTGAGTGGGATCAATGCGAGTCAAGTGAGTGGGTGGACACATGGGTACCACAATATCTAACTCCTTTATCTCAAACAATATCCATGACAAATGACACAATGGAAAGTTTAGTTGATTACGACTTGCTTTCAGATCTACTACAACGAGGACATATTTTTGTAGTTGTTGCACCGTAGGGGAATGAAGAGAGATTAGACTATTGGTTGGCTTGATGTGTGTAGGTAAAAAATAAGCTAACACAACCAATGGAAGATGATGATGGTTTCATGTATCCTACGGGTTTAGTTGTGGTTGCAGGAACTTGGTTGTGAACATACATGATTAGAAAGAATGGCATACCTGCATTTGAAGACTATGAGAAACACAAAACCATTCTCATGTATTCACACCTTTTTATAGCAATAAATGTTAAGTTGTTGAAGTATCATGCCAGACCAAAGACAAAACAACTATGGACACTTAGTAATGTTGATCATGAAGCAATATTGGATACTCTTAAGCAAAGAGATGACCCTTTATGCACACTTGAATAGAATTTTCAAGAATGGAAGGTAGAATGCTTTTGTTCATTATGATTAAGTTCATTAGTGTTCTTTATTTAATACTGATATTTTATATACTATTGCAATGTAGGTGTCTTTAATAGTGATATTTTGTATGCAATTTTGTGATATTTTTGGCAAGATTGATCATGGACCTGTTGCAACAATAGCTAGCTCTAATCCTTTCGAAGAGGTATGCATCTTTTATAGTTTGCATCACTAGCTCATCATCATTCAAGTTGTTTAGATTAATATAGATATGTTATTCTAAGCATATTTTCTATTGTGACAATATAGATTTCTCATTTTCCCACTTTTGTGATATTCCTAGCATGATTGATTATGGACCTACTACAACAATAGCCAACTCTGATCTTTTCGAAGAGGTATGTGTCTTTTATTGTTTGCATCACCAACTCATCATCATTCAAGTTGTGTAGATTAATATAGATTTGTTAGTCTAACATCTTTTCTATTGTGACAATATAGATTTCTCATTTTCCCACTTTTGTGATATTCCTGGCATGATTGATCATGGACTTGCTGCAACAGTAACCAGCTTTGATCCTTTCAGAGAGGTATTAGCATCTCATCATATTTTGTGTCATTTAGAATAATATAGATTGGTTATTCTAAGATACCTTGATGGTTTGTATAGGTGCTGGTCAATGTAGAACATGAACATACTACTGTTGTTGAAGACGCTACCCTGAATGCCTCTAATAGGAAAATTTTGTAAATTTTGAATTTTCATATTGGAAACAATGTAAAATGGTCATAATTGTGTATGGGCATAATCTATACCTAGTGATGTTTTTTGAAATATGGGTCAAATGTTTGGCATTGTATTAAGGGTATGTTTAAAATGTAAATGGGCTTGTATTTTGGAAACTCATACGTTTTGTAAAGTGGTCTATTTTTGTACTTAATCGAGCTACAACCGAATGTTTTCTTCCTGGTTCTTTCATGTCGGTATGCTCGTTTGAACCAGGTTTTGTAATATTTCCCATTTATATCTAATAAATTATAGTGGCTTGCAACTTTTGCTCCTCAAATCCAATTATTTAATTCACAAGGGTGACCTCATAGTCACAAACCTATTCCCTTTCATTTTAAAATTCAAAATTCAAATTTTTCTCTAAGTGGTGTCATTCACCCACTTTGAGTTGACTAAACACATGTTTGGCATAATTTGATGATATACGCTAGCATTAATAACATACAATATATTCATTATAATCATGAAAACATTCATTTATCTTATAGCATTGGAGCAATTAATAGTGAGACATTTTGATTCAATGTAATAAAAATGAGTAACAAATTTCTAAATACCACCAAGTCCCTAGATATTCAAGAGTAGATGCAAAGATAAACATTCATACCCTTATACCCTTATCAACCCTTAATTATGTTAGGTTGATTGTGTGTTGATTGATTGGATTTTATACATCCTTGTACCTCATTGATACATTTTTCTATTCGAATTTGCATATTTTATGTTAAGATATAGTAAATTATATTCACTTGCAATTTGAAGTGTAAATCTCTTGTATTGTTAGAATGAGTACTTGAATGATCATGAGGTGTTGAGAGAAATATTGTTTTCATTAGTATTCTTTGGAATGCTTTGGATATTGTTGTAATGGCATTGAATAAAGAAGGTCATCAATGGGAGTCACACAATCGTTGCCATCAATGAAATTGACCATCTCTCACATGTAATGCTTGGGAGTTACATTGGGAGAAGTGGATCATCTTTCCATAATGTTATGGGTTCCTACTTAGTTGATATGTTCATGGTGGAGGGCTATCTTGAGTGCTATCATAATTACATGTTGGGGTGGTTCGTGGTTTTAAACTATCAAGAATGGTTTTGGTGGCAATTAGTTTGGGGAAACCACTTACATGGTTTTATCTTCCCATTGCTTTGTATAAAAACTTTATGTAGAAATGTTATTACATGTCTTGACATTATTTCAAGAGTGGAAGGCGTGGAGAACTGGGTTTTGAACTAGCTTTGTACGAGTTGCAGAGTGAAAGTTGCACCACTTTGCAACTTTACACTGATTGCATCTCGCAACTTTTCCCTCCACTAAAAAGTCATTACCACAGGAAAACGCCTCTAAGATAGCAAAAACTAAGAGAGGTTTTTGTAGATGGTCCCAACACGAACTCATAGCCTCAGACGAAGAGTCTGTAAGCATCACAGTCTCCAAGAAATAGACCTTCAAAGATTGATGCCTTTTAGCACTTTGGACTCTTAAGGGAAATCGCTAGTCCAATGTAGCTCGAAGTAATTCGTTGTATTTGGGTGCAAGAGAGGACCATCCCTAGCATGAAAGTACCCATCTAGACATGTTGGAACAGTCTGTTTGGTTGTACGAGCTATGGAGTGAAAGTTGCACCACTTTGCAACTTTACACTACTTGCATCTGGCAACTTTTCCCTCCACTAAAAAGTCATCACCATAGGAAAATGCCTCCAAGATAGCAAAAACCGAGAGAGGTTTTTGTAGATGGCCCCAACACAATCCCATAGCCTTGGATGGAGAGTCTATAAGAATCATGGTCTCCAAGAAATAGACCTTCAAAGATTTTTGCCTTTTAGCACTTTGGACTCTTAAGGGAAATCGTCAGTCCAATGTAGCTCAGAGTGATTCAGTGTATTTGGGTGTAAGAGAGGATCATCCCTAGCATAAACGTATCCATTTGGATGTGTTGGAATAGTCCATTTGGTTGTACGAGCTACGGAGTGAAAGTTGCACCACTTTGCAACTTTACACTGCTTGCATCTGGCAACTTTTCCCTCCACTGAAAAGTCATCACCGCTGGAAAATGCCTCTAAGATAGCAAAAACCAAGAGAGGTTTCTGTAGATGGTCCCAACATGATCCCATAGCCTTAGACAAAGAGTTTGTAAACATCACAGTCACTTAGAAATAGACCTTCAAATATTGTTGCCTTTTAGTACTTTGGACTCTTACGGGAAATCGTTGGTCCAATGTAGCTCGGAGTGATTTAGCGTATTTGGGTGCAAGAAAGGACCATCCCTAGCATAAACGTACCCATCTAGACGTGTTGGAACAATCCGTTTGGTCATACGAGCTGCTGATTTGTGAACAAACATTTTCATTCGAAGAGGTTGAGCTTTGATTTTTGCTTGTTGGATTGAATGTGGACCATGACACAACTTTCTTTTTTCTAAAATTGTTCAACTGCTATGTTGCTTGCATCATCTTAACTTTCTTGGCTTAGGACAGCTGCTACTGCTATGTTACTTGCATCACATTCTACTATGAATGGTTTGTCAAAATTTGTTAAAACTAAGATAGGTTGGGTAGCTATCTCCCTCTTCAACCTTTCAAATCCTTCATTGGCTTCTTTGCTCCACACAAACTTTGTTTTTAGTCCTCCTTTGATGGTGTCAAGAACCGATGCACAAATTTCACTAAACCTTCTCATAAATTTCCTTTGGAACTGAGCTAATCAATGGAAACTCCTAACTTATGTCCCTATCTTTGGAGTAGGCCAACTAAGAATGGGGTATCTTGATGAGTTTCAACTTTTTTACTGCCTCCTTTGAGATGACATTATCAGTTGATCCTGAGTCTATGATAACATTATCTTGCACTTGACTCTAAAAAGAGATCTCCTTTGTTTTTGTTCATCCTCGATAGGTGCATTGATCAAAATCCTTCTTAACATGAGTTGTTCTCCTTTCTCTAAGTTGTCCACCTCTAGAGTCTCTACCTCTACCTCTTCCTTTACCAATTTGATGGGGAGACTTACCTTTCAAGAGCACTCTTGCTCTTCCCAAGACCTATTCTCTGGTATTCCTAAGGGTATTCATCTCTACCCTATTCAGGGATCTCTCCTAAACCCCTCTCACCTCATAATACTTTCCACCAATTTCAAATTCTTCTCCATTACTCTCTATTCTCCACTAGGCTTCCCTGGGCTCCAAACTGACCCAAAGTGTCCTAACCACTCCAGGGGATAGGAAAGGTTATTCTACTATCTCTTCATTGATTTGACACCCCACTAATCCATCTCATTGGATTCTTTCACCATTCTCCCATCACTTTCTTGAAAAACTCCATTTTAGGCCTTGTAGCCTTTTGCCCTAACTAGGCCTCCTAGAACCCGTTTTCTTGGCTTTTCTAAAAAACGGTCTTAACAACCCCAAAATATTTTTTGATATTATTTCTAGTGGTACCCTAGGCTTTAATATTTACTAGGTGTGAGGTCTCCCAAGTGGGTGTTCATATGACTATCCTCATACCTCCCTAATTTCAAGGGTTTCAAGGGTTTTAGCTCCTTTTTTGAACTTTGAGGGATTCAATGACCTCCTCAACTCTCCTCCTTGAACACACATGTCTAGAATACATGTTCCCACACTCCCATGCTCTTGATTGGTACAAACCAATCCATTTAGCAGCTTTCTTTACTGTTGTCCTCTCCAAGCCACTAGCCAAAATGCACTTGCACTCACCTAGTGCTTGATAGTTTCTTCACTTCCCCTACAAACAAAGACTCCTAAACCTGTATGTACATTATTTACATAGTCCCAAACTTTATTCCAAGTGGCCATGAGAGGAAAGTGGTGCAAGAGTACCTATGAAACATTAGGCATTTAGGAAGTCTAGGATTAATCTCTTTTGTTTTTTATGTTTATCATGAAGGTCATGTTGACCATTGAGTAGAGAAGATAGTTTAGGGATGTGGTTGATCTTTAGGATAGAATTTGAGGAAGGGTGAATGGGTTTAAAAACTCATTTTACTTAGCTTTCAAGAAAATTGGCAAAAGATGCAAAATGGTACACTTTTCAACTTTGCCACATGATAACTTACATGTTCAACCAAGGGAGCATAACTGATTGAGGAACCCTATATAAGGTGTGCCTCGACTTGAGAGCAGGGTTGGAAGTATTGGTATTGTGGGAAAGTTTTGTGAAGTGAAAGAAAAACAATGTTTTTGTGTGTTATTACTAATTTTTGCTTCAAAGTAGATCTTTAATGGATTGAAATTGTTATTGTGTTATGTGGAGGATGTAATTTAGTGTTTTCTCAAGCTTAGTGTTCCATCTTTTAGTCTTTTTGATTCAATTTCAATCATTGTTTGTAAATAGTTTGCTTTAACCCTATTGCTGGTCTGAACTAGACAGTTTTGTAGAAATGGGGTGTTAGTTCACTTTCCCACCATACAAATTATATGGTCCTTTGGGAACAATAACTAGACTCCATGTGTGTACATATGGTAGGTTTTAGGGTTTGTGTGAGCACAAGAGCTATTGGCAAAGTCTTTCCCTAGGCGAGCCAGGAAGAGTCTGGCTAGGGAAGACAAGGAGTGCAGAGCACATAACTTGCAGGGGTGATTGAATTTTGTTGAATTTCCTTTTTGTGAAGGTAGATGTGAGTCTTGCAAAGACTTGGTTTTCAAGAGGAAAATCCATCAGTCCATTTGGTGTGAGAAAGACTTAGCAGATTGAAAGCAGCCAGAAAAGGCTTAAAAACCCTAGTTTTTTCCCATTTTTAAGTGGAGGCATTGTATGGGTAGTTAAAACCCAAAACCTCAAAAATTCTTGAGAGGTGTCCATTTGAAGCAAGAACCTCAAAGAAAGATTGGGGGTTCTTTGGAGAAATTGAGAGAGTCAACCAGTTTTCTTGGAGAAGGAGACCTAATTGGGGCTTTTAGGCTAGTAGCCTTTTTAAGACCTAAACAAGGGTTTGTTGAAAGCTACCAAGAAATGGAGCTAGGAGGATACTCAAGAACAAAAATTGGATGGATTGCAATGAATTGAAACACCTCCACACCCCTGCAAATCAAAGTTCAATATTTGGAGGTATTGTTAGTCTTTAGGGCAGATTAAAGGCTAAGGAAGAGTTAGAGCTATGGCACCAAGATTGACTTGGTTGGTTGAATTTTGATGGTAGTGGGGTTGGCCAGGAGAACCAGGGGTGCCTAAACATGAGAAGGGACCTATAGGTTAAGGTGGTGAAGCAAAACACCAAGGAGGTCTTGCAAGCAAGACCTTAGAGCAGGAATTTGTGATTGATTCCTCTGATCCCTCCCTATCAGAAAGCCATAGGAACTCAAGTGGGACTCATTATTCACAAAACTGGCCCAAACCAGCAGTGAGTCCAAAAACCCAAAAACTTGCAAAACCTTAACTAGTTGGTCTAAATGACTAATCTAATGCTAGGTACAGTAAGTAAATGAAAAAAATGAAACACTCAAAGCATTAGGTTAGTCCTTTCAATCCATTCTTGATTGGATGAAGGCTCAAACACAAAAATGCACTCAAAAGTTGTTGAATTCCAATCACACAAAAATGCTCTCCAAGTCTCAATTCATGAAATGAACTTCCAACCCAGGTATTAGGGTTTGGATGACCTTATATACCTTTCTCCCACATGTTAGGACCCTTGGGTTAGACTTAGAACAACATTAATGCTATTTTTCAACTTTTAGGTCAAATTGCCAAGGCAACATTTCCAAAATGCTCAAATTGTCAAGATTTGTCTAGGAACTCATAAAGTTCAAGACTCTAAGCCAAACTTGCCCTAACACACTCTTAAAAAACCCTAGGGACTTTATATCATAGTCCTTATTCCCTTGGTGGTTGGCTAGAACCACCTACAAGCCAAAAATCACTAAGATCTTCCAAAAGACCTTAAGGTGCTCCTGCACCAGTTTGGAGGATGAAACTTGTTTGGATTTGTGAGGGAAATTTCATAGAAAGGTTGCATCTATATGCCAAGCATAGTCGATTTTAGCATCCCAATATTTTTCTAAAAAAATTTTGATCATTGTAATCTTGGTTATGAGCAAACAATTGAAGCAAAAAAATTGTAATCATCAAGTGAGTTATTTGAATTAAATACTCTATTCCAACCAGCTTATATGTGTAGATCTATTTATCATATGTGAATGTTTTAGATCTAAATATCTTGTTTAAATGTTTTGGCTGATTTTCATTGAATTATTCCAAATCTAAGAAATTTGTATGAATAATTTAGTTAAGGATTATTGAGTTATTTGAAATGTATGAAATTTGTAGGGTTAATCATATGAGTATCTAGTTGTTACTTATGCAATGTGAAATAATTCTTTGAGCTTGAAAGATGTGCAATGCAATGTAATCAGCAATATGAATATAAACTACATAATATTTAACCATTCTTTTTATGCTATTGTACATTGATATTTAACCATTGCTTCAAAGAGTTTAATCATGTACATGAGGAGGAAACTAAATTTTGATTGTCAACTTCTATATATATCAAATTATCCAATAATCAAGTGTATGTCCATATACGAAAATGGCATCAATGCCAACTCAAACAAATTTTTACAATATGTGGCATATGCCATCTCGGTATCTATTCAAAATTTACATCCCAAAATGTCTATCTCATCCTAAACTATTGGTGGATCATCAAAATGGAGCCTCTTTGAAGCACTCGTTGGCTTTGAAGGTAGCTGCACAAAAAAAAGTCAAACCACAATTGAGATTAGATATACTATATAATATAAAATTGAATAATTAACATAAAAATCAATACACATTGAATTATAATTGAACCTTAAAATTGAAATCTTGATTACCTGAAATATACGTCTCTTTGAAGGGTCAGGAGTCCTAGAATATACCCCTCTCAAAGAACTAACCATGCCAAATTTTGTAACATCAATCTATATATGTGAACAAAAACATGAAATTGATCCAGGTTAGCATATAATTGTTAGTAATAAGAAGGTATTTACCAAGCACAAAATAAAATAAACACATACCTCTTTAGGTTGATCTTTTTTTGTATCTCCTTTAAGTGTCTCAACAACTCCTCCTTGAGGTGTTTCAACACCTCCTCCTTCAGGCATTCAAATACCTACTCCTTTGGGTATTGTGGCACTTATCAATAGTGATGTATAGCTCACAACCACCTGTACATAAAAATGACAAGTACAAATGAAACTACGAATCTCTGTCAATGTATGCATAATCAATAAAAGATCTTATAAATTTTAATTCAATCATATTTGAGTTCAATTACCTTTCCCTTATCCAGCACTGTGCCTCCATAGTCTGGAGAGAATCACACCTCACTTGCACTAGGTGTTTGCTACAAGTAGAGAGTAAGATAAAAATATAAGTTAATATATAATTTCATTATTGACAATTCAAATGACAAGCAAATATACAGTAAAAAAATGGAAATAAGTGAGTCAGAAAATACGTACTGTGTGCATGTCGAGGCCAATTGAAATGGCCCTAAGGGTGCTATCTGTCACCTGTGTGAGCTCCTCCTCAGACATTAACTATTAAATAGACCATGTAATTAAATATTAGTACTTGATACTATCTCTTATTAATATTCATTTTAAAAAAAATGTAAGTTATCAATTTACACCTTAAATGTTACTTGTGTAACTACTCCAATGTTTGCCTCTCTAGTAGGAGAGGACTCTATAGGGTGTGCTCCACTCCCCTGCGTGTGATCTGCTATAATCTCCACATCCTCGATGTCATAATCAGAAGTGTCTAATGGATGCTTAGTGGGCTATACAATAGGACCCAAACATATTTGCTGGCACATATTGAAAATATGTGGCACACAAATATATGGACCTAAGGAGGATGATGCAGCAACACTGGATCCATTGCCAAGATCACCAGACTATAGCTGAGCTACTAAAGAAGCATGGGAAACCAAAAGACCACTCAAAGAGTGAATGGTCTGGATAGTTTGTGTGGTTGTATCCTTTGTAATATCTGGATGTTATACTGGAGGTGGTGGAGGAAGGGGAGGACTGGGAACATGTGTGTTCCTAAATACTCTAGCTACCCTTGGCCTATCCTGAGGCATACCTCTACCAATGCCCTAGAAGGGTTTAATGTCAAAGTAATTGACATGATGTCCTAACAAAAACTCAGCATATAATTTTTTAATAAAGTAAAAAGGTACATCAAGATTATTGTTGGGTGGTTTATCAAAAACCATACACCAATGATCCCAAAAGTTATCTACTATGCCCCTATGCATGCACCATTTTATAGAAAGTTTTGGCTTGTTAACATTAACTGGCAAACCATTGCTGGGGTTAATAAATAAAGAGGCTACTTGGGCTTTCATTATTTGGAGATCTTTCACATCATCATAAGACATTCCATATGCATAATATTGCCTCATGGTTTCTTGCCACGAATGAAATGCATTATGTTGGGTGGAGAGGGTTTCTACATTTGTAATTATTCTTATCAATGTGGTTGACATATGACATATGGGATAATAGAGGGATTTTCCCATAAACATCACAAATGCCCCTCAATTGCTCCAACTTCTGCATTTTGATTTTGAGCTAGTGGATTTTCATTTTCAATTGGTGGAATTTGTGCATTTTCATTCTCGGCAGCCATAATGCCTGATTAAAGTTTTAAAAAATTAATCTAAAATTAGACAATATAAATGAAACACTATTTTTAAATCAAAATCCATTAAAAACATTCATTTTTTTATCAAAATCTATTTTGAACTCAATTGTTTCATAAAAATTCAATCAAAAACCCTATTTTGAAAAAAAAATCCACAAAAAACATTCATTTTTTTTATCAAAATCCATTCCAATTCAATTTTTTCATAAACAATTCAATAAAACCCTATTGTGAAAAAAAATCCACAAAAAACTTTCATTTTTTTTAAAATGTATTCTAAACTCAAATTTTTCACAAAAACTCAATCAAAAACCCTATTTTTAAAAAAAATCAATAAAAACCATATGAAATTATTCAAATTTAAATCAAAATTGAATCAAATCAAATGAAAATAAATAAACTTACCTTTCCAAATCGAATTTAGCCTATATCAAATATCTGTTACGCGAACAATGGATGAACAGTGCGCTCGCGGGTTCTTCTCAACCAAATGAATTCAAAAAAGAGACATAAGTGTTTAATATATACTTTTTACAAATTAGATATCTGATTTGAATCGGATATCTGATTTGAATCAGCTATCTGATTTGGATCGGATATCCGATATGTAAAAGTAGCTTTGGTGTTTGGTATGGTGACACCTGAGCCTACAAAAAGTCAACATGTTCTTTTTCACATTTTCTCGATCAATGAAAGATGTGTTTTTTCTTCATTTCCACTTTTTGGCCCACCATTAACCTACACATAACCAACAGTCATTACTTACTTAAATAGTACTTTCATGTGTGTGTTAAAATAATTGCAAAACAAAAATTTTAAAAATAATTTCAATGATCAATCCAATTTACTAAAAAACCAACACTCGTAGCATTGCTTATAATGTTACTATTAGATTCATGCTATTAAAATACAAAGGCCACAAATATAAACACTACATTTCCATGCACACATACTAGACACATAAGGTTATGGCAACACTATTACACATAAAAAAGGTAGCTAATTCAGAGAAAAAGAGAATGTAATATTAGAGAACTACTACTACTACTACAAGGTGAAGGTGAAATATATTAGGATGTACAAAAATAGTGGCATTAAAGCTCTAAAACATAACCCCATGCATTAAAAAATTGGGAAAAAATCAGATTTAAAGAAAAAGGTAAAAATTGTAGAATAAGAGATAAAAACTATTTTTTTAAAAATTGAAAGGTATTTCCATAGCCTAGAGATATAGAGAGAAAATAAAATAAAGAGTTTAACTAATGAATTGTAAAAAATATATTTATTTAGTTTATATTCATATCTTTGATTACACTGCATTGTACATCTTTCAAACTCAAAGCATTACTTCACATTGCATAACTAATAACTATGAGCAGCTGCCAATTGCATTTGCTTGTCATGGCATTCTATGAGATCACATTTCTTTGAGGCATTTTTTCAAATAGTTCACTACCTTGTCTATGCTACCACATTTTCCATACATGTCTACCAAAGTATTTTGTCAAACAATTCACTACCTTGTTGCTATGGTTAAAAGCCTAAAACAAGTGCTTTCAAAAAAGCTATGGATGCTTGGAAAAAATCTATCAAAAGCATAATAGTAAGCATGAGACCATAATATTTTGACACTCCATAAATATTTCCCCATCCCTAAATTAAAATTAGCACTATCGGCCTAACAATGCCTCATCAAAAGAATGCCCATTACAACCTTTCTGATATCCCAATGAAAGCAACTCATAACCTAGTATTGGTGTAACAATATGCTATCAAGCTGACTCGTAAGGCACTCTCCCTGAGAGACCGACAAAGTTAACAAAAGTAAGCACATCACTATGACACATGAAAATTGGTGGAAAAAATGTTTGCATTCCCCCAAGGGCCTAATATAACCATGGATTATCAAGTACATAATGTATATCAGTGGATTTGGAGTGCATCAGGGTGACGTTATCTAGCATCCCGCTGATAGACCTAAGGAAAGTTGTTCATCGGTGGAGAAGGTGGCTATCAATGGAAGAAGAATCTCAGTCTCACCGATACAAAAATAATGATTATTACTAACAGATGTGACATCCTGAGGCATTGTAGAGATATTTAAAATTAATGTTCTCCCCCAATGACAAGACTAAAACAAGTGGTGCATTTTAGGGAGCTCTATAATGGTGTCTATTAGATATCAATATCAATTATTGGGAATAAACCTAAAGATGACTACAAATAAGCATAAAAATAAAGAATAAAATATTTGTGAGATAAAGACATTACTAAAAATGAAGGAGTAGGTAATTGCAAAAATAAATGAAGGAGAAATTGCAGGTTTTAATTCTTGAAGTGAATGAGAGACGTGTGTGGAGTTGAGTGGCAACAATGATTGTACATCGAGCATTTATGGAAAGGAATGTGAATGAAGTTATTAAATTCTTGAGGCATTACTTTCTCGATGCTCCTCTATTGTGGTGAAAAATTGTTGTGAAAATGGTGTACATGAGGTGGTGGCTCTTTTTCTATAGAGGTGATGGAGGTTTGTTTCATGCTTAAAACAAAAAAATAACTCACACTTTTATGGAGAACCATCGATAAAGATACTAATGGGGTGTTTCCAACAACGAGCACAAACTCCACCGATGACATCCCTATTGGACCTCTGTGGGAATAGGAGACCTCGTCTTGTTGATAGAAGATCCTCACAACAATGAAATAACAAAACCATCTGGAATCATAATGTTTGAATCAAGGAACAATGAGAGGGGGGGTGAATTAGTGTTCTACAATTTTTAACTTTGTTAATCTAATCTTTAAAGTACTGAAAACATTCAACCAAAAGAAAGATGCATGAACATAAGACAAATAACCACAACACCATAACAAAAGGATTTTTGTGTGCAAACCCTATTAGGGGAAAAACCACAATGGAGGTCAATCCACAAGATTATCTAAGTATACTCAAAATGAATTTTTTGAAAATGGGAATGCACTTGCATTTAGGCACACTACCTAGAGCTCACTTCTCAAAAAAAGAAAGGATCACTACCTTACAATAGATTTGGATTACATCCAAAGGATTGAACTGATAAATTAGCATCTACAAATGCCTAATTACAGTTCTGGTTAAGCTCATAGATTGAATTCTTGATCTTTTGTTTGATTTTTATCTTCTACTCTATTCTTCTCTAACTTGAATCACAAAATGCTTATTGCACAAGTGAAACCATCCATAATCACTTTACAACTCTTCTAACATTCACAACATGCAACAACATACTTCATACATGCATCAAAATGATATAATAAATCACTTATATATATTTGCTACTAAGGATTTAATTGCTTCATATTGGCTTCAACAAAATAGAAAATATATACAAACTGTTAGCCCAAATCAGTAACAATTATTAATGTGAATCAACCAAGGTTGGCCACAACATAGTGAATACCCAAAATAAACTAATCAAACATAAAAACACTTAAACAATTACTCCTTGAATATCCACAACAACTATATTCACTTAGTCGGCCTTCTTGCACTAATGAATAGGAAATTAAACAACAAAATATTCTAACTTGCACATAGATCAATACTTGGAATTGAGATTCATAGATAATATAGACCATATATCAAACAACCTTCCCTGAGATCCACCAATCAAAAAGATAACAAAAAATTTGCATATGAATCGATGAACACAAATCTATTGGATGCTTTATTCTAGCTTGAGTAACTTCAATTTGTCTACTAGTATGATCAAATGATGGAATTTGGATCAAATAATTAACAAGGGTTTCCATTAATGAGAACACTAGAAAAAAATTGCAGTGTCTCTTTCCAACAATTGCCCCCTTTGGCATTGATGGCAACACTTAGCAAAAAATGACTAACCGTTGGATCAGTACCAACACGAATTACACTTCCAACTTCAAAACTTCGAAAAGATCTTCAATCATTACTCAAAATTGCAACTCCTCCTAAGATTAATATGCATTTTTCACTATTCTACTCTCCCCCTTTGACATCAATGGCAAAGATGGGGAATCCACATACCAAAAATCAAACAAAATTGTTGCATATGTACAAACTTATTTCTACAACTTACACAAACTTGAAAATATCTAAAAAATTGGTAACCTGACCTTCTTGCTTTCCAACATAAATAGTTAAACGATCAAAGGCATTAGAAATTGCAACTAACTATTTCTCATGATCCTTAATCTTCTTCTCATTTTCCTTAATAAATTTAGACAAATACAAACATGACTTATATATCTTTCCTCCTTCAGATAGTGCACTTTGAACATTCTTCACATAGGTGGATAATAATGATTTGTCATTAGAAATCATACACTTAAGCCTATTGAACCTTTTATCATCAAATTCCTTATGTACCTTGACCTTAACTGACTTCTTGAGGGACTCAAAATGAGTACTTACAAAATTAATAAGCTTCTTAATCTCACGGGAGGGAGAACTTGATGGATCCTTAACATGAGTAGGCATGATTCTCTATAGAATACTAGATGCAAGGCTCAATAGCTCACTATCCTCAATGTGAGACTTCAATAATTATTCCCTAGCTTTCACCTATACAAATGATGCAACTTTCAATTTTTGAATCATAGAAAAGGTAGACAAATTAATAGGACCTTCACCCAATTCAAGGTCAAACTCTTCATGTTGCAATTCCAAAAACTTCTTCACTACCTCTGCAATGTCTCTTTCTTCCATAGGCATTTCCTTTGCTTCAACCTTCTTTTCTTCAATCACTATTTCCTTAGCTACAAATTATTGATTGTCTTTTGGAAACTCAACTTCTTCAGTTGTCACAACTTTAGGAGCCTTAGTCTCCATGGGTACTTCTATATCATGTACACCAAGAGGAATCTGAGTGTCCTCAAGTGTATCTTCCTTTACCTCTTGATCTACTGGACCAAATGAAATATCTTCAACATGCACTTCTTCAGAGACAACATTGATTCTATTCTTTAACAAAACTTCCTTTAGAATTATTTCAGTTTATTTTTCTACCTCTTTAGTTTGACCAATCATAAGCTTGTTTACTCTTATTTTTCTCTTGAAATCCCTCTTAGCTTCATTTGGGATTGACTTCATTTCTTCAATAGACATCGTGAGACATAAATCTACAAGAATCCATTCTCTCATTTTCTCTTCTTTAGTTCTTGCACTTACTCTCGTCATTTCCAAAATTTCATATAGTTTCTTAGGAAATTGAGATATGATCTCAATGAGAGCCATATTGAAATTGTTCATGTAGATAGGTAGATAAAATCAAAGAGTTTAAATGCATTGAAGACAATAAACAAATTAAATCCTATCAAGCACCATGAAGTATAAACTAGAATGAAAATAAAAATAATAAACAAATAACATGCAAACTGATTTTCAAACTAGTGTTGATTGATCTCCATGGCTCTTCTCCATCTGCACAAGGATGCAAAATTTTGAAGGTTGATTGTAGAGGAGGAATGTTGGTTGCTCAATTCTATAGCATAACAATGTGATGAAGATGTAGATGGCGATTGAAGAATTATTTTGATAGAGTGAAGATGCTAGAAGAATCAACCCCTCAAATGAATTGTGAGAGGTTGTATTTATAGAGATTTTGATTGGTTGATATGATCAATGGCTGTGATAATTCCTGACAGATCAAATGGTGCAAGATGAATGAGACTGAAGAAAAAGATAGAATAAAAATAGAAAACATGCTTTGTTAGAATTAAAATAGAAAACAGGCTTTGTTTTCTTTTTCAAAGAAAGATAAGATAAGATGATAGAAAATCATCTTTTTTTAGAAGATATTAGAAAGATTTAAAGATGATAAATAATGAATTAAAAATTTAATTATTTACTTGTGGATGACATGAAGCTTTTCTTAATTAAATAAAATATTTAATTAAGCTTTGAAAGAAAGTAGAAGAAAGTTTGTGATAAGAAGAAAGCTTTAATTATGATTTTTGAAGAAAGCAAAAGATATCATATTAAATAAAATATTTAATTATGATATGAGAAGAAAACAGAAGATAATAAAATATCTAGTTGTGATTTAGAAAGAAAGCATAAGATTTTTAATTAAATAAGGTTTATTTAATTAAATCACATTTATGAAATTAATTAAATGAAATATTTAATTAATTAGAAGAAGGATTTAAAATAGAAGAAAAAGAGATATTTAAACTTAATTAAATCAAAAGATTTAATTTAAATTCAAACGATGATAATTAATTTAAATAAATAAAATGTATTTATTTAATTAGTTAAGTGGACGTACGAAAATAATTAAATAAAATAAATTTATTCAATTATGAAAGAAGAATAAAGTGAATGAACAATATAATTAAATTAATCAAATTTAATCATATGTTGAAGACTTTTAGAGAAATTAATTAAATAATAAATATTTAATTAATTGCCAGGGTTATAGACATGACCATTTTTATATGTATACATTTTGCCCCTCTTTGAAGTGATGTGTGAAACGCATTGCTTCAAAGAAAATAAAAAAAAGAAATTGCCCTTGATATGTTTCTGATTTTTTATGTTGATGATGCCCCCTCGAGAGGATAGGTGGGTTGGACAAACACGGGTATTCTCTCGAAATGAAATGAAATGAGAAAGGAGGGATAAGTTGAATGATGCAAGAGAGAATGTGGATGAAGGAGATGAAAGGATGCACTATGTTGCAATGAAAGTGAGCAACCATGATGTTTGATATAGCACTAGACGTTATGCACCAAGGTATAAGGACCAAGGTGATGATGTGTCTCGTGCCCCAACATAATACAACCTTGTCTAGACATATGAGGAAAGAGGCTTAGAGCATTAAAGTCCTAATGCACAAAATGTATTATGTGACCTGAGATGCAAAGGATAATGCAAAAAGATATTCCAACATACACAAGATATGAATATTAGCTAGAATGATACAGATTTGATACAAATGCAAGATAAAATGATAGCACACACAAGCAAGCAAGCAAGCATGCACAAATGATACAAAAAACAAACAAGGTATTGCCCTTGTCAAGCTGTAAACTGTTGATTGATTGATTGGTTGATGATGATGATAGTGTTGTCATTGTTGGGAAGCGATATATCCCTAGAGAAACACAAGGATGATGATAATTGATTGATTGATTGGTTGATTTGGTTTACGACAAGATTAGGGTCAAGACCAAAGGATGTGATTGGATAATTTGACAAGATTGATCGACTTGATTGGTATGGATTAAGGGTTGACTTGCATTTGGATATTTGCTTGGATTGATTTGATTGATTTGATTGGATGCAATGGTTTTGATGAAGATGATTGATTGGATGATAGGATGTGATGAATTGAATAGAAGAATTGATGTGATTGGAATGATTTAGATTGAAGTGATTTGATTAGATAATCGATTGATTGAATTGAAGAATTGATTTGATTGGAATGATTGTGATTGAGTGGATTGGTTGCAATGGTTTTGATGAAGATGATTGATTTGGTGGAATAGTTGAATGATTGGATAGAAGAATTGATGTGATTGAAATGATTTTATTGCTTGGATTTTTGTTTGATATTTGATTTTTTTTGTATTTTTTTCAGGACTTTTTCTGATTTTTTTTGTATTACTTTAGGACTTTTTCTGATTTTTTTGTATTTTTGAAATGTTTTGATTTTTTTTTGGAGTTTTGAAATGTTTTGATTTTTTTTGGAGTTTTAAGATGTTTTGATCTTTTGGATTTTTGAGAATATTTGGAGGTGTCAAAGGATGTAATTTTGAGTAGCCTTTGTGCTAGATACCAATGACAAGGGGAAAACCAAGGCTAGGTGCAAGGAGATAAAGGGGATTGATGGATGAAAGGGTGGGTGATGGGATAAGGGATAAAAGGCTCATGATATATGGATGGATGGAAAGGATAAGTCAGTGAATTAAATGGATGTATGCATCATAAGAGAGCAAGGATGTGATTTCCAAAGACTATGTTGCATAGGAATAACATGCCCCATTCTAGGTACAAGACTTAGGATTTTTCATGACAAAGCTTATGGCAATAGGATAATGATATGATTGGTTTAGATAGGATGAGGTATGCCAACAGATATCCAAAGCATGTTTCAACATTTTGCCCCTATATCTTCATCAAGATCAAAAGGATAAGGGTGGATGAATGGACTCAATATGAGAGGTATGTATGATGGCTAAAGATGGTAGGTAGGATGGAAATGATATGACATGAAAATGATAGGTTGGATAAATAAGACATTATGCCCCCAAGTGTAAGTGACATCAAAGATCAACCTACACATGATGCCTATTTGCTAGGTTTTCATCATGGTACTTATCCAGGGTGCCTGTTTACCAGGTTTTCACTGTTGGATGAAGGGATTTCTCTTTACTTTTCTTTTATTTTTATTTTTATTTTATTTTTGACTTTTTGACTTTTTGGATAGGAGAAGGGGAATATGGATGGGAGGGACTCAAGTGTCTAGACCCATGAAAGGTGGTAGTCTCGCTAGATATGGATGTCCTTGCATGGACTATGTCAAATGTCATTATGCTCATAGAGGTTGGTAAGGAATGACATGAAAGGGATGGATTAGGTAGATGGCGGATTATGAAAGTCTTATGTAAAAATGGATGGGGAATAGTGGATGATGATGTGGATTGAAGAGGACTTGTGCAAAAGGATGGATGCAAGGTTTATGCAAAAGCATGGACCATAGGAAGGTGATCGAGAAGATATGTATGATAGTAGTTGAAGGATGAGGAGATGGAGGTATGTGGAATTGTTGTGAAATAAAAAGGAACCATAACCAATGGTTGCATACACTGTGATAAACGTTGAAGCTTTTGATGTGGACGGGGTGTAAGAAGCAATGAATTTGTTTGCGTAGGAGGTGGAGGATGTAGTGCTTTAGGTACCCACATAGACTTAGTATTTTTATGATTTTTGTTTGGCTTGTAGGTTTTACGAATTTGAGACTTTTGAATGGAATGAGAATGTGGGGTGGAAGTGGATGGTTGGTATTTTTCTGATGTGAATGCCTCATTTGACTTGATTTCTTTTTTCTTAGGTACCCAAACCATTTTAGATTTGGCCTTTACTTTTGGAGGTATGGGCTTATATAACTTTTTAGATGGATTTTTCTTTGACTTTTTGTATTGATGTCCTAAGGCATGAGAACCCTTAGAATTTTGTACTTTATAGGTAGAGGCATTGAAATTCTTGCTTTTGAATCCCATGGGTATGGTGGAATGGGTGGAAGCTTTATGTTTATACATTGTGTGCAATTGTTGGTCATGATTAGGAATGTCAGGGTATTTATGGATGGAGGGATAAGGGGATTCGACAATGTGGATATTAGGTGTTGGGAGAAGTGGAGGTAGATTAGATGGAGGGATATTAGGAGTTGGAAGTAATGGTGGCAAAGTGGATGGAAGAATATGTGGAGTTGGAAGAAGTGGGGGTAAATTAGATGGTGGAAGGTGTATGGTCACATGCTTTTGACATTTGTAGAATGACGGTGGTGGAATGACAACATATGTTTTGGGTGTACGATAGGCTTTATGATGGAAAGTGGAATTAGGACCCATGGAGGAAGTACCAACATCTTTAGGTTGTTGTACTTGGGGTGTAGGTCCAAGGCCATAAGAGCGTGGAGGGACTTTGACATGGACGGGCTCCAAAATATCTTGTTCATGAAGGTCTAGACCTTTACCTTGGTGGTTCATGTTTTGGAGTGTGCAATGGACAATGAGACTAGGTGTAGGTAGAACACTAGACATGAGTTCCTTATTGGATGGAGAAGATGAAACAAGGGAAGATAATGGTTTTTGTTGTTCTAAGGAGGAACATTCATGAATGAGGGTGGAAATACCAATAGGATATGATGGAGGACTTGCAATGGGGTCGATAGTGGGTGATGGAGGATCATTAGGATCTTGATTATAATTGTGTTCAATTAGATCCAAGGTGTTTGTTTGATCTTCTATCTTGGCTTGGGAGGCATGTGTCTCATCAAGGGAAGTGGATGTTGATAGATCATGGATAGGACTAGGTGGAGGTGAATTTGGAATATCTTTCTCATGGATGGGTATAGGATCAAGTTGCTCATGGATAGGCTCTTCATCATTATGGATATCATCTCGATCATAAAAATGATATAGCTTATGGATAGGTTGGATGAAAATGATTTGATCTTGATTAGGACTAGGGCTTGATGTTTCCACATGCTTGGGAGTAGACTCTTGATATAACTCTTGGGTTTCTTGAATGGAAGTGGAAGGGAATTTCTCATGGAGAGACTTGACATGTTCTTGATGATCAACAACATAGGAGCATGAAAGAGGGTGACTTGAACTTACAACAAAAGACTCTTGAATTGGCTAAAGGGGTTGTGGATGACACGGTTGACTTGAAGGACTTGGCATGGCGTTTGAGGACTCTTTTGTATGTTCAAGTATATGTGTTGAATGACATGGCGACAATTGTTTCCTTGCTTGCAGCCCTTGGGTCACATCCTTTGGAGGTGTAGGGGTGGAAGGTGTTGGCTTAGGATTTTTATTTTTACTGTATAGTGGTATGATATACTTCAAGAGTACATAACCTAGATCAGTGTTCCCCTTGTGAATGGTTGCATTAGAACTTAAAGGCTCTTGATTTTGTTGCCTAGGTGGACTTAAAATCACATGTGTTTGTTGTGATGTGGATTGATAGGTTGATGTGGTACTGACACATGAAGAAGTGGATGGATTAGATTGGTATGAGGTGGAAGGAGAAGCCCCTCGAAATCTAATTTTAGGTTTTGGTTTTATTTCATTATTTAGACTATAGAAAGGGACTCCTTGAATTATGATCTCAGGCTTAGGTTTAGGATTGGGCTTGTTTATGATTATGACCATTTTGACAAGTGGTGATGGTGATGATGTGGAATGATTAGATTGGATGAATTGAATTGATTAGGATGAAATGAATATGATGTGAATGTGTTGGAAGAACATGTAAAGTGACTTGTCTTTATGTGTTTGGTGTTTAGCTTGATTTGGAAATATTTAAATGAATGATCACACATGTACACACCATAAATCACTCACGCAAGACACATAAGCAAGTTTGAATTTTGAAATTTGAATAATGCAATAATGATTATTAAACAAGCACACATGAAAGACACATCAACAAGCCCTATGACTAGTCAAGTGGGGTATAGCTAATTAATTCTCAAGCTAGTTTGCACAAGGTTGACTAAGGAATGATTTGAAAGAAAAATTCTACCAATAAGCCGGGAGAAAGGGGTAACCCATCCTTCACCTTAACTTCCCAAAGGTATAAAGTTCTTTGGGGCTTAGCTCAGAGTGATAAGATTCCAACTTCCAAACAAGCGTGTCTTTCGATTCACACTTTGATTGAGGTAATCCCTTGGAGGGATGTGTGCTCCAAGCAGGCCTCCTAAAAAGGGTTTGACAAAAGCGAACCAAGTGAGGTGTTTTGGAAGACACAAACACTTGATTCACACTCATAGTGATTAATTTCCCTTTAGAAAATTGAAATGTTTAGAAGAAAACAATGAAGAACTCATTCTTTTTAGATCCCAAATCAAGATGTGATGGAAGACAATGATTAATTTTAGACCCAATTTTTGAAATGTGATTGAAGACAAGATTTTTTTTAAACCAATTGAAATGATGTGATCAAACAAGATTTGATTTTATGTCCCGAATTGAAAGATGTGACAAACAAGATTAAGAGATGAAGGATGAAACAAGTGCACCTGGTTATTTTTGCTCTCCAAATTGATGTTGTGACTGATTCCAATACTTTTCCAGCTCCGTATGATTCACCAACAAGTCACCAAGACAAGAAGAAACACATGCATGCAAGAAAAAGTGTGATTAAATCCCAAAACAAGCAATTTTTTTTTCAAATATGTGAGAATTTGAAAGTTGTAACTCTATTAAATTTGATAAAAACTTACACCATTAGATAGCTTATGAAATTCTACCCCATTTAAAAAAAAAAACTCTTAAAAAGACCAAAAAATGACCAAGATACGACCATTTTAAGATTTCCTATGAAAATGTTGTTTGTATGCGCTAAAACACAATCCAGAATGCTAAATAAGCTCTCGGATGCGTTAAAACACAATCCAGAATGCTAAATAATTCCCATATGCACTAGAACAGACCCCATATGTGCTAAAAAAATTTCTAGATGCACTAAAAGAAGTCCCAGATGCACTAAAAGAAGTGCCAGATGCGCTAAAAGAAGTCTCAGATGCGCCAAAACAAAAAAAAATTACAATTTTTTTTTAATGAAGCAGTATATGCCCCATTCTATTCCTTATAAGTGCCAAAATAGTCCCTGGATGTGCCGAAACAGCTCCTATATGCGCCGAAAGACCTGTAAAAACACTGTTAAACCCTGGATGCGCTAAAACAGAAAATTTTGTCGAAAGTCTGAATTCCAGAATGTGAATCCTGTCATAAAACCTGCAAATAAATGTTAAAAATGGGGCAAGGCCCCACGGTGGGTGCCAAAATGTAGATAGGTAGATAAAATCAAAGAGTTTAAATGCATTGAAGACAATAAACAAATTAAATCCTATCAAGCACCATGAAGTAAAAACTAGAATGAAAATAAAAATAATAAACAAATAACATGCAAACCGATTTTCAAACTAGTGTTGATTGATCTTCATGGCTCTTCTCCATCTGCACAAGGATGCAAGATTTTGAAGGTTGATTGTAGAGGAGGAATATTGGTTGCTCAATTCTGCAGCATAACAATGTGATGAAGATGATAGATGGCGATTGAAGAATTATTTTGATAGAGTGAAGATGCTAGAAGAATCAACCCCTCAAATGAATTGTGAGAGGTTGTATTTATAGAGATTTTGATTGGCTGATATGATCAATGGCTGTGATAATTCTTGACAGATCAAATGGTGCAAGATGAATGAGACTGAAGAAAAAGATAGAATAAAAATAGAAAACAGGCTTTGTTTTCTTTTTCAAAGAAAGATAAGATAAGATGATATAAAATCATCTTTTTCTAGAAGATATTAGAAAGATTTAAAGATGATAAATAATGAATTAAAAATTCAATTATTTACTTGTGGATGACATGCGGCTTTTCTTAATTAAATAAAATATTTAATTAAGCTTTTAAAGAAAGCAGAAGAAAGTTTGTGATAAGAAGAAAGCTTTAATTATGATTTTTGAAGAAAGTAGAAGATATCATATTAAATAAAATATTTAATTATGATATGAGAAGAAAAGAGAAGATAATAAAATATCTAGTTGTGATTTAGAAATAAAGCATAAGATTTTTAATTAAATAAGGTTTATTTAATTAAATCACATTTATGAAATTAATTAAATGGAATATTTAATTAATTAGAAGAAGGATTTAAAATAGAAGAAAAAGAGATATTTAAACTTAATTAAATCAAAAGATTTAATTTAAATTCAAATGATGATAATTAATTTAAATAAATAAAATGTATTTATTTAATTAAGTGGACGAATGAAAATAGTTAAATAAAATAAATTTATTCAATTATGAAAGAAGAATAAAGTGAATGAACAATATAATTAAATTAATCAAATTTAATCATATGTTGAGGACTTTTAGAGAAATTAATTAAATAATAAATATTTAATTAATTGCCAGGGTCATAGACATGACCATTTTTATACATATACAGTTCAAATACTTTATTGTAGCCTCGTCAAGAACTCTTTGACCAACACTATCAAAGGTATCATAACATTCACATAGTGGCTTAAGATTACCATCCTTAATTATGCCTTTCTCAACTTCCTTTATAGACATACCTAGTTTGTCAGTTCTCACCTTCTTCTTTGCTTTCTCTTCTTCATCAGAGGGCTTTTCCTTAGTGACTTTTGTTTCCTAGGTTCCCATATGCTTTATTTCTCACTTCTTCATCAAATTTAGTCTCTTCATCTTTTGAGATAGCCTCATAGACTCTTGTACTCTTATCATTCTTCCTCTTACCAGATGCCTTGGCTTGAGCTTTCACAAGGGTTTTCTTCTTTGTAGGACTAGATAGGGGTGTAGAGCTCCTTGTGGATCTAGTTTTGGCAGAGGATGATGCCAAACTAGCAAATTCAGTTTTAGCAGACTCTTTTTTAGCTTCTTCTCTCTTCCTTTTGGCTTCTCTCATAGCTTATGTAGATATACCCATGCTCTCTGCAAAGGCTTCCACTTCCTTCCTTACTCTCTAGACTATCATAGGTTTGTTCAAATGCTCATGTACTTGCATATCATTTTTTGCATAGGTTCCAAGCCTCTCTTTAGTCAGATCCAAAGGCTTACACAACAAATGATTTCCATATAGCTCTGAGATGTTCTCCTCAACTTCGTAGCCCATTGGCATAATCTAGTCCATTCTAGGATTTGTAGCTTCCATCAAGCATTGATCAATGTGAACCATAAAATAGATAGTCTCCTTGTAATTTTCCATAATAGAAGTAGGAATTCTTTCTCTTGCTTGCATTTCACTCTGAAACTCTTGAAATATTCCCAAATATAAGTTTTCCTTGCCTTACTATCACCAATGTTGTACAAGATATCTCTAATTTGAATAGCTAGAGGCTTATAGCCTTGCCAATGCACTATTCCAACTCCTAGAACTTCATTCATGAAATAAAAGAACAAACACAACAAAAGATTACCATACTTAAAGGTATTCTTTTTATCTTTCTTGATCTTACCAAGATTCTCCATAAGCTAACTTTGAAGTAACTCACACAAGTCATAATATGCATTCTCCTTCACCATCTTATATGTTGCATAAATAGTTGTACCAGATATAGAATTATCTCAGGTAGAATGATATACCTTGTAACCAATTACCATAGATGTACAAATTTGACATCCACATCAATAATATTATTAGTTGTCATAGCTCTTTTATCAAATACCAAACCAGTTGCATAAGTAACTATCCGATTCTTCATGGACATCAAGATTGGTAACCCACCAGATAAATTTAAACTAGTAATAGTTCTTATGGATTCTTTTGTGATCTTAAAGGGTTGACTCAACCACATAAATTTAGTATCAACTCAGCTCAAAATATACCAGACCCACTCTCTTTCATCAAACATGGGAAATTTTACAATCTGTGTGAATTTCTTCTCTTCTAAGATTTTAAATTTAGGTTTAACACATAAATCCTCTCCAACTATATGATTGGAATACAAATTCAACAATTGTGAGCTCCCTAACTCCTCAATATTTACATGAATGTATGGCTCAGTGTCTTCAATATGTAAGACACCGTACATAACAAATGAAAATGTACCTAAGGGCTCAGTCTCTACATATTTGAAAGGATGCCACTTGAATTTTGGATGGGCTCCATCCTTGATATCAACTACCAATGGAGTAGCCATTTTCAAAAATTCACAAGTTGATAAATTTTCTCAATAAATTCCTTTTTTCCGAAATAGGGTTTGATTGCCAAATCACCTTTACACTTGAATCTTCGCCATAATTCACCAAAGTTCTCTTCAGAGCTCTCCAAACTACTTATTAATGTGAAAAGTGATAGATGAAGAATAAAAATGACCTTTTATCATTTTCACACCTAACCTTTTTGTCGAAATAAATTCTTATACCCTAGCTCATTTGGATACCTTGTTTCCATACACTATGAAAGATAAATCTTTTGTAGACCTTGAACTCTGCATAAACACTCTCTCCAATTGTTACAATAGTATCTGTAGAACATTAATGCAATCACCACACTCATCCACATCGCAATAGAAACTACCAATAGGGGGTTTGAAGGATTTCCTTGATAGCTCCCCTATGCTAGATGCCTTAATCTAATTCCTAAAGGAATTACCAAAGGAATTTCCAGACCCTGATTCTAGTGTTGACTCATTTCCTATAATAGAGGGACTCTTTTTCACCCATGTTTTCTTCATTTGCTTCCTAATCTCATTTATAGTGAATTTCCTTTTTCCCTTTTCATCCTTTTGTATGTTTCTCCTTTGATTTACTGGACCTCTTCTGCAATGTCTAGAAATGAGACCAAATTTATTGTAATTGTAGCACACCACATTTCTTTGTCTAGACCAATTTTTCCATTGATTTTCTCTTGATCTACATTGGTTAGAAATATGGCCAAATCTATTGCATGTATAACATCTAACATGTCTATAAAAGTTGTTGATCATATTTCTACATTCATTTGACTTATGACCATACTTGTTGCAATTAAAGCATAGAACTAAGAATGATGGACCACTTGGATTCATTTTGTTTCTACATTGAGCTTCCATATGACAAAGTTTATTACAAAAAAATAGTAACCATTAAGCCTTTGAGAATTAGGTTGTCTTACCATAAACCTTCTAGCTTTGTTCATCTAATTTCCTTTTCCAAATCTCCTTTTTCCAGATCTAGAACTTTCTCCTTTCTCATATCCAAGACATCATTTGTCACCTTCAGTCCTTTGACTTTTAATTGGTTCATCAAGCTTGGATAAGCTAATTTTGAACTTTTCCTTGAATTCATTTACAGTAGAAAGTTCATCTCTGAGATCAACAATCTATTTTTCAAGCTCTTCTTCATTATCTCTAGATTCTTCCAATTCAATCTCCAACTAATTGAATCCATCAGTGATTCAACTACATTCTTTAGATTTCTCCTTCACGGATTGAGCAAGATTCTCTTCATTATTCTTTATTTCTTCAATCTCCTTTGTCATCCTCATCATAATAGATTTTGTCTCATGCTTTAGGACTGCATTGTCCCTAGCAAAATTTTCACATTCTTTAGTCTTTTCCTTTAGGGCTTGCCTTAGTTGTTCATCTTCAATGTGTTTACTATCTTCCTACTTGATTTGATCATAGAGTTCCCTTCTCTTCTCTCTAGACTTATTGATTTTGTCTTTCAATGACTCAACGAATTTTTTAGCATTCATGATATTTGCTTGTAATTCATGGACTTGAGATTTTGACTAATCAAGATCATCTAGGGCCACCAAAAGTTGTTGTTGAAGACTTCTTGAGTCCATTGAATTTATTTTTAGGATTTTCCCCAAGCTATTAAACTTCTTTCGAGGAACTAGGATTTGATACCAATTTTTGGAATCAAGGAACACTGAGAGGGGGGTGAATCAGTGTTTTGCAATTTTTAACTTTGTTAATCTGATTTTTAAAGTACTGAAAACATTCAACCAAAAAAAAGGTGCATGAACATAATAAAAATAAGCACAACACCATAACACAAGGATTTTTATGTGGAAACCCTATTAGGGGAAATACCATGGTGGAGGTTGTTGGATCTCAGTTGTGATCATATGGTTTATCCTTGATGACAAAATCCCTTTCAGTTGATTCTACTTGTTGAATGTTTCATATTGGTCTCTCATGCTTCATCTGTAGAAGTTGAAAAACCAACTTCATAGTCCTCAAGAACACCTACAAGCAATCACCTATCATATGCAAAGATATTCAAAACGAAAAGTAATAGAAGTTCTGTAAACCCTCAAATCCAATGTGTGCAAGCAAAAATCAGAATTGATTGATTATTGAATGTAATGTTTTACAAATAATACAAAATACTTCAAAAAGGAAAAGATGTAATAAAGCAAGAAAAAGCAACCCTAATCTTATCTTGAGAAAAAGATAGCTCAATAAGATAATATAAGAATTAAATGATAATTATCCTAGGAAATAAATAATTACATAAGTAAAATTATCCTAAAGTGTAATTAAATAATTAATTACACCAACACCCCCCCATAAGTGTAACTTAGGGAGAAGAAAATTATTATGCAAATATGAGTCCTAGCAACAAGGCCTGATTAGGTACTCATTTACAAATGCAATGCAAACTAAATCAAACAAGGTAAAGGAGAAAACCACATGGGAACAAAACTCCTCCCCAAAATAGAATGCAATAAACTACCTAAGTGATGAAAGATGGAGGACTCCATAAGACCCCCCAAGGACACCATCCATCACAAAGATACAGAAATGAATCCCCCCATAAGAGAGGAAGAAAGAGACCACATATTCCCCCCATAATGAAGTAACTCCAAAAGAAGTGAAGAAATTGCACCTCTAGAAAGAAGTGAGAGGGAAGAGGCCGAATAAAAGAAATCTTTGAAGGTGGAATAGTTGCAGCCCAAGATGTCTCCATAGAAGCAGGTGTGACCTCAACAAATGAGGAAGCTGAAGTAGGTGAAGACTCAATAGAAACCTCCAAAGATGTATGATCAACTAGACCTTGCTGCACTGAAACAAAAGAAGCAATAGGAGGTGGAGGAGATGGAATAGAAGGCTCCATAACAGGATCCGAAGTGAGAACAACAATGTTGAAGAAGCCAAATCTCTCCTTTGAATGATGATGCACACGTGAAGTGTGGGGAATAGCTGTAGGAACAAAAGAACCACCACTAGAAATATTAGTGAAGGAATACAACTAAGAGGAGTGATCCACTATCCCAGTAGCAATGACTACTCTACTCTCCAAGTCTCTGATGATAACCAAATTAGGTGTGAACTCCATAGATCTGCCATTGCCCCCATGTGTTATCTGATAGATGGAAAGAAGGTTATGTGTCAAGTGAGGGACACACAAGACATCCTGAAAGGAGTGATCACCAAAACTAATAGACTCCTTCCCTATAACACTCAAGTGAGTGTTGTTTCCCATCAAAATGGGAGGCATAGTGCAAGGCTCTAAGGAAGTGAACATAGACTGCAAAGATGCCATATGATGAGATGCTCCTGAATCTAGAAGCCATCTCCCTGATCCAATACCTAAAGATGATGCAGACATCCTTGAAGGAAAATCAATATGATATTTCTGAAGAAGATGTTTCAGCTCATCAATGTCCTTCTTGTAACAATTATGTTCTGCATGTCCTTCCCTCTTGCAATATGCACATGTAGACTTCTCCTTCCTAAATGATTTCCCCTTAGAAGAGAAGGATGAATCTGAGGACTCCTTTTGCTGCTCATGAGGTTTGGAATCCTTTTTTTTCTATTGCTTTCCTTTTCCTGTAGAAGCCTTATGATCTCGGGGCTCCTGTGATGCAATAAGTGCCTATGATGACGAAGAAGTTTTCACCATTCCCATGCTAGCTAGCTTAGCTTTCTCTCGAGTGAGAGATGAAGCAAAGTCATCAAGAGATGGCATAGTGAATCTCGTACCAAGTGCATCCCTAGTGGCATAAAAGGTAGATACAAAAATTGAATAATCTGGTCCAAGCTTAGAAAGAATGGACAATATCAACTAATAGTCTTCTTTCTAAACACCACACTGTAATAACTGTAATCTAAGAGACTTGAGTTTGGTGAAAAACTCCTGGATGCTATCAAAATCCCTAGGATTTAAGCCAATAAGCTCATTCTCTAATTGAAACCCTCTCATAGTATCCTGCTTCCCAAACAAAGACTCCAAAGTAGCCCATATCTCATTTGGTGTAGTGCAAGATTCAATGTGAAAAAGAAGGTTAGGTGAAAGAGATAGACATAATGTACCATAAGCTTCATCACACCTATTAAACCATTTTCTCTTTTCAATAGCACCTGTAGGTTCAATTTTTGTACCCATGGTTACCCTATACAACCCTTTATGTTTCAAGTGAATCTCCATTTGTTTTTTCCAACCAAAATAGTTGAATGGAGTAAGGGGTGCAACGTGATGTAAGTCCATGATAGAAAAATAATAGTATATACTCTCAAATAAAAAAAATTCCTATTGGATCTCAAAAAAAACTCCTGATTGCACATTTCCCAAGAAAATGGCTCAAGATAAAGGCTGATTTTTCACAAAAATTTAGATACCTGGTGAAAATTCTACAAAAATTAGGTCTAAGATCTGAGAAGAGAGTGGAATCATCTTTCCAATGCCTTTTTTTTTTTTGAAAAACAGAGCCAGGACACAAAAGTTATGCCTTCCAGAGTTAAAACAACAACTTCGGCTTTGATAGGCGAAAAAGGCACCAAAATAGAAAAATTAAAAAATCAAACCACCACCATCAGATCCGTTGTCAAATCAGCTTTCTGATGACTATTCATTTTTCAAAAAAATGACTCCGTTTGCAAAAGTTATAAGAAAATGAAAAAAAGGGCTGAAAATGGGACTTCTAGCCTAAACAGGTGCAAAAAATTGGCCCCTTCAGCTCAGCTCTTGGTTTGCAAGTGACTGGCTGCTGACACTTAGGGACTGGCTCATTCGCTCTTGGTCACTAATGTGACATCCTGCAAGAGAGAAGGGGCTAAAGCCCGATGGGGGGGCTGGGGACTGGCTCTCGGTCCCCCAAATGACCATGCCTCGAGCCCGCGGGGGCTTAACTCTAAACGGTGGTAGAGAGGGTGGTTGCTCTAGGTTCTGCCACTTCTAGTGGTGGGAGCAGTGGCCGCTTGGCGGTGGGGTGGTGGCGGGGTGATTTACAATGGGTAGTGCAGATTTTTTTTAAAAAACTACATTTTTTATATTTTTATATTTTTTTTTTGAATTTTTCCTACCTTGGAGATCCTGCCCTGGGGCCGTACAGCCTTGGGGCTAAATTTTTTTTTCCTTTTCTTCAAATTTCATCTAAATCGATTAAGTGAAAGACATATTTGGGGTTTTTGGATGCTCTGATTGCGATGACAATGTTCGTTCGAGCCCAAAATGCTCCGAATTTTGGCTACCCCTAGATCTACCAAATATCAACCTATCTTGAAACCCTTGCATAGAAAAGGATGCTATGAGAGAATATCTTCAAATCACAAATAGGAAGTGATAGGTCTAGAGCTCTGATACCATGTAGAAGTTGAAAAACCAACTTCACAGTCCCCAAGAACACCTGGAAGCATTTACCTATCACATGCAAATATATTCAAAACAAAAAACAACAGAAGTTATGTAAACCCTCAGAGCCAATGTGTGCAAGAAAAAATCAAAATTGATTGATTATTGAATGTAATTTTTTACAAATAATACAAAATCCTTTGAAAAGGAAAAGATGCAATAAAGTAGGAAAAAGCAACCCTAATCTTATCTTGAGCAAAAGATAGCTCAATAAGATAAGGTAAGAATTAAATGATAATTATCCTAGGAAATAAATAATTACCTAAGTAAACTTATCCTAAAGTGTAATTAAATAATTAATTACACCAACATCATCTTGGTACAGTTTTGTCTATATGGTTTACTTGTCTTGGCATTTATTGGAAAGTCTACATTTAGAATTTTAATATCTTTGGTAATAATTAGTTGAGCTTCGTGCAGTCTCTGGTAACAGAACAAGAACATATTGGCATGAGAATGGTAGGGTCTCCCTAATCCTTTTTTGAAATTTCTATGTTGCCTATCGGTAAGACATGTCTGATGTCATAATGATTTGATTTTTCATACAAGCAACTTTCGGTGTGACATTGATCATGGTCTTGATGTTTGAAGAAATCCTTTCGGCATGATTTTCTTTCACCGCTGAGAGGTCTTACTGAATGAGTTAGGTCTCACTGACTAATACATGAGGTGGTTCATCGCCGTAAAAAATCCCTCTCAGCATGTTGTTTCATCGAGTGTTTTGTGTCTTGGTGACCAACGCAAGAAAATTTATTTCAGCAAGACTTGTCTTTTGTTTTGGCGACTGAATGTGATCTCTATCAACAAGAGCTTAAGGCTTTTGTGTGAGGTTATAAGGAATATGCAATGTCACACTGACCGATGGTGGATGGATGTGTATCGGCATGATTTTTGTTATTGGGGCAGTGTCTCATCGAACTTGAAATGTCTCCCCAACTAGTGCATGTGGAAGTCTATCAGTGAGAGTTGTGGCATCATTATATGGTCTTAGTGATTTCAAGTGTGTCTCACTGACTATATGCATATGGAGAATTATCGGTAAAACTAATGGCTATCGATATATTTTCTTAGCAACTTGGAAATGGAAAAGGCCTTTAGCATAGATATTGAATTGTCACAGTGACAATGTGTATCAAGTGACTCTCAGAAAAACATTATGAAGTCTACAAGATGTCTCTCCAATATCGTATGGTAACAGTGATAGTGTATGAAACAAAGATAAAACTTGGTGAGAATTTTCCATATGTCTAAGCGAACAAGCCCATCGGTGAAACTCACTGTTGGCTGTATAACGTCTCCCTGACAATATAATGTCATAGTGACACACAAGTGGTTGAAGACTTTCAAAAAGGCATGGTGTGCTCTACAGGAGGTCTCCCTGATATCATAATGTTATAGTGATACACATAAGGAAAAAGGTTTATGTTGGTGTGAGAACATTAATGTCTTGGCAATCTATTGTGAGCTCGGGGCTTTCAGCAAAACAAAGTGAATTCTCTATTGGGTCTGCCCAATAACGAAGGGTCATGATGAAACAGAAGGAAACAAAGTATGTTTAACGTTAAAGTTTCCTTCGGCATACTTCTCTGGATGTCTCAGTGAATGTTTTAAAAACTCTATCTTTGTGGCCGACATGTGATTTTCTAAGTATAGTTGCATAACAAAATCTTTGGTTGGTACCGATTCTCTGGAAAATATTCTCTAAGACTTCAGAGGATATGATTTTCTGTTTGTGGGTTGTCATGACTTTGATCAAAATATTTTAGTTACAATTTGAAATCTCCTAATTAAACACAGAAATTAAAAGCTCTATGGATAGGCCTTACTTTGATTTTTACCATAATCTACAAATCACTATGAATCAGCTTCATATTCAAAAATCAGCAAGAGAATTTGAGAATCTGGTGAAAAACGCTTGTTGAAGATTTCTTCATAATTGACACACTTGGAATGTATATAAAAACCAATGTTGAAAATAGTGAAGTAGCGACTGGCTTGTAATTCTGAGAGATGGTTATTTTGGTTGTATCAAGAGATGTATTGGAAAACTCTATAATACAAGAGTTGGATTCCTAGAGTATTAGAAATAGAGTGGTGTGAACTTAACTGTAAACAAAGTGATCCTCTGATATATTATGATTGTAATTTTGAAATATGAGTAAGGGGTTGGCGCTCCTTGAGATTGGTGTCTCTAATTGGGGGGTTGGTGTTCCTTGAGTTGGTGCTTAGAAATTTAGCCTATAAGGCATTATTAAAAGTGGTTTTTGAAGATTAAGCCAGTAAGGAAGTTCAGGAGTGGTTTTTCTACCCTAGGAGGGTTTTCCACTTGGAAAATCTTTTGTATCTTTGTTCTTCTATGTGCTCACTATTTTTCTGTGTTGTTGTTTTAGTTCACTGTTGGGTTTATTACTATTCTCAATTCTATTTATGAATGATTACATTCAACTCATGAATGCATTAATCAGAGTAATATTGAGATCAAATTTGAGCTATGTTTTTGGAAAATTCAAGATATCTCAATCAAATCATATTGTCATAAGTTGTCTAATAGACTGAGTTAATGTAGTCACACCTTTGTGCTTTTAAATGTGATTACTCTACTCTATTGTTGAAATAAAAGGAAATCAGATTATAAAATCTTGGTCAAAGTTGAAAAAGTGTTAACACTGATTCACCCCCCCTCTCAATGTCTATCCATAACTCCAACAATTGGTATCAGAGCCTAGGATCCTCTGATAGGTCTAAACCACCTAGGATTGTTCCTGGTTTCTTGGAGTAGTTTGGTTAATATGGGAAAGAACGGAAGGAATAAGGGAAAAAGATGTTCTCAGCAAAATGCTATTCATCATGCTCAACTTGAATCTAGTATAAGGAATAACAAGGAAGAGTTCATAAACAGTAGCTCTGAAATGGTAGAGTATCCTAGATCTGGAACTCCTCAGTTAGAAGGAACAAACTTTATTATATGGAAAAATAGGATGGAAACATACTTTCTTTAGGATCTGAAGTGTGGGCAGTAGTTGAAAAGGGTTGTACTACACTACAACATCTCCCTCTACTCTTGAGGAGAATAAAGCATTCAAATTCAATACCAGAGCTATAAATGTTATTCTTAATAACTTGCCAAATAAACTCATTACAAAATTCTTTCATTATAGCAGTGCTAAGGAAGTTTGGGACAAGTTAACTTACATGAATCAAAATAGTCAGTTACAAGAGGATATATCTTTTGATACTGAAATAAGTTGTGAATCACCTAAGAGTGAAGAAGGTGTAAACCTTTATTATTTTGAAAAGAAGTCCAGGGAGATCATTAATAAATATTTGGATGATCAAGAAACTTGTGTAAAAGTAGATCAATCTTTGGGTAAAGTCAACTCTGAACAGGAATATGATGAACTAGAAAGTGAGGTTGATTTGGAAGGTGAATTCCTATGTGCCTTAGATACTATTAAGCAGATTAGAAAAGAAAACTAGTTTTTAACAAGACAGCTTCAACAAAAAGAGAGTTTGGAAGTCAAGTTAAAAGACAAGGATGAATTGTGTAATAAACTAGAAAATGAGATTGATTCTTTAAAGAAATGTTCAAATAATGATTCCTTGTTAAAAGAACTAACTCTTAAGGATGATATGATTATAAGTCAAAAAATTGAAATTGAAGAATATAAGAGGATTACAGATGTTGTGAGTTCTGATTTGGAGATTAAAAAGATTGTTTGTCTAAAACTTGAAGAAGATGTAGTTGATTTAAGAAAATAGTTTGAAAGTATCAATGCTCAATCTAGTAAAATTCAAAAATTTGATCATAGTACTAATATATTGAATGAGATGTTGGGAAGGAAAAAGCATTCTAAAGATCCTATAGGAGTGGGATATGAGGTTGGACAAAGCTCTACAGACAAATCTAAACATGAAACAATGTTTACTACTTCAGATGGAAAGAAGTTTACAGCCAAGCAAACACCAAGAATGAAGGTTGATCTTGATTATAGTATTGTTGCATCAAAGGCTAACATTGACACTAGAAGACAATCTATAGGCATTCATAGAGAGAGGAAAAATGTCTTCAGCTCTTCACATCCTTGGCATGTTCATTCATTCAGGTATAATCATTCTTTCCAAGGATATTGTTATGTTTGTAATGACTATGGTCATAAGGAAATTGATTGCATAAGATGTTCAAATAAGAACCATTCTAATGTTCGTAGAAATGAGGATGTGGTATGTTACAACTGTAACAATTTTGGTCACTTGAGAAGAGACTGTAGAATAAATACAAGTGAGAATAATGTAGGGAACAATGCTAGAAATGTCTGTAGGAAGTCTTCTATTTCTCAAAACAATCACAAAGTCATTTGTTTCAGATGTAATAGCATTGGACATAAAGTGCAGCAATGTAGTTTCAATAGAAAGATAGGTACTTCAAGCAAACAAGTGAAAAAGTCTTCAATGGAGTGGAGAAGAAAGAGCAATCAAGATGACAAGAAGAGCAATAAAGATGCTTCTAAGAAAACTCCTTGTGCACTCCTTGCACAAGAGTTTCCTTCCATGTCTTGAGAAGAAGCAAAGACTCAGGGGGAGTCTATTATGGTAATATGTTTTACCCCTATGGAGTCTAGAATGAGGTATGACATCTTGTATTTTCTTTTGGTGATATGAGATGTAGAGAAATGGCTTGTAAATGCCACTATTTCGTTCTATTTTTGAAATACAAGTTAGAAGTACTTTGATAGATCTTTGGTGAGGTTGATGCTGAATTCTTAAAGTGTTGATGAATCTAGTGCCTTGCTAGTAAATTAGACAGTATTTTGAAGGAAGACAAATGGCTTAAATTTCTTAACCTTTTGTTATTTCTGACAAAGGTAATCATCTGATTTAAAAGGTAATGGATAAATATCTGCAGTAAGGACTATTTTTGCTTGGTCTAATGGTTGACAGTTTTCAGAAGTTTTTGAAATGACTATGCACTTTGTTCTTAAATGAACTTTTTGGATGCTTGGGTTTTGGAAATAATGGTATGTCCTTATGACATCTTTGAGCAGTGTGGAGACATATAGGTGAGTTCCTCAACATATTAAAGATAAGAAAGCCTTTGTTTTTTGAAGGGATGTCAATGGATTAATCTTTGGAAAACAGTGATTGAAAAACATGTTTGATATTATGAATTATTTATGTAATGATATTATTTGGTGTTGCATGAAGAATCTAAGTTAAGATTGTGTGTTGAATGAAGATACTTACAATGTCTTTTGCAAGATGTTATGAAGGAATTGAGTGTTTTGATCTTCTGAGTATGGTACAATGATCTAAGTAGGTTGCTACAGTAGTCTTGAGAACTGTGTATGTTCATGGGATATGCTCTGTTATTTGTGTTTTGATGAAGGTGATTGGTAGTATTAACCTCATCATGTATGGCTAGGACTTATTTTTGAACTTTGAAATTTGGTGTTGTGTGTGAAAGTGAATGCAAGTTATATAAATGAAAGCTGCTTGAATTCATGTTTTGGTATAAACAAAAGGAGAGAGCTTTGGTGTGTTGCCTTGAAGATAGATTATCTGCATGATGTTATTAAGTTTATGATTTTGAAGCGGGAGTTATTGCATGGGTTGTTGCTACTGATTTCTCTGATAATTTTATGTGCATTTGAAGAGAGTGAAGTTGTGTTGTTACAATATGATTCTCTATCTTGCATTGGTGATGTGAAGTTATTCAATATGTCTACTGCACTATTGCTCTATTTGCAGCCTATTCTTATGGTACTTGGTTGGCTTCTCAGTTGTGTTTTCTAGCATTGCACATTCTTCTCATCTATCCTTTGTCATTGAGGCAAAAAGGGGGAGAGTCATTTGTGTTTTTCCATCAAGGACAAAGGGGGAGTTTGTTGGATCTCAATTGTGATCATATGGTTTGTCCTTGATGACAAAATCCCTTTCAGTTGATTCTACTTGTTGACTATTTTAGATTGGTCTCTCATGCTTCATCTTGGTATAGTTTTGTCTATATGGTTTACTTGTCTTGGCACTTAGTGGACAATCTACATTTAGAATTTTAATATATTTGGTATTGATTAGTTGAGCTTTGTACAGTCTCTAGTAACAAAAAAAGAACATATCGGCATGAGAATGGCAAGGTCTCCCCAATCCTTTTTTGAAATGTTTTTGTTACCTATTAGAAAGACATTTCTAATGTCATAACGATTTGATTTTTCAAACAGGAAACTTTTAGCATGACATTGATCGTGGTCTTGGCGTCTAAAGAAAATCCTTTGAACATGAGTTTCTTTCACCGCTGAGAGGTCTTACCAAATGAGTTGGGTCTCACTGACTAATACATGAGGTGGTTCATCGGCGTAAAAAATCCCTTTCGGCATGTTTCATCGATCATTTTGTGTCTTGGTGACCTGCACAAGAAAGTTTATTTTGGCAAGACTTGTCTTTTGTTTCAGTGACTGAATGTGATCTCTATCGGCAAGAGCTTAAGGCTTCGACATGAGGTTATAATGAATATGCAATGTCACATTGATCAGTGGTGGATGGATGTGTATCGGTAGGAGTTTTATTATCGAGGTAGTGTCTCATCGAACTTGAAATGTCTCCCCAACTAGTGCATGTGGAAGTCTATCGGCAAGAGTTGTGGTGTCGTTATGTGGTCTTAGCGATTTCAAGTGTGTCTCACCGACTGTATGCATATGGAGACTTATCGGTAAAACTAATGGCTATTGATATATTGTCTTGGTGACTTGTAAATGGAAAAGGCCTTCGGTATAGATATTGAATTGTCACGGTGACAATGTGTATCAAGTGACTCTCAGAAAAACATTATAAAGTCTACAAGATGTCTCTCTGATATCGTATGGTCACAGCGATAGTGTATGAAAAAAAGATAAAACTTGGTGAGAAGTTTCCTTATGTCTCAGCGAACAAGCCCATCGGTGAAACTCAATGTTGGCTGTATAACATCTCCCCAACAATATAATGTCATAGCAACACACAATTGGTTGAAGACTTTCAGAAAGACATGGTGTGCTCTACACGAGGTCTCCCCAATATCATAATGTTATAGCGATGCACATAAGGAAAAAGGCTTTTGTCGGTGTGAGAACATTAATGTCTTGGCCATCTATTGTGAGCTTGGGGCTTTCAGCAAAACAAAGAGAATTCTCTATTGGGTCTGCCCGATAACAAAGGGTCATGGAGAAGCAGAAGGAACCAAAGTATGTTTAATGTTAAAGTTTCCTTCGGCATACTTGTCTGGATGTCTCATCAAATGTTTAAAAAACTTTGTTTGTGTGGACGACATGTGATTTTCTAAGTTTAGTTGCATAACATCTTTGGTTGGTACCGATTCTCTGGAAAATATTCTCTGAGACTTCAAAGGATATGATTTTTTTTGTGGGCTATCATGACTTTGATCAAAATCTTTTAGTTACAATTTGAAATCTCCTGATTCAACACAAAAATTAAAAGCTCTATGGATAGGCGTTACTCTAATTTTTACCATAATCTACAGATCACTACGAATCATCTTCATATTAAAAAATCAGCAAGAGAATTTGAGAATCTGGTGAAAAACGCTTGTTGGAGATTTCTTTGTAACTGACACACTTGGAATGTATACAAAAATTAATGTTGAAAATAGTGTAGTGGCTAGCTTGTAATTCTGAGAGATAGTTATTTTGGCCGTATCAAGAGATGTATTGGAAAACTCTATAATACAAGAGTTGGATTCCTAGAGTATTAGAAGCAAAGTGTTGTGAACTTAACTATAAATAGAGTGATCCTCTGATATATTATGATTGTAATTCTGAAATCTGAGTAAGGGGTTGGTGCTCCTTGAGATTGGTGTCTCTAAATGAGGGGTTGGTGTTCCTTGAGTTGGTGCTTAGAAATTTAGCGTATAAGGCATTGTTAAAAGTGGTTTTTGAAGATTAAGCCAGTGAGGCAGTTTAGGAGTGGTTTTTCTACCCCAAGAGGGTTTTCCACTAGGAAAATATTTTGTATCATTGTTCTTCTGTGTGCTCACTATTTTTCTGTGTTCTTGTTTCAGTTCACTGTCAGGTTTATTACTGTTCTCAATTCTGTTTATGAATGATTACATTCAACTCATGAATGCATTAATTAGAGTAATATTGAGATCAAATATGAGCTATTTTTTGGAAAATGCAAGATATCTCACTCAAATCATATTGTCATAAGTTGTCTAATAGACCGAGTTAATGTAGTCGTATCTTTGTGCTTTTAAATATGATTAATCTACTCTATTGTTGAAAGAAAAGGAAATCAGATTGTAAAATCTTGGTCAAAGTTGAAAAAGTGTTGACATTGATTCACCCCCCCTCCTATTGTCTATCCATAACTCCAACAGAGGTCAATCCACATGATTATATGAGTATACTCAAAATGAAAGTTTATAAAATGGGAATACATTTGCATTTAGGCACACTGCTTAGAGCTCACTGCTCAAAAAAAAAAATTCCCACTTCCTTACAATAGATTTGGATTACATCCAAAGGATTGAAATGATCAAGTAACATCTACAAATGCTTGATTACAATTTCGGTTAAGCTCATAGATCAAATTCTTGACCTTTTATCTGATTATGCTCCTCTGCTCTATTCTTCTCTAACTCACATCACAAAATCCTTATTGCACAAGTGAAATTGTGCATAATCACTTCACAACTCTTTTAACATTCACAACATGCAAAAAAATACTTCATACATGCATCAAAATGATATAATAAATCACTTATATATATCTGCTACTAAGGACTTAATCACTTCATGACAACTTCAATAAAATAGAAAATATTTACAAATTGTTAGCCCAAATCAATAACAATTACTAATGTGAATCATCCAAGGTCTGCCACAACATAGTGAAGACCCAAAACAAAATTCTCAAACACAAAAGCACTTAAACAATTACTCCATGAATATTTGCAATGACTATATTCACTGAGTCAGTCTTCTTGCACTGATAAACAAGAAATTAAACAACTAGATCTTCTAACTTCCACACAGATTGATACGAGGCATTGAGATGCATAGATAATTGAAATCATATACCAAAAAACCTTCCTTGAGATCCACCTCTCAAAAAGATAACAAAAAATTCACATATGAATCGATGAACACAAATTTTTTGGATGCTCTGTTCTAGCTTGACTGACTTCAATCTATCTACTAATATGATCAAATGATGACACATGGATCAAATAACTAACAAGGGTTCCCATCAATGACAACACTAGAAAACATTTGTAGTGTCTCTTGGCAACAGAGAAGACACATCCATCCGATAGACCAATAAGGTGGGGGAAGTTAGTTTCATTTTCTATTTATAATGTGGTAAAAGTCATACAGGTAAAACTATGTCTAGTTGGGGAACTCTTCTTTTAGGTTCTAAATGATTTGTCTCTTTTTTATAAGATTGTGTTGCCAATGCCACCTGAATCATAGTTGTTTTGTGGGATTCCAAACCTAGACAATGAGGTGTAGTTGTGGAAATCTCATAGAGAGAAGCTACATGCTACCATGATGGTTTTTCCAATTGAATTTATATCATAGTCTTGCTTAGTGTGGCTTAAGACATGTGCAAATGATATTCTCTTTGTAGATAGGCTTGGGGGAAAGTATTTTCCTTATCTTGTGAAAAGTGGCAAGGAATTTGTAGAGAATGAGAGATTGATCAGAGAAACATTGGACAATCTGGATGCATTTGAAGGGAGCTTGGAGTGGCTAAAAATGGTTTTTGGTTTGAATGTTGGGTTTCCATGGCAATGCATGTGTGAGATTTTTTTGAAGCACTCAAAATATCTGTGGTATGAACTTTTTAAAATCCAATTTGTTAGTAGGATGAAAAAAATAATAGCTAATGGATTTCTAGATCTGCATGAGAGAGTAAAGGTTGGTAAATTCCTTGAAGCCATAGTTACATCTCTGGCAAGTTACAAAGATGTTGAAATGCATTTGTACAAATTAACTACTATTGAGGGTTGCCTTGTTAAGAGAGGGGACCTAAAAAGTTTCAATTTACCTGGGTTGAGTTTTATATTTATGATGACAAATGATGAAGACTGGTTTGGTCACCTTAATGCTTATTTTGGAACTGAGGTTAGTCAAATAAAAGATACCATAGATGAGGGGTCCAAGAATATTCTATAAGACCTCCTAATTTTTCTTCATGCACATAAATCTCCTTCAACAATAAATGATTTAGCACCTTATTTGCAAGAGAAATACTTCCATTTTATCTCAACATTGATTGTTGAGATTGAAGAACATCTTGTACATCTTTCAGAAGCTCTCTATCAAGAAATGAAAAATGACGAGATGCTAGAAAAAATGAACAAGGAGACACTAGAACTGATAGTTATAGTGGAAAGGGAACTTTTCTTAGGAAGGATTTTAGTTGCTCATAGTTTTCATTCAAATTCCCTTCCACTAGTTCTTGGCTTGTCTTAGCTCTGGTTTGTCGAGAACAAAGCTTTAGTTTGAGGGAAAGGATCTTAAAAAATTTATATATTCTAGTACTAATTTTGATTACCCTCTTCTAGACAGTTCTAGAAGAAAAATTATAATTAGAGAGGTTGGCTTGAAGCTTGAATCATAGGATAAAAATAATAGCACCAACTTGAATAAACTGAGAAGAACTATGTAGAATCTTTGTATGCAAAAAAGTATCAAAGGGGAGCCAAAAATTTAGAGATTTTCATAGGGCCTATGAATCAACTCTTTTTGTTTTTATATGAAAATATTATTGTTTGTTTTCTATTTATAATATCTATTGGCATCATTGGGGAACTCCTAATTTTGGGAATTCAGTAAGAGTTCTCAAACAAACTAGGATGACATCTACAATACAACTGAACATTTAAATTGAATTTGAAGCATGATTTTATTTAATTTTTAATTTGATTCCTTAAGGTGGCCTCATAAAATGCCCTTTTTTGATTGTATATCAAACTACCTACTGCTTCTTTTCTTTTACTACTGCAAGTCACAATTTTAGTATTATATGCTTCCATCTCTTGTAGTTTTTTGTTCCATGATTTCAAGGCTTACCATTTATTAGTCTATAATTTGTAGGGTTGGGAAGCAACTGAATTGAAATAAGAGCACGAGGGTGGAGGTCAACTAGAGACTAAGATATCCCTACCAACTATGCCTTCTCTATATATTATTTATTTTTCAGGGATGTCAAGAGATTTATAGAAAAATTTAACATTACAATTGAAAAAGTAAGGCTACTTAAGGACATGATAGGACCTTTGTTGTAAGTGTGCTGATAACTTAATCAGTCCCTTCTCCAAATCCTAAATTTTATTATTGGAGAAGGCAACCGTCTTTATTGGAAGGCATTTTATTATGGGTGTGCATTGTGAGAGGAGACTATGAGAGAGCATAGAGGAAGTTGCAACAAATGTGTTGTAAGTTGTATCCCTTCATTATTGTTGGATTAAATAAAGCAAGGATTGGCTATTTCTCTGTGGACGTAGCCCATATTGGATGAACCACATATATTTGTGTCTTTGTGTTTTATATTTTATTTCTACATTCATTTTATTGTATATTTCTCTATGATTCTATTCCTAACACTTTCTTGTATGTTATGGCTTGCATTTGCATACAGAGCATGTTTTTACTATCAACATCAACACACGTAAGGGGAAGAAAAGATAATCAATACATGAATACAAATTTGTATTTTTGTTATAACCACTTACAATTCAATTGAAACATCATAGTTATACTTATTTCTGCTAAATTTTTGTTTAAGTTGTATGGTTTTAATGTTAAAAGTAGACCCCAAGTTGATGAACATAGGTAGTAACACATGGGTCAATCTTCTCCACAAAGAGATTAACGTGCCATAAAATGATAAAAAATAATTTGATACCTGAAACCATCAACAATTATGAAAATGACATAGATAGATCAATCAACATTCAAGACAAGATAAAGACGTGTGTGAATATTTTTCATTTTATCTTTCTTTGTCCTCATAGGCTTGCTATTTGTATATAGCATTTCTCTTGTTAATTTTTGTATTGTATCAGCATGCCCTTATAGAAGAAAAGTGTAGTGTTGAGCACTAAGCACTTAATTGCTAGTTGTAGGGTTCATATAAGACTTTGGCTTTAATCATTGGTAGTTGCTAGGAATGATAAGGAAATTAGAGGGTCAAATAGAATACATGGAAATGTTGATTCTTTAATTGTCCTATACATGAAGAATTGGTATAGAACATAATATGTACCAAATATATTTTTTCTATTAATTAGTATATCAAAATTAACTACTGTGCCCTAAAGATTTCAAGACTTGTGAACTTATTCAAATATATTAGTGAACCCAGTGACTTAGGTTCTACTACACTGTAAACATTAAACCCCTACCATCCCTGCACTCCTCTCATTGTACTCTACATGGTTGATAGAAGAGCCACTTTTCACTTTATTATTGTTCATCATTTTTCTTTACATGCTACTCTATTTTTTACACTCAACTTCAAAAAGTGATTTGCATGCCCCCCTCAAAAAGTGGAAGCTAATTTTAAGAGTTCAAATTCTAAAATTTGTATAGACAACTCAATCTGCATGTTCCTTAATATCATTTTTATAGATAAAATTAAGCTCTCCTATGAACTATGCAATTTGATGGTGGAAACTTTGAAAAGAAAAGATCACTTTTAACTGAAAAGAAAAGAATAAACATACCCTGATTCTAAGTTCTCTATACAAATCCTTAATTTTTGCAGCACAAGATGGATCTACTTTTCCATAATTAGCCTAAAAAAGAACATAATCACTGTTAGTCAACAAGTAGCTAGTAAAATTATAAAAAAGAATGGATCATATGGATCATATGGCCTAACTAAGTAAAAATTTGAAAAGTAAAATTAACTAAAACCATGGAAAGTGACTTACCACAAGATTCTACACAAATCCTGTCTAATGCAGAAAAATGGGTAGTGGTTGCAATCCAAAATCAGGCATTGCACTTTACTTCTACATTTTGGTAGGCTACCTTGAAAATAAGGTTTTGACTCACTTCTCCATTTTGGCAAGCTATGACTGAAAATAAGGTCTTCACGAAGGTTTTAGAGTATGTTTATTAAAATGAAAATTATGCTTATAAAAAAAATTGGTCCTTTTTCTTCTTAGATTATTTGGTTGCTTATTATTATCTCTTTTTTTTCTCTTCCTTTTGCTTATTCTTTTGTTTTTCAAGGTTTTTGGGTTTTAGTTTTTTAGGTTCTCTGATGGTTTTCATTAATTTTTATAATTTGGTGGTTTTTCGTCAATTCAAAAGAAACTTTGGTGTCCATATGATGACACCACAAAACAAAATATGCATTCCACAAAAAATATTTATTAGTAATTTTATTTGTAATATTTTATTATTAATTATGCTAGGCTACAATTGAAAATAAGGTCTTGACAAAGGTTTTAGAGTATGTTTATCAAAATGAAAATTATGGCCAAGAATTTAATAATGAGGAAATTTATTTAGTTATTTATTTAGTCATTTATTTATTCATTTAGTTGTGATTTTACCTGATGACTCAATTAGTCACTTATAAATGACCAAATTAGTCATTTACCTTCCAAATACTACTAGTGTTAGTCATTTGACTAAAATTTTTAGTTGAGTAGTCATTTATTTTCCAAATTCTACTAGTGTATGGTGGAAAAATAGATGTTGAAGAAGTGATTGAATGGATAGATGCCTTAGATAATTATTTTGAGTTAAAAGAGATAGTTGAAGATAAGAAGGTCAATTTTTCAAAAACCAAGTTGAAGGGACCAACACTAACATGGTGGAATTACACCCAAGAGGAGAGGAAAAGGGTGGGTAAATCCAAGATCAATTCTTGGGACAAGATTGTGGAAAAGGTAAAGAGACAATTCTTACCTATTGATTATGAGATACAAGTGTTTAGGAGATTACAAAATTTGAAGAAAATAGAGTTGGATGTGGTAGCCTACATTAAATAATTTCACAAACTTACCATAAGGCTAGGCCATATTGAAAATGAAAAGGAGAAAGTTGCTAGATACTTGAATGGTTTGAGGTTTTCAACTCGAGATGAAATCAGCCTTGCCACTCCTAGGACCATAGAGGATTGCCTTCAAATAGCCATTAAGGCTAAAGAGAAGATCAAGAGGAGGAAAGAAAATAAATCAAGGGGTAGAAGAAAGAGTTTTAGGGGTAGAGATAACCCTAGTGGAAGAGGCTCACAAAGAGGGCCAAATGAACAAAGCACTAGTCAAGAGTCTAGTGTAGAAACAAGAGGAAATTTTAGAGGAAGAAGGCTAGGAGGTAGTGGTAGATTTAATGGAAAAGGAAGGGGGTATAATACCTTCTCTGGAAGGTGTTATAACTATAACCAATATGGCCATCCTACTTGGAAGTTCCTAGACAAATAGGTTGAAAGTTCTCATAGTGGAGAGAGGAGGGCACAACTTGTTCAAGAGGAGGATGAAGAAAGTGTCAACTCACCTTCTCTTCATGCTACACCGGAAGTAGGAGAGGATTTGATAATCAAGAGAACACTAATTAAAGTGCCAACCACCAAGGAAATTTCTCAAAGGAAAGCTTTGTTTCAGGCAACATGCAAGTCTCAAGGAAAGGTATGCAAAGTCATCATTGATTTTGGTTCAACAGATAACATAGTGTTGTTAGAAATGGTTGAGAAACTTAAATTGAAAAGAATACCTCACCCAACTCCTTATTATATCTCATTGATCAATAAGGGGCAGTAAGTTCTTGTGAATGAGTAGGTTTGGGTAGAGTTCACCATAGGACCTTATAAAGACAAGATTCTTTGTGATATTGTGCCCATGGATGTGTGCCACCTACTCCTTAGTAGGCCTTGGAAATTTGACCAAAAGGCTAAACATGATGGTTATAAGAATGAGTATGTAATAGTGAAGGATGTTGTGTCATATACCATGTCACCCTTGTAAGAAGATGATAGTACAGTTCATGAAGGTCCTAGTGTAATGGTTGTTAAAGAAAAGGTGTTCTTGAAAGACCTTAGAGAAGGGAGAAGTTGGTTTTGCAATTGTGGGAAATCCAATCTCTAATGTTACAACAGATCAAGTGGAGGTTCCAAGTGAAGTACAGACTTTGTTAGAAAAGTATGAACATATTGGGACAAGGGAGTTACCTAATTCATTTCCTCCTATTAGATATGTGAGTCATCATATTGACTTGATACTAGGTGCAAGTCTTCCAAACAAGGGAACATACAAGATGACCCCTCAACAGAATGAGGAGATGAAGAAACAAGTTCAAGAGCTACTAGATAAAGGACTAATAAGGGAGACCTTAAGTCCCTATGTTGTACCAACAATATTATCCCCTAAGAAGGATAAAGATTGGAGGCTTTGTATAGACTCAAGAGAAATAAATAAGATCATCATTAGGTATAGGTTCCCTATGCCCTAGATGGAAGACTTAATGGATAGTTTGGCTAGTGATAGTTACTTTTTAAAGATTGATTTAAAAATTGGATATCATCAAATCAGAATAAGTGAAGGTGATGAGTGGAAGACCACCTTTAAGACAAATGAAGGCTTATATGAATGGCTAGTGATGCCATTTGGATTGTCAAATACACCAAGTACATTCATGAGGCTAATGAATGAGGTGTTGAAGAGCTTCATAGGAATATTTGTGGTGGCATACTTAGATGACATCCTTGTGTATAGTAAAACAAGAAAATATCACTTGGAACACCTTGATAAGGTCTTGACCAAGCTCAATGAGGAGAAGTTAATGATCTATCTTAAGAAGTGTGATTTTATGAAGACAAAACTTGTCTACCTTGGGTTTGTGATATCAAAGGGAACTTTGAGGATGGATCCTACAAAGGTTGAAGCCATAATCAATTGGACAACACCTACTTTAGTTGGAGAAGTTGGGATATTTCATGGGTTAGCAAGTTTTTATAGGAAGTTCATCAAGAATTGTACTCACATATGTGCACCAATGATTGATGCCATTAAAGGGGTGAAGAAGAATAAGTTTTGTTGGACTAAAAATGTAGGTAAAATATTTGAATATCTGAAGTCAAGAGTGGCACAAATTCCTACTCTCGCACTCCCTAATTTTGATAAGGTTTTCACTATGGAATGTGATGCAAGTGGGTCTACTATAGGGGCAATTTTGAGACAAGAGGGGAAACCAGTTGCCTTCTTCAGCGAGAAACTAAATGATACCAAAAAAGTACTAGACATATGGCCTTGAAATTTATGCCATGGTTAAATCTCTCAATAAATGGAGACATTATCTCTTTCCAAAGGAGTTTGTTGTGTTTACATATAACCATGCATTAAGTTGTTTGAATACTGAAGACAAGTTAAATCAGAGGCACATGAAATGGATGGAGTACTTGTAGGCCTATACCATTTCAATCAAGCTTAGGAAAGGACAAGCAAATAAGGTTGTTGATTCCCTAAGCAGAAGGTCAATGATGGTGCAAGAGGTACAACTTCAAAGCATTGGAATAGATTCTCTAAAAGGTATGTATGAGCATGATGATGACTTTAAAGATGCCTACATTGTTTGTAGTTAGTTTCAAGATAGTTTTCATAGAGAATATGCATATTTTGTATTAAAAAATGGTTTGTTGTTCAAAGGGGCTCAATTGTGTGTGCCTAAGTGCTCCAGGAGGGAAGATTTGATAAGGGAAAAGCATTGTGGAAGCTTGAGTGGGAATTTTGGTTTTGAAAAAACTTTAGAGTAGGTCATGAGGTTCTATTACTAGCCTATAATGCATGTTGATGTCAAAAGGTTTGTAGAGGGATGTGGAATTTTTGAAAGTGCCAAAGGGACAAGCTCTAATGTAGGCTCGTATCAACCTTTACCTATTCCTAACCGTCCATGGGAGTCAATAAGCATGGAATTTGTTTTGGGTCTACCTAAAACACAAAGGGGGAATGATAGTGTGTATGTGGTTGCAGGTAGATTTAGTAAGATGGCCCATTTCATTGCATGTAGAAGTAATAATGATGCATCCCATATAGCTGGTTTATTTTTCAAAGAAATTGTGAGGATTCATGGATTGCTCTTGGGCATTGTGTCTGATAGAAATGTAAATTTTATGTCATTTTTGGAGGACCTTGTGGAAAAAGTTGGGTACTAATATTCAATTTAGTTTAGCATACCATCCACAAATAGATGGCCAAACTGAGGTTGTTAATAGGTCTCTTGGAAATTTGTTGAGATGTCTAACTAGGGAGCATGGTGAGTCATGGGACATTGTAATTCCTCAAGAAAATTATGCATACAATGAATCCATAAGAAGAGGGATAGGAAGAAATCCTTTTTAAGTGGTCCATGGTATGAATCCTAGAGGAATTTATGAACTTAGAGACATAAGAAACATGGAGAAAAGGAGTGTAGTAGGGGAAGACTTTGCAATTGCTATGAAAGATATTCATGACCAAGTCAAGGAGAACTTGAGAAAGAGTGTGGAGAAATATAAGGAGAAGGTATATTTGAGAAGGAAAGATGTTCAGTACAAGGTTGGTGATCTAGTGCTTGCACATCTCTGGAAAAGAAAGACTTCTGAAAGGAAAATACACTAAGTTGATGATAAAGAAAATTGGTCCTTCCAGGATAGTGCACAAGTTTGGTTAGAATGATTATGAAATTCAGCTACTAGTAGGAGTTTCCATTTCTCCCATTTTCAATGTTGCTGATTTGTATCTTTTTAAAGGTGTTGTGAATGCAAGTGATGTTGTAGGTACTGTAGATGTTGAAGATGATGAATGGGTCAAGGATTTTCCTCCTAGTCAACCAATGAAGCTTGTAGGCATAGTAGATACAAGGGAGGTCAAATGAACTAGGAAGAAGGTATATAATGAGTATTTGGTTAAATGGAAAGATGTGCAAATTGAATATTCTCACTGGATGACTGAAGATGTTATAAAACAACATGGTACTTCAATCCAAAAACTCATTTCACCAAGGGGTGAAATCTTTTACACCCCAATTGAATGGTGTAGGGGCACCCTTGAAAATTTTGGTTTGTATGTGCATTTTGCAGTCTAGGATAGGGTTGATTCATTCCATGTTCTAATAATGTCAATTTGACCAATTTTTGATGTAAACGAATTTATTTAGGATCCTAGTGGGGTTGTGTTCAAATGTTGTCAATAATGTAGCAACTTTGCAAAAGTTGCACTATGCACTTTTTATCATTTTTATTGATTAGAGGAAGATGAACATTCATATTTTGAAATTATAGTTGTATACCATTGGTATATCTTAAAAAAATGTTTAAAAATCCTCCATCATCATTGAGGCAGGTTGGTTGCTTTAAGATTTAGAGAAATAAAGTATTGTTAATCTATTTTTGTGTGATTTTTTGTGTTCTTTCATACTTTATATCTTTGTATGGACTTGTACAGTCATATAGCGATGTGAAACCTATGGGATAAGTTGTGGAATTGAATTATATTTCTTTTAAATCCATTTAGAGTGATTTTGATTTAGTTGTGTATGAGATAAAGCCAATGTCCTAAAGGTTGCACAATTGGCTAGGGTTTTGATCAAAATCATCATGAATTAGCCCATTCCGTTGTAGGAAAATTATGTAGGTTGGTGGAATGGGCCTTTTAGATGTTTTATTTTAGATTTTCTTAGTTGTAGGGTAGGCTGATAGTGTTTGGGGGTTTTTAGCACGCGTCCTAGTCTAGTAAGTTTGAGTGCTAAGATTTAAATTACTAGATTTTGCTTGGGATAACAGAAAATTGGAGTGATTTGTGGAAACTAATGGTAGAATTATGAGTTTTGTGATTGGTTGAACTTGTTGGAGAAGAGTTTCAAGTTTGGTGTAAAGGATTTTGAGTACCTCCTTTGGAAAAGAGGTCTAATTTGGACTAGGAACAACATTCAAGGATATTTTTGTGCAATATGTTTCAAAACAACCTATTGCACTAGGTTGATATGTTGAATGGGAGATAAATGGGTCTCTGAAAGTGTTGGATTCAAGTCCCAAAATGACTTTCTCTAAAAGATATAAGAGAAGAAGTGGCTCTGCTGACCTCCAAGCAGTTTGGTGAGAATTTGAAGGAAGTAACCCAAGATTGGGTTTGAGAGTTTGAAGACTAGTTGAACTTGATTAGTTTGAAGCAAATATCACCTTTCTTTGCATTAAAAAAGTACCCTTTTGATTAGTTGATTTGGGAATGGTTAATGTTAAAATGAACTTAATGTCACCTTGATTTAGTGTTGTAATGTGTTTAACACATTCACATTAGGTATTGGGCCCTTTTTAAGCTAAATAAACCTAACTTTTCCTTAATTTAGTGTTGTAAATTTTATTCATTCACACCTTCACATTAAATTTAGGACCCTTGTAAACTAAATAGACCTAATGTTCCCTGGATCGAGTTTCATCAACAAGTGCCAAAAGTATGGGTTGGAAATTCATCAAATACCATAACAAAAAACAACATTATCATAGCCATTCAAGAAACTACAACTAAATCTAACATGGAATTTGAATCATGTAAGCAAGATGAACAAACTCAAACAAAACAACCATAAAATTATGCAATGCTTCCTTCTATGGCTGCAAAATTCCCTTTACACTAATTCTCGAACTATTTACAAATGAGAGGCAATCCCCCCTTTTTAGTTTTCCAAAGCCCAAATGAATAGCTAGGATTAATTCACAATGTGTGGCTCATATTGAATACAAGTTAGGGTTTCACATACTCCCAATATTTCAAAATTTAAATAGACAATTTTGTCCTCTTCCCTATTTTGTCTTGTAGCCTATTTTGTCTTCTAGTTACCCTAGCATTGTAGTAGTTTTGTCTTGTAACGATTTCCTTCTTTGATGTAGATGAAAACTTGTAGAAAGATGCCCTTTGTTTGATATGTTTGCAAAATTTCTTCATTGAATCTTGCTATGGATTTGCATCAATAAAAAGTAGTTATGTTGCTCCTGATTCTAATGGACAACTCTTGAAAATCATCATCATTTAGTGGAAAATAAAACAACTCCTTGTTCCTTTGAAGGTCACACTTTACAATTTTGTCACTAACTTCCTCGACATGAATTCATATGTTGGTTAGTCCTTCATTATTTGTGCAGAGATCCTTTTCCTCTTTTCCTCCATGAGCTCTTATGGGCTTCTTCAATGGCTCCTCATTAGGTTCCATAAATCCTACACCTAAAGATAAAGTAAGTTCCCTTACATATAAAGGTGGAAAATACTAGTTAAATTCTACAAATTCATTGTTAGATACATCCATGCATCATTAAAATATCATAATATTCATTATTGTTCCACATTTGGAGCTCATTTAGACCATAAACATAAATGTGGGCTCAAGGGTGTGGGTGTAGGAAGGTCAAAGGATGTTTGGAGTTTATGTCATTAAGCAACAAAATTTAGAGCACGATGGCCCATAGATGTAAGTCCACACTATGGGGCCTACATGTGCTTCAGACATTAAGGGTTGCATGAAAAAGTTTTAAAAACTTAGGAGATGTGAGAGGGAGCTACCAAGCTTCCACCGTATGTTTTTTCTTAGGAATAGCATTGGAGGGATGATAGCCTACAAGCAATCTTCCAAAAAGCCATAACCCTTATCAATTTTGAGTTTTTCCACATTAAGAAAATGGAGGATGCATTAGAAGGGTGCCTAGACCTATTCCTCAATGATTTGACCCTTTTTGAAAAATGCAAAAAATTTGCATGTAGAAGTTAGAGGGTCCATTGCCTTAAAAGTGGCATTGGGCACATGGAAACCCACTAATGGCGATGGAGGGATAGCAAACCACAAGGAAGTTCTTGCAAAAAGTGATGGAGGGATGGCAACCTACAAGGAAGTTCCCACATATGGAAATGGATGAATGACAACCCATAAGGAAGTTCCCATGGACGGCGATGGAGGGATGATGATTTGCACAAAAATTTCCACAACTTCACAAAACTTAGTAAATTTGAGATTTTTCAACTTTAGCACATGGGAAAAGGGGTAGAAAGAGTGCTAAGACATATTTCCCTAAGATTTGACTCATTTTGAAAAATGTGAAAATTTGGAATATGAGAGCTGAAGGGTCACCACCCTTTTGTAATGACATTGCTCAAACTGAATTCCATGGATGGACTTCCGTGAGTGGACTTCCATAGTGAAATTTACATAATGTCTAAACACATGAAAAATTTAATGCAAACCTATTTAGGCATGTGAAGATACTCACTTTATGGGCCTTAGATGATGAAAACTTGAAATTTGCACCCTTTTTGGAAATGTAGAGATTTGGAAGGGCAAGCCAGAGGTTTTTCCGCCCTTTTAAAAATGGCAATGAGCACATGGCGACCCACACACAACAACCTACAAAGGAATTCTCATAGACGGTGATGGAGGGATAATGACCCACAAGGAAGTTCCCATAGATGACGACAGAGGGACAACAACTTGCAAAGGAATTCCTGCAGATGGTGATGGAGGGACAACGACCCACAAGGAAGTTCCCAGAGACGATGACAGAGGGATGACGAATCACAAGACAATTCCCACAACTTCAGAAAACTCAATGAAACCTTGGCAGTTCACTTAGGCATCACAAAAAATCCCAAATCCATTTGCAAGTTGTCCCCAAAGAAAAAAAATAATGCAAAAGCAAGGCAAGTGAGTAAGGAACAATTCAACAAGAGAAAGGAAAAAATGAAAAAAGGGGGGGAGGACTTTGTTTCTCTTCTTATACTTGAATGCCTCAGGTTAAAATGAATGGTAGGGAGTAGTGTTTATAGGCCTATTTCCATTAATGGAATGCATTGATTTCTTGGTATGGTGGACCCAGGCTAGGTGAGATGTGGAATCCCTTACTCATTTGGATCCTTGGTCAAGGATCAGATAGAAAAACTAAGTGTGGAGCTATCCACATGGGAAAAAGTTGGGAGTTAGTCACTACCTAGTGATGAAACATGAGCAACAACCCACGGGTGGTGACACGTAGTTGCGAGTCCATGAGGCCTGAGGGATGCAGAGGAAAGGGTTGATGCACGAATCAACCTTCAATGAGATGTCTGAAGCTAGCCATTAGTCAAACAGTAAAGTGATGGAGGCATTGCACAAAGGGAGACTCACAACTATGAGTCTGCAAGGCTTGGAGGATGTCGAGGCAACAAACAAAGAGAAACTCACAAGGGAATTTATATGAAAGCAAAAGACTTAGTGAACTTCATGTAGGTGAACTTGGTCAAACGTGATTTGATTGACTAAAGGAACACAACCAATTTGGGTCTTGGAAACAAGGGTACACAATGTGAGATAGGAGTGAAAATGACTCACCAGCAGTGAAAGGAGGGGGTCCCTACCTTCAGTGGGGCATGTGTGAAAAGCATGCACAAAAAATGGTGACTTGTTCAGGAAATGCCCCAAAGAATTTGATGACAAACTAGAATCATGAACCCAAAATCTCTAGTTCTAATCTTCATGCTAGGGGAAAAAAACTAGATGCTTGACCAAAGGATCAAAACCACTAGCCAAGCTAACCTTTATTGTGCTAAAAATCCAAGTGTGTGCAAGTGCATTAATTCCCATCCTTGAGTTACTACAGGAACCTGAGATTTATCATGTTAAGCTACGCAGTTTATTCTAACTTCAAAAGCATCTAGGACATTGCCTTGTTGTTAGTCAAGCATCCATAGCCCTGATGAGGTTGTTGTTGTGATTCTCCCAAACATTGCTCTACTACTATAGCCAAGCGTCCATATCCCTTGTAGAGTTGTTTGTATCCTCCTAAAAGTTGAATTTTTTTTCTTTTGATTTTCAATGTTTTCCTTTTTTATTTTCTTTTGATTCTTTTTATTTTCCCTTTTTCAATTCTTTTTAGGGTATGTGCAGGATCATCATAGAAAAACAAGGCCCTTAAGTGGCAAAAAATTCAAAAAATCAGAGTTAGGCAACTTGACATAAAAATTTGAATAAGTTATCTATATTATTTCAGAAATATGTAAGAAACAGAATCTATAGCAAATTGAATGTAGTTTCTAAACTACTAGGTTTATTTTTAAAAATAAATATATTTGGTGAAAATTTGAAATTTTAATGCAATAGTACTTAAATTTCGGGGAAAAATAAGTGTCTGTCTAACCACCCTAACCATAATAAAATGATAATATTTTTTTATAATATCTTATACATAAGTAGATGACTCATGTGGATGTGATGCATATTTTTTTGTAATTTTTTCCTAGTAAATAATTAATTATGATTTTTTATTACAACTTTTAAAAATATAAAAACTTCGTATGTCGACCACCTTAACTTGGTCAAAAATTCATGAAATTCAATTTTTCTTTTTCTAATCCTATAGTATGCAAATCATAGAATGTGATGCATTTTTGCATTAAAAATGTGATACCTTTTGAAAGCTATAATTTTTTCAATCAACCTATCAATCAATACGTTAATTGTAATTCAAATAGAAAATGAATAATAATTATTTATTAAATTCAAAGTAAAGCATAATTTATATTGGTGGAAAGTTGAGAATCTCCTTTAAAAACCCTTTTCATTTCATCAATTTTGGGTAAAAAAAATTCATCAACCACATACCCTACAAATACCCATCTTATTGCCACTTTTTGGCCCATCATGATCCTGCACATACCCTTTATTTCAACACACAAGCAATGAAGCTTGCACTCAAGGCTAAGAATCATAGTGGTGCTAAAGCATAATTTTAGATTTTTCACTTAACTAGACTTCACAAAGGACCTACAACAATTGTTGGATTCTTAAAGTGTGTGATAAACATACAATTTTAGAATATGTTAGAATCAAATTAAACCAATAGCTTATCCCCTTCAAACCAAACATCCAAGTCACTTGACACTAACGAAAGACCTTCACCGTCCACTATGAAAACTTGATTAGAGTTTATCGAATAAATACCTAGAACAAACCCAAGTAATAAAATGGTTGTTGTTGTGCATGCAAACATACCTAGTAGAAAATAGAGGGACCCCGAGCAAAGTAGCAAAGTTGAAGCAAATTGAGAGAAAACACGTAAACTAACCAAAGCATGACTGAAAAAGAAAATAGAAAGGAATCTACTCTAAAGAAAACCTAACCTACGACAAACCATCTAATCTAAAAAAAGTAGGAAAGTGGGACCATGTACATGAAACCTACACTACTAAAAAAAACTATGTACAAAGATATTTACAAAGGACCGCATTCAAGCAAGGAAAACTAAGATTGACACCCATTTGGTTTCATAATGCATGCACAAGTAGAAGGGAATCATTACATTTCTAAGCCACACAAACTCATCTGTATATTAAGAAAAATGAAGTTTAATGTTGCAACATTCAAATTCAATAACACATTCAGGAAGAAATAGCAATTGAGGTGATTCATTAAACCCATGATTGATCCATAAAAAAGTTGGCTCCCCTCATTCCCATAATCAAAATGATAAACATAGTTGTGATTATTAATAGGAGTAAAGAAAGATAGAACCTAGATATCACCATGCAAAGGTTGCAACTTTTCATGGTCGAGAGCGAGCATTACATCATGGGTTATTGCATTGGTAGCTTCCAGTGGGTGTAATGGAAGTTGCAACATTCTACTTGCATTATAAACCTGCAAATCACAATTAAATTGATTAGGAAGTAGACACTATGAAAAATTAGAAATTTCAATTTCAAGGAACCTTGTACTTGATTTCGGGCTCATATGGGACTAAGAAAATGAGGTAGAAAACATCTCTTCCAAGCTATGGGTGGGACCTACATCCTCTCTCAACTACTCTTCAAGGAAACATACCTCATCTCATTCATCATATATAGTCCAAGGTTGTGCTTGATTGTTGTCCTCAAAGGGAAACATGATATCCCATCTCCTTTCCATCATGTTGATCTCAATTTCATGATGTTCCATATCACAAAAACATGACATGGACAATTTTTTCCTACTACAACTCATGGAGTGTGTTGGAGGATCAACAATGGTCAAAGTGGAAGGACTTCTAGTTGCATCTTGTAGTTTTCCAGGTGTGTCATACTTGTTGGAAGCCATCAAAACACCCCCTCCTTTGTCCTCATCTCTTTGTATTTCATGTGGCCTATCATTATTTTCACTTGTTTCTTCTTTTTCACTATCACTATAGATGGAAAGGGAGTTCCTCTCCCAATATGGGAGTGGTAATGCTACACCATTTGGAGGTTTAGGTAGTATGTCTTCTTCACTACCTATCTCTGAAATGTACTCCTCAGCATTGGAATACCTCTGGAGTATAGCTCCCAATAGAAAAAAGTCATTAATGGAGGGAACCTGATCAAGGGGGCCAAGATTTTCTATGTGATTTCCATCCAAGGATTCTCCCATAAAGCCTATCATCCATGGTGTATAGATGCTCTTCAAGAGGGAAATACTCTTGATGTATAATGGACAACATTCTTATTTTCTTTGTTTCATCATTTGAAGGCTTGGAACTATGTTATTCCTTTTCTGTTGTTGTCCCAACACCTTCTTGAAGGCCGCTCTCAACTAGTTCCGCTCTTGGTCCTCTAGTTTAGTACTCAAAGCAATTGTAGGAAGCATTTCCCTTGGCTACCCCACTTGTTCTTTAACTTGTTTGATTGCCTCTTGGAATAGCTCATACATGAACTCCAAATGTGGTGAATCATGGAGCCTACAACAACTGAGCAACAATAATACTTACAAATTCACTTGGCATCTCAACTTAGACCAATCCGTTGAGAGTATTGAGCTGAGTTTGTTGTATATTTCCACTACTAGGTCTTCATCATCAGTTGGGAATGAAGTTTGATGGTAAATAGCCATGGCCTGTGGTTGTTCCCACTCCCCTAAATATTTTGTTTCAAAATCTTGATCACTATCATTTATGAAGGAGATGTCTTCTAATCTTATTTAACTTATGCTTTCATCATTATTGTTGGCTGTCCTAGAACTTTCAATCCATCATATGTTACTACAAACTATATTAATTCTTCAACTTCCAATGGTTCCTCTTCTTGAGTGGAGGACTACCCTTTATGGATGAAGGATAGGCTTTCTAATTCCCTTCTAAGTGAACTTTAACCAAGCTTCTTGTTGTCCCCAAAAAATCAACTCCTTCCTCTTGATTTCCAACCTTAGTATCTATCGTCCCATCACTTGTGTCAAATTTATTGGCTCAACCTTAATGTTTTATCCTCCTAATGTTGAAAACTCTCTTGCCTCATGAGATGACTCCCCTTCATTAAGAGCTGGCTTCTTTGACTTTTCTAAACAACCCTTGACTTGAGTGATGATGTCTTCACATGATGGACAAGTAACTTCTGAATGAGGTGCATTGTGAAATCTGCACCAACTTGACATTAGTACCTCCTCCAATCTTAATCCATCCTTGATACTCAGATGTTCTTGGATCAGCTCCTTGAATGCCTTGGCTACCATGTTAGCAAGTTCCTTTTCTAGATCTGCAAGATCCAAGGGTTGATAGATTTCCCAAAAGGGAATTTCTCATTGTAAGACTCTTTCAATTCTATCCAATAATTTTAGACATCCCAATTCATTGTGTCTATGAGTGCCATGGATTCTGTATTTTTCTACCAATGCAAATCATTGCAATGGTCTCCTTAATATTTTATTTAAATCTACATGTAGCTAATTGATGATGACTTGTAGATGTTGTTCCATTTCAACTCAGCCCTTGTTCTTGTTTGCCTTGTCTCAAAATTTATGATTTCTAATTTCTAGCATAAAGTGAGATCTCCCTATCTTAGATTGTTACTTGAAAGTGCTTCCAACTTCCAACTTTGTAGCCTTATGCTCAGTCATGCTCTCCTTTTAGCGCTAGTTCTATAGATGCATGTTTTTGCACCTTCTCAATATAGACAATGCACAAGTGCACTACCTCTCTTGAAAGGTAGAAATATGCAAACAAGTTCTAGATTACTACCCCAAGGTCTCTCTGGTGTCAAGTCATGACAATGCTTGTAATAATTTAGTTGGTTGAGGTGTTTTGTTGGTAATCACATGGCAGCCTTTATGGTTTACAAAGCATGGGAAGTTGGGTCTACAAGTGGAGTTTTAAGTGTGCTAAAAATGAATGAACAGTGGTTGCTCAATCAAAAAAAAAGTTGGAACTCACCTCTATCACCAATTTTAGCATTGTGATGGTGCTTGAATCCTACTCTAACCAAGATCCAAAAGAAAGAGTAGAAATCAAAGGGTTGAGAAAGTTGTTCTAAATATAAGCTATGAATGAATAGTAACAATGGTGGTTGCTATAGTAGACAAACTTCCTAAACTAGGTTTTTCTTGACCAAGAGAAGCCTACAACTACAAAAAACTAGTGCAATCTGTTAGGGTTAGAAAGGAAGATATCTAACAATTAAATGCAGATTTAATTAATAAACAGAGAAACTAAAACACACACAGAATAAATTATAACACAAATAATTTAATGTGGTTCACCCAATCCGGGCTACATCCACCAAACAAAAACCATCCAATACTTTTATTATCTAGTGCAAAACCTATTACAATCTTGTGAATAATCAGGTTTTTCATCATATTGTAATACCCATCCGAACCCATTTTTAACAAGCTTAGAAGCTTCCAGATTTTGGGTTCTATAAAATTAGATTTTTCCTTTTTCATTGATTTTTCCCTTTTTCAGTGACCACACAAAAAAGTAGGACCCCGACAAGGATATGTACTGGGGTGTATAGTATACCATGGGCTATACAATATAGCATGATCAATCACCACATACCAACAATCTCCCACTTGGAAATTGATCAATCTCCACACTACCACAATCTCCCACTTGGAGACTGATCCTGGATGACATTGTTGCAATTATAGCTCCCATTGGAAATAAGTACCTTGGACCCTGCTACTCTGTTATACTTGAATTCAACCTTGAAGGCCAATTGAAGCTGAAGAGGAGCTTAGCTTCTCCCTTGTCACTGCCTTCATAAACATATCTGCAGGATTGACATTTGTATGTATCTTGTCCAGCTTGACATGTCCATCCTCCAACACTGACCGAATGAAATGATATCTCAACTATATGTGTTTTGTTTTAGAATGCAAGAAATAATTCTTTGCAATATGTATAGCACTCTGGCTATCTATAAACAAGTAATTTCTAGCATGTTGTTTTCCCAACTCATCCATGAAAAGTTGCAGCCATATCATCTCCTTTGCTGCCTCTGTTGCAGCAACATACTCTACCTCTATGGTGGATAAAGCAACCATCTTTTGTAATCAAGGAATCCAACTCACTGCTTTCCCACCAACTGTAAAAACATAACCTATGGTACTCCACCTAGTATCTATATCCCCTACCAAATCTATATCAACATAGCCTTTTAAATCAGTATTAGAGCCCCCAAAACATAAACAATTATTGGATGTACCTCTCAAGTACCTAAGAATCCATTTTACTGCATTCCAATGCTCAACTCCAGGATGACTCAAACACTTGCTAACAACTCCTATGGCAGGTGCAATATCCGGTCTCATGCATACCATGGCATACATTAAACTGCCTATAGCTGAAGCATATGGTACCTTAGACATTTTTTTTCCTCCTCTTATGTCTTTGGACACATATCCTTAGTCAATTTAACATGACTAGGCAAAGGTGTGCTGACAACTTTTGCATTCTCCATATGAAATCTCTACAACACCTTTTCAACATAATTAGCTTGAGATAAAAACAATTTTCTGTTTTTCCTATCTCTACAAATTTTCATACCAAAGATTTGCTTTGCTGCCCCCAAATCCTTCATAGCAAAAGATTTTGCTAACTGTTGTTTTAGCTCACTTATGTGATCCATGTTAGACCCTACTACAAGCATGTCATCAACATATAAATATAAAATAATGTAGCTGCTATTATCCAACCTCTTAAAATAAACACAATGGTTAAAATTACACTGGCTGTAGCCTTGCTCAGCCATAAAACTATCAAATTTCAAGTACCATTGTTGAGGTGCTTGCTTCAAGCCGTATAAAATTTTCTTCAATCTACACACTAGTTTCTCCTTACCTTTGACCTTAAATCCTTGTGGCTGGTCCATATATATTTCATCTTCCAAATCACCATGGAGAAAGGTTGTTTTAACATCAAGCTATTCTAAATGCAAATCTTCAGCAGCCACAATACTTAAAACAATACTAATAGAAGTCATTTTAACAACTAGAAAACAAATCTCATCAAAATCAATACCCTTTTTCTCTACAAATCCCTTTACAACTAATTTGGCTTTAAATCTATTCTTACTTTCATCCTTCTCTTTCAGCCTATAAACCCATTTGTTTGGTAAATCCTTTTTACTTGCAGGAAACTTGCATAATTACCAAGTTTGCTTTTTCAGCAAAGAGTCCATTTCTTCTTCCATTCTATGCTCCCACTGAACCTTAGTATCCACCTGCATAGCTTGATCATAATATTCTAGTTCACCAACATCAGTTAACAAAAAAGTATACAAAGAGGGAGAGAATCTTTCTGGAGGTCTACTTATCCTTGAAGATCGTATAACAGGAGTTTGTGGTATTTGTTGTTGCTATTGTTGCCCAACATGAGGAACCATTGAAACATCATTGTTTGGAATATCATCCAACACTGCATAATCATTTTCTTTCTTCTCGTGTTGCAACAACATATCTTTGTACAACACTTTCTCATTGAATATGGCATCCCTACTTCTCACAATTTTCTAATTTTCAAAATCCCAAAGCCTATAACCAAATTCATCAATGCCATATCCAACGAATATACATTTCTTTGATTTTGCATCAAGCTTGGTTCTATTTTCAAAATCTACATGTGCAAATACTTCACAACCGAAGGTTTTGAGAAAAGAATAACTCACCTTCTTACCTTTCCATGATTCCTCTGGAATACCACAACCCAAAGGATTAGAGGGACCTCTATTAATTAAATAAACAGTAGTGTTTATTGTCTTTACCCACATTTTTAAAGGTAACCCAACATGCAATCTTATAGTCTATGCACACTCCATTATTGTTCTATTCATGCGCTCAGCCACTCCATTTTCCTATGGAGTCTTTGGAATTTTTTTCTGCCTACGAATACCATTAGAGGAACAATAATCTTCAAACTCTTTGCTACAATACTCACCACCATTATTAGATCTGAGACATTTTATCTTTTTACCTGTTTCATTCTCAACCAAACTTCTCCATTTTTTAAAAGTTTCAAATACATCAGATTTCTGCCTAAGGAAATAAATCCATACCTTCCTAGTTACATAATCAATGAATGTAACATAGTACAGAAAGCCACCGAGAGAAGATACCTGAGATGGTCCCCATACTCTAATTTCTCATCTTTATTTTGCTTCCCATCCTTGAGAAAACTTACTCTCTTTTGTTTTCCATACACACAACTTTCATAGAAATCCATATTAACACATTTTAGACCTAGTAAAACATTATTTTAATGAAGTAATTTCATACCTTTTGCACTGATATGCCCAAGTCTATTATGCCATAGTGTTGATTCAGAGTCCACAACAACTGTATGATCTTCCACCTACTGAACTGCAACAACTATTCCTGAACATTGACCTTTTTTAGTAACAATTAAAGTGGAAGGAACAATATGACGTGTACAAAGATATAAGGTTCCTACTTTCACACCTTTTGCTACAACTAAGGAACCCTTTCTGACCTTCTAGTTTTTATCACTAAAAGTAACAACACAGCCTTCATCATCTAGTTGCCCTGCTAAAATTAAATTTCTGCTTAACTTTGGAACATGCCTTACCTCACATAGTAGCCAATGATTCCCATTTTGTAACTTAATCTTGATTCTTCCCTTTCCAAAAATCTGACATGGTTCATTATCTCCTAAATAAACCAGCCCAAAATCTCTTTGAACATAATCAAGAAAATAACTTCTATGGGGGGTAGCATGAAATGAAGCCCCTAAATCTAACACCCAAGAATCATCAACATTATCAAGGGAAAGAATCAAAGCATCCTCATCAGATTTATTACTTACCACATTTTCCTCTTTACTTCCTTCCTTTTTGTCTCCTTTATTTTTATGAGACCAGCAATCTTTCTTCAAATGACCCAGCTTACCATAGTACCAGCAATCCCTCTTGTCCCTAGATTGGGACCTCTTATCCTCTGATTTTCCTCCTGACTTCCCATGATTTCTAGAATTATTTCCTCTCCTTTGTTCTACCCCTAATTTCTACATTCAAAACACTACCTGATGTGGATGTTCCACCTGAGCTTTTCCTACGGATTTCCTCGCTCACAATAACACCAACAACATCATCAAATTTAAATGTATTTGAACTAGACACAAAATTGATAATAGCCATTACCAAGCTATTCCAAATTTTAGGCAAAGAACACAAAATCAAAAGAGCCCTAACTTCTTCATCAAAGTTTACTTTTACAAAAGTTAATTGACTGGTGACCGTATTAAAGTCATTTAAATTATCAGTAACTAGCCTATCTTCTACCATTTTTATATTAAATAAACGCTTCATAAGAAATATCTTATTTGAAGCAGAAGGCTTTTCATATAACTTCATCAGGGTTTTCATCACCTCTTTAGTTGTCTTTTATGTTGTAATATTGAATGCCACCGATTGTGCTAGGCATAAATGAATACTGCCAAGAGCCTTTCTATCCAAAATATCCCAGTCCTCATTAGACATTGTTGTGGGTTTCTTGGTTTTCCCTTCCAATGGCCGTTTTTTCCTTTAAAAATTGGATATGTGCTGGGGTGTATAGTATACCATGGGCTATATAGTATAGCATGATCAATTGCCACATACCAACACAATCTTCTAAGGACTACATATTTTTAGATTGTATATTCACTTCATGAACATACAATTGAACTAAGTTGCAACAATAAGGAAGCTGATGATAACTTTGCACAATAGCTTATCATCAACAAGTGCCAAAAGTATGGGCTGGAAATTCATCAAATACCATAACAACAAACACCATTATAATAGCCATTCAAGAAACTACAACTAAATTTAACATGGAAGTTGAATCATGCAAGAAAGATGAACAAACTCAAAGAAAACAACTATAAAATCATGCAATGCTTCCTTCTATTGTTACAAAATTCCCTTTACACCAATTCTCCAACCAAATAAAAATGAGATGAAAGTCCCTATTTATAGTTTTCCAAATCCCAAAGGAATGGATAGGATTAATTCATAATGTGTGGCTCAAATTCAATACAAGTAAGGGTTTCACCTACCACCAATATTTCACAATTTAAAATAGGTTTATTTTTTCCTCTTCCCTATTTTTTTTCTTGTAGCCTATTTCATCTTCTAGTGACCCTAGCAATGTAGTAGATTTTTCCTATAGTGACCACCTTCTTTGATACAGTTGAAAAATTGTAGGAAGTTACCCTTTGTTTGATATGTTTGCAACATTTCTTAATTGAATCTTGCTATGGATTTGTGTCATTGAAAAGAATTTATGTTGCTCCTAATTCCAATTGATAGTTCTTGACAATCATCATCATTTGGTGGAAAATAAAACCACTCCTTGTTCCTTTAAAGGTCACACTTTGCAGTTTTGTCACTGACTTCCTCAACATGCATTCATATGTTGGTCAGTACTTCATTTTTTATACATACATTCTTTTCCTCTTTTTCTCCAAGGGCTTTTGTGACCACCTTCAATGGATCCTCAGTAGGTTCTATAAATTCTACACCCAAAGACGTAGCAAGTTCACTTCCATATAGAGGTAGAAAATACCAGTTAAACTGCAAATTCATTAATAGATCCATCCATGCATCATTAAAAGATCATAATATTCATCATTTTTCCACATTTGGAGCTCATTTGGACCATAAACATCAATGCGGGCTTAGGGGTGCAAGTCTAGGAAGGTTGAAGGATGTTTGAAGTCTCTATCATTAAGCAAAAAAAAATAGAGCATGATGACCCACAAGTGGAAATCTACACTACAAGGCTCATGGGTTCCTCAAACATTAAGGGTTATGTATGAAATTTTGACCAACTTAGGAGATGTGGGAGGGAGCTACTAGGCCACCATTGTATGTTCACCATTAAGAACAATGTTGGAGGGACAATGGTTTGCAGACAATGGTCTATAAGGCCATAACCCTTAGCAATTTTGAGTTTTTCCAAATTAAGCACATGTAAGATGCATTAGAAAGGTGCCTAGACTTATTCCACACTGATGTTTCCCTTTTCAAAAAATGAAGAAATTTGGCATGTAGAAGCTGGAGGGTTTGTTGCATTAAAAACAACACCAAACACATGGAAACCCATGAACAGTGATATAGGGATGGCAGCCCACAAGGAAGTTCCCACAGATAGCGACAGAGAGACTGTGGCCCACAAGGAAGTTCTCATGGACAGCGATAGAGGGATAGTGTCCCATAAGGAATTTCTCATGGATGTTGACAAAAGGATGGTGACCTACATAGAAATTCTAGCATCTTCATAGAACTTAGTAAATTTGAGATTTTTCAACTTTAGCACATGGGAAAAAGGGGTAGAAAGAGTGCCAAGATATATTTCATTAAGATTTGAATTATTTTGGAAAATGAAAAAATTTAGAATGTCAGAGCTGGAGGGTTTGCCACCCTTTTGTATTGACATTACTCAAATGAACTTCCATGAATAGACTTCCATGAGCAGACATCCATAGTGAAATTTCCACAATGTCTAAACACATGGGAAATTTTATGCAAACCCCTTTAGGCATGTCAAGACACTCAATTTATGGTCCCTAGATGATAAAAGCTTGAAATTTGCACCCCTTTTTGAAATGTCGAGATTTGGAAGGGGCGAGTCGGAGGGTCCACCGCCCTTTTAAAAACAACAATGAGCACACGGTGACCCACACATGGTAGCCCACAAAGTAATTCCTACAGATAGTCATGGAGGGATGATAGCCCACAAGGAAGTTCCCCAAGACAGGGATGGAGCGATGGTGGCCCACAAAGCAATTCCCGTAGATGGTGATAGAGGGAGGGTGGCCCACAAAGGAATTCCTGCAGATGACAACAAAGGGATGATGACCCACAATGCAATTCTCACAACTTCAAAAAACTTGATGAAACCTTGGCAGCTCACTTAGGCATCAAAAAAACATACCAAATTTGTAGGTAACTTGTCACCAAAGCCAAAAAATGAAGGAAAAAGTGAAGCAAGTGAGCAGGGATCAAGTTAGCTAGAGCAGGGAAAAAATGAAAAAAGGGGGGATTGCGGAGGACTTTTTTTCTCTTCTCATATTCAAACACCTCAATTTAAAATGAAGGGCATTGAGTAGCATTTATAGGCCAATTTCCATTAATGGCATGCATTGATTTCTTGGTATGGTAGACCCAAGTTAGGTGAGATGTGGAATCCCATGCTCATTTGGATGCTTGGTCAAGGCTTAGATGGAGAAAATAAGTGAAAATCCCTTCATGTGGTTAGAAGTTGGGAGTTATCCACTGCTCAACAGTGAAACATGAGTGGCAACTTGGAGCTGGCGACCCACAACTATGGGTCCTCTAGGATTGAGGTGCATAGAGGAAAAGGTTGATGCATGACCTACCCTTCGGTCATATGTTCGAAGCTAGCTATTAGTCAAATGGAAAAGTGATTGAGGAATTGTGCAAAGGGAGACCAACAACTATGATTCCATAGGGCTTAGAGGATGTTGACGCAATGGATGAAGGGAAACCCATAGGGGCATTTCCATGAAAGAAAAAGACTTAGAAAACTTTAGGTAGGTGAACATGATCAAAGGTGATTTGATTATTTGAAGGCACTGACCAATTTGGGGCTTGAAAATAGGGGTGCACAAAGCAAGACAAGAGAGAAAATGACCCATCAAAAGCAAAAAGAGGGGGTCCTTGCCTTCAGTGGGGTGTGTGTGCAAAACATGCTCAATAGGACCTATATGCCACAAGCGGTGTTTGAGTTCTAATTGGATCCTTTTTATGGTTTTGAGTGGGAAATGAGATTTTTAAATTCAAATTTCATGAATCCCATCATCTAGGATGTAATAAATGAGAGATTAGATGGATTTCCTATATAAACAAGGTTTGAAATCATTATTTCATATAGGCCTTATATCAAGCCTAGCATGCAAGAGTTAAGCATTCCAATACTTTACAAGAGTGTCAATAAAGTTTACAAGAGCATTTACAAAGCATTCAAGGGAAGATTTATTCATCAATTATTACAGCAATTCAAGATCCGTTATCATGTCAAGGTTATCAAGCATGTGTTTGAGCTAGTGTTGTGATGCTGCATTCAAGATCTGAGATTAAGCATTGTTGTATACTTGTTTCAAGATCTAGATATACATCATTCATGGCCACTTCATGTTAGATTGTTTATTTACAAGAAATCATTCAAGATACCATTATTCATGTTTCATGTTCCATGTTTCATGTTTCATTTCCTTATTTCATTATGTCATTATTTGTTTTAATTACCTAAGGATTTTATCTAACACAAACCCCCATTTACTATCAATCGACAAGTTTTTCTTTCCCTGCATGAGTGATTGTAGATCTAAGTGTCTTAGAGCTTGAATATCCTTTGAATATTAGGTTTCAAGGTTGAAAAAATTTATCAAGTCATCACATGGTTGTCATCTTCACTAAAATTCATCTACATGTTGCATTAGGCATTTTTCTATATTATAGTTGTTTCAAATCATAAACTAGAAGATTCATGTTTTGGCATAGGAACCTAGTCTGGGGCTAAATAGCTTAGACTGGTGTATGAGTCCTAGTGAGATTCAAACAATAATTTTTCAAGGTTTTGGAGCTTTTATTGGCTTCATCACTCTTCTCGATGCACCTCTATTCATTTCCAGTTTGATATTCTATAATTCAGTTTCATATCTAAGGTCATCTAGTTAGGTTTTGCATGGTACTTTTCATATCATTCACTTTTCTTTTCTTCAAGCCCTAGCTTGGTGGTGAACCCCTCTTTAATCATTAATCATACCCTAGGATAACCCTATTACAAGATCTCTCTTTCCTTTGCATACCATAGATTGAGATATCTAGGGTTTTCTTTAATGAAACTTGAGTGTGAAATAGGAACCCTATATCCTTAAAGGTTAGGCCCCCATCTTATTTCCCATTATTTCATTTTGGTGAACCTACATTTATAAAATCTTAATTCTAATTTGGAGTGCATCATCATCCTAGATTTAGCTTACATTGACTTTTCATTAGGGTTTTGCATTAGTTAACTAAAATCTAGGGTTTCTAAATCTTGTAATAGTGAAAGTGCATACAGGTTGTCTATGTTGATATTTGGTCTGGAGAATTAATTAAATACAAGTTATTTAATTAATAATCTTTAATTCTTATACTTATAAACAAATTGAAAGATTTGTTTATATATTTCATTTCTCTCTAATTCTTTATATCCTAAATCATTTTCCTCATATCTTAATTAAATAAAAAAAATTAATTAGTTTGTTTTATTTAATTAACCTCCTATCACTAAATTTGAATATCAAATTCAAATTTAGGCACATGTCTACTATCTTCTTCCCACCTTCCACCCCATCATGTGTCTCAAGAAATTAAATATTTCAAATATTTAATTTGGCATTTATCATCAATAAATTCTAACTAATTAGGGATACTTGTCCTTCATCTCCATTTTATTCCTCTTCACACTTGGTAGTTTGTTTTTATGAAGGGAACACTTCTCTCTTTTTCTCTCTAACCTCTTCATCTTCAACTGTCTATTCTCTAGATTGAATATAGACCATTGATTTCTACCACCTAGGCTCATTCCTTGCAAAATATATAAAAAGTCCCTCATTTATAGCAAAAGAGAGAGAGAGTTGAGATTTTTGTAGCAATTAAACTCTACAACATTTTAATTAGCATTGTCATTTTAGTGAGAATTTTAGTATTATCATTTTAGCATCAAGTAGTTTATTCATGGAATTTTCATTAGCAACATCTTAACTATAGTATTTTCATTAGCAACATCATAGTAGCATTATTATCTTTGAATATCATCTACAACTAGTTTATCAATCATGTAATGTAGAAAACATCTCTTGCATTTCTAGCATCTCTCATTCTTCAAGTTGTCATTTGGGAAGTCACGTGCACAAAAAATATGAGAGAAAAATGACTTAAATAATCCTTGGAGATAGAGGAAAATAAGATGCCATTGAGGAATTGTTGTTTTAATTTGATTATTATTTGAATTCCTTCATATAATGTTTCATTGGTGTGTTGTATAGGTCTTATTTGCATATTCAGGCTATTTGCATACACACATAGGTTGAATTTTTGCATCTTACATCATTGAATTTCATTTGATGTCTACATTTTCACTTAGACTAGACATCATCCTAACTAAAAAACCTAGAAAAAACTTAGAATTTGCAAAAAATGAAGCACAAATCATAATTCAAGATTCATTCGCTAGTCTAGGCGATTTAGTCCAAGTATAGGTTGTCTTGCCTACTTTCTAGGATTTATGTGTTGTGCATTTTTCAACATTTGAACCCCTAAAATACCTTGACTAGGACTCATATTCCCCTCTAGGAGATTTAGTCCTAGATCAGCCCAGAAGTTGCCTTTTACAACATTAAAAATCTTCTTTATGAACTTTTGTTTGTTTTCATTAGTTATCTATTTGAAATTGTTGATTTTTTGTTACATGAATTTCACTAAATCTAGCTTAAATTGGTTGGTTTCATGTATGGCTTAATTCCAAATTTTCATTTAATACAACATTTCATTTTCAAATTATTGCATAGTGTAATCAATAAATTACCTGTTTGAAATCTAAAAATTATGTTTACACATTTCATTCTAGGTCTTTACTTTACATTCTAAGTCTCTTTCCATTTTTGCATAGATTTATTTTCACAAAATGTTAAAGTATATATCTTTTCCAATTTTGAAAAGAAAAATTTATTCAATAAGCATGTTATTCATTCATTCAATACATTTCCTCATTATGAGAGCCTTTTAGTGCAAGAAAGTGAAAATGTTGACACTTTCCTTGAACCTACACTTCCTCTTATATCTTCTATTTGTGGAAATGATGTCATAGAAGAGAATACAAGCATGGAAATTCATGACGATCATAGTTTTTATTCTCCAAATACCTCTCCTTTTAGTGACAAAGGTATCTCAGCGAAATAAGATACAATTGTTCAGAATCATGAAGATCTTGTTTTTCCTTCTCCTCGTACCCTTTGGGAAGATATTATAGCACAAGAGAATGAGATCATAGACACATTTTTAAACATCACCTTATCAAATTTCCATTCTCCTCTTGCTTGTGAGAATGATTTAGTGAAAGAAAATAAGATTATAAATCATGAGGATATATTGGTGTTATATGATCAAATCTTTAAGGTCTATAACAACCCTCTTTATGATCCCTCCCCTACCTATCCTATTTTGGAAAAAATTATGGGATAGAGGAATGAAATAATGGACAATTTTGAATATCACAATTGTTCTCCTAGTATCTCTTCTAGTTGTGAAGAAGATACTTTGATGTTAGAAAATAAAATTGATCAATGTCATGAGAATCTTACGTGTCTCTCTTCCCCTAGGGAAAATATTATTGAACAAGAGAATGCCATCGTTGATAAACAAGACAATTCAACCATTGATCATTCCCATACTTGTGATGAAGTCATTTTAGAAGAACCAACATTTTAATGTCAAGAATATATAGTTTGTAGTTCTCCTAAAAGCTCTCCTCTTAGGGAGGATATCATGGTACAAGAAAATGAAAAAAATATTGATGTGACTTCCTTAGACAATGGTGAAGAGATGACACTAGAATCTCATTCATTAGGAAAGCATAAAACCAAAACCCTTGAGGTTATGAATGTGAAAGCTCCATTAGATCCCTCTTCATTAATGGATCTCCTACATAGCCTATGGGACATCTTATAAATCCTGTAATTCTTTACCAACTCTCACAATGACCACAAACTCAAAACAAACCTGAACTTATCCTTTACCCACCTAAGAATAATGTTTTGTAGCAGCCAAGTTCTAATGTTGTTTCTCATACATATAACACTAGAAAAAATCTGCAACCAAGATAAAATCCTTCAACATCTCTCCCTTTTCCTAATCCTATCTTGATTGTTCCTCCTCATTTAAATACCCAAAGTGGAAAGGAGTATGATCTTGTTGAACAACCAAAGAACACTCTTGCTAAGATATCATTATGGTACCTTATTCAATCCTCTCATCATTATTGTAGTGTGATTCAAAGTGCTTTACAAAAAGTTTATAACCCTTTTAATGTGCAACCAAATGACATAGAAACCATGATTCAAGGAATAAGTGTTGAAATTGTTTTCCACCAAAGTGAGCTCTCCCCTTTGCAAGTGCAAAAAAAAATTATTCTTTCATTATAATAGTTGCCTATGATGGGTCGGGAATAAAAAAACCTCATTTAAAATGGCTCTACCCTTAATGTGTGTAGTGTATCCTTTTGGATAAGCTTGGTGTGGATAAATAATAAATTCAACCTAACTCTTTATCTACTAATGGGTTTGACAATGTAGGAAAATAACCTCTTGGTGTGATCACTTTACCTATTACAACTAGAAATGACACATTAGAAACACCAATCCATGTTATGCCTTGTGATCTTTCATATAATCTTCTTTTAGGTAGACTATGGATTCATGCAATGTGTTGATCATCAAAGCTTACACTTCTCTGACAGCCTTATGGGAAATCCAATGAGTAGGGGACCAATTTGTGGCTCACTGAATAACCTTTGAGATTTTTATAGAAAGTTGACCCTTCTTTGTGTTTTGGGGAAAAGGTAGAAAGACAAGTGAATGAAACATAAAAGTGGTGATGTGCCAAATCTTTTACAACATTTCAAACCTTAAACTATTTCTTATAATTGATATGATAGACACAGAATGTTGCAGACCCTTCATTGTTAGGAAAAGAACAAGCAATAAAGGCTTAGTGAAGGCATAGTGCAATCCTTCAAATCTCCCCATGGTTAGAACACATTAAGGTCCAGTCAAACATAAAAAAAAACTCTAAAGATTAAAAAAAATATCCAGAAACTCACAAAACCCTTCTTCCTTTACAATATAGTATGAAGAATGGAAAACTTTTACAAAAATGGAATAATTCAAAAAACATAATCCAATTTTCAAAAGCTACCATTCAACATAGAAGCTTAATAGCATGAAAATTAGCTATCTAAAAAATCAAAGAAAAACTTAACATAATGTTTTTAACATGAGCAAAATATAAAAAAGAAACTTGACAAAGGCCATCGCATGCACAATTTTAATGATTTCTCCCAAATAGATCAAACTTCAATAATATATGAGCTAGAAAACAAAGGTTAAATGCCAATACAATCATAGCTTAAATTAAAATATAAAATGCCAAAGTGAATAACAGTATTCTGTAAAACCTTCTACTTCTTAAAAATATAAACTCCCTACTAGATCTATATCCTTTGGAAAGATTTTTGAAGCAATTTTTCTAACTTTTTGACCTATGTTGCCAACCCTATTTACAACTAGAAGAAGAGAGCACCATTGTAAAACATTCCAGAAGAAAAAATTGCCATATGCCTTATTTTGTTAGCCCATAATTTGATCTTATATCTGTTGATGGTGTTTTCTGCTCAACAACAACTCAGATAGAATATGGAAATCCTATCTCCCTTGAAAGGTAAATCTCTATCAACAAACCTCAAGAGATAACCTCAAGGTCTCTAATGTCAGGTCTTGAAAATGCATAAACAATCCATATTATATGTGAAAATGTTGGTAATCACAAATGGACCTTACTACAAGCAAATACTGAATCTTTAATCTATCAGATCTAGCAATATAATGATACTTCAATCCTAAATCTAACCCAAATGATAAAAGAAATAAAAAAAGATAAGGGTTTCAGAGGGATTTCTAAATTAAAACTACTACTAAGATTAACAATGCAAATGATGAAATACTTGAAATGGACCAATCCCTCATAAGCTAATTCTTCCTTAAACCAGATGAATCTACAATCCCACAGAAATAGTGCAATCTTCTAAGGTATTAAAGACTTTCATATCATGAACATTCCTCCAAAACAACCCTATTGAAATTGAAATGGATAAACATTCACAATTGAACTAAGCACAATAAATTTAAGGTCTAGTCTAACTTTGCAAAGCAACTAACAATTAGCTAGCTACCAAAAGTATGGACCAGGGATTGCTGCAAACACTTCAAGTATCAAACCATAAACACTATTGAATCATGTCTAATCCTAAATCTAGCATATATCTAATACTTCCCAAGCAATCTCAAAGATAGAACAACATGAACCATGCAAGATAAATCAACACAAGAGAATTCACCAAAGCACAATGTCTCCAATTGTATTGAATAACCCAATAATAGCAACAATTCTAGTGTTTTGTGTTACAACCCTTGCTAAAAAATGAACTAACTTCTAAACCTTGCTCTACTGCTTAATTCCCTCTAGTATCAAACTATATCTATCTAGCCCTTACACATGAGCCAGAATGCCATATTAATAGAAAACCCCCAAGGCACATTAGCCTAATTAGAATTTACAATAATAATAAATGGCCATAAAAGAAGTTGGTAAAGAGGAATTCAAGATAAGATAGAATAGGCATTAAATGTATGTACTCCATCCAGGTCATCTTGGGATCTTCAACATAGCTTAGACCAATCCATGCAAAATAATAGGGAATCAAAAAATTTGATGTAGCCTTGCATTAACTGCTTTCCCCTTTGTCTTTATTTCGCTCCACCCTATCATGCACCATCAAAAGCACCTTGTCCAAGTTAGATATAGGTGGTAGAGGTAAAACCTTGATTCTCTTCTAGATGGATTTAATATTTTCTCTTGATTGCTCCACCGAATTATCCCACTCAACCCTACTAGTTTGATATTTATCAATAACTACAATATAGGTGGTTGCATCCTCCAACTGATGTTTAGTAATTGGATACTCACTAACTAGAGAATATACATCTCACCACCATTTTCTCAACTTCTCTAAGCTCAAATGCTTTGCTGCAAACTTCCTTCTCCCTGCCACCACCTCAAAGAAAGAAATCCATCTATCATGAATACTAGTCAGGGTATCCTCAAATCTCCTCCTTTGCTTATATATCTTCTTCAAAACCTTTTTCCTTATTTTCAAAGCTTCAAACCATTCCCAAGGTTTCATATCTCTAGAGGAAGGGAAAATTCCATCACTCACCAACTTACCCTCAGTGTATTCCATGATGGTTTTGGTTTTCTACAACAGGAGATCAACATCCTCTTTATCTTGAGCTAATAGATTTTTCAACCAATCTATTGCCCTCATTGCATCTCCTCTAGTTGAAAGGATGTCCTTGATAGCATTATCTCCCTTAGTTTTCACCCCTTGTAACCAATTTGATGTGGCAAGAGTAGTGGCCTTCATTCTTTCCAGCTTAGTTATGGTTTCTTGGGGTAGGAAAATCATGGTAGAAGATGAAGAGCTAATAGATTGCAAGGGTTTCATCAAGTCCTACAAGTACTTCTTTAGTTTCTCATTCTCCTTCTTCAACTCTTGCTTAGTCTTCACTTCTTTCCTCAACCTACCCAAGATTACTACACTAGAGCCTTCATATTCTTCAATATCCTACTCCATGGAAGTAGTCCCTAAGTTGATGGTTTGCACACTGTAATCACTCCCAGTTACATCATCCATGTTCTTATCATGGGTTGGACTAGCAATGTGGATCACCCCATTATTTGTTTTCTCTCTTTCAATCTTGGAAATGACCTTGGCCACCTTCTTTCCTTTACCCTTTCCTATGTTTTCCAACAACTCATCCCAATTGGGATTGGTGTCATCCACAATGATCTATTTGCTCTTTAACTCCCCATCTAGCCAACTTGGAATAGTGGATTATGTCTACATGTTACTCTACCCAGCCTCATCTGGTTGATCCCTAGATGCATCCTCATTAAAATTCTATTTCTTAGGAATCTCCTTGGCCTTATCTTCTTTTTCTCCAGTATGCTCTTCTTTATGCATAGGTGATAGAGTCCTAACTAGTATTTCTTCTCTTTGAAAAGGTTGATTCTCTTCACTCCTAACAGGTGAGTCCTCATATGTAACCAAGAGAGATTGCAACACCCTCTCCATTTCTGCCTCAACACCAAAGAGTTGTCCCTCTTGAAATTCTTCTCCTTATGTATCTGGGTGATTCCCAGCTTCCTTGGATTCACCTGGTTCCTCACAAGCTTCATGAGAAGAAGGGATATCATCATGTTGTTCTACATGAGGAGTAATTGAAGGAGGATTCTTTTTTGGCACACTGTCTTTAAGAGAAGGAGTTCTTGATTTCCTAAGGAGTTCTTGATTTCCTTGTATATACTTGTTTCATTTCTCCTAAGCTTTCTACATTCACCACAGGTGGGTTAACTTCTTCTTCAGCCTTACAGCCTACCTTTTCCTTTTGTGACAACATTACAATTCTCCTTCTCTTGGGCATGGAAGCACTAACCTCAGGATCTAGATTTTTACCTTCATCTTTCCTTAGCTTCTTAGCCTTTGAAGTGTGTCCCCTTTTCTTGGCAATAGGTTTTCTTTTTTTTCGTTTCCCAAGCTTCCTCCACTTGAACATCTTTAATCTTGATTTTAAAAGGAGAACTCACCTTGCCCTTACCCTTGGTATCGTTCTCAGCTGACTCCTCAAAAGTAGAATGAGACTCTAAGTCTCCCATCAGATCATAGGTGCATTCCACACCTTCATTCTCCAATTCTTATATCTTATGCTTCAACCATGACTTTGTATACTTAATGATTGGATCCATTAACTGCCCTAGCTCTGATTTTTCTTCTTCCAGCCAATCTATTTTTCCAATTGGTCTATTCTCTACTGCTTCATAAGCCTTTCCCTAAAGCAAATCTCCATCATCTTCAACCTGATCTGAAACTTCCTTCACATTGTATAATCAGATTGAATCTATAGGAAGCGAGGAAAAATTATTTTTCCTAACCTCATATTCATCACTGCAATTAGCCCAATAGTCTTCCAAATCATCCTTGTGGCTATATTCTCTACTGGCTTTCTTCTGTGCTTCACTAGTTTTGTCAAACTTGGACCTCTTGGAATGGAAGGATAGCCCAAGAGTGCTCATCGCGTCCTCTACAACTTGGGCTGAGTTAATGGACATGCATGCTTCTCCAGTGCCTATCCTCAGAGGGAAGTCTCCACCAAACCCATTCTTATGCTTGTCCTTTTTCACAATAGCATCAAAGTCACATATTTTCCTTGTGAACTCTAGGAGTATGATATGATCAGTGGGTTACCTTGGAAGTCAATATAGATCCCTTTCACAACCATCTATCCTTAGGTACGAGAAGGTGGAAACTATATGAACCAAGCCCCATACCTTTTGATTAGCTCCTTGGCCTAGTCAGAAATCCTCACATGCTCTACTCCTTGGAGTAACTTGGTGATGTACATGGTGAATGCATCATTCACCCTTCTGTAGCTTGAGTTACCCAAATGCGGCTATGGACAAACCTCATAGATTGCATCCTACCTAAAGATACCCCTTGTACTTATCCCCTTATATGGATGGAATCTTGCAAGCGCATAGACCAAATAGGAAGTAATTGTGAAGGTCTTGGTTTGTAGGACACTACACAATTGCTCATTAATCAAAAGACTTATAACACCTACCCAATGATAATTAGAATTTTGCTCCATCCTTGCAATGACTTGGAACATCTAGCCCTTAGACACACCAACATTCTTCAATCCTACCACCCTACTAAGAAGGGTGGTAGCATTATAATATCCCTTCTTGAACTTTTCTCTGAATAGTTGTTTGGGTAGCTTAGAATAGTGAGACTTGGGCTTCTCCAACTAAGAATTGATAACCTGTTGAGCTTTGATGGTATCCTCTTCATAGAACTTTCTTGCCACTACATGAGACCTATCAGGCATGTCAAAGGTCTGGGCAATGGATACTAGGTTCAAATTTTCTACAATCCTCCCTTGGGGATCAACTATCCTCTATGTTCCTCTATCATTGTACCTAGCACATTCAAGAACTAGCTTGTAACATTGCACTGTAGAAGGGAATCCTACTACATGTGCTAATCCTAATTCCAAAGTCCTTCTAGCTAGTAAAGGAAGATTGTGTGCTGCCATTTTGGTCTTGAACTCCTCATAGTCCCATAATGTAACATTTGTGTCTATTACCTCTGACCAGATGGAAGTAATCTTGCTCTCTGGGATCTTACTCTTCATCTCCATCTTGATTCTTTCTGCTTCAGACACAGAAGATCCTTTTGAACTTGGATCCACCATTCTACCTGTTGGTTGTTTTTAATGAGCAACTAGGTTGGTCTCCTATTATACCTATGGAGTAGCCATCTCCAGTCAAGGGTAGCTCGGAGGACCTGGACCAACTGACAAGATTCAGTCAAAGACTGAGATCTTCAGCACTTTAGGCTCTGCAGAACCAGGGTGGGTATACCCACACAATGCCTCAAATAAGACTAGACATTGCTTTTTATAGCAGATGACTCCTGATGCCAAGTATTGAGAACCTCAAATATGGCTAGATTCCCAGTAACACAATACTTGTAGCAACCAGGAGGTAGGGCAAGACATCAAACAAGATTGATTAAATAAAATGATTGATCTTGAGCAAGAAGACTAGAATGCTAAAGACAAATAGCATATATCAGATTAGTGCCATATCCATTGGGCTAGGAGTCACAATAATCTGCAAATAGAAGGAACCATTACTCTGGACATTAAAGTCTTTGCAAGATTAACCTTATTAGTCTCACAACTAGTGATCAGATCTATAAGACTACTTATCAAATCCTCCTATCATACATATGAATCTCTGATATGATTAAAGCATGTAACTTATTCCTTGAATAAGAGCAACAACCAGAACATACATTAAAATGATTAAATAAGTGATCCTTGATCAACTTTCATTAACAATCCATATGCACAATACAAAGGAGAGACTTAAAGATCTCAATCTATACATTCAGATTCATACATGTGTCCAAGACCTCACAATTTATAGACTGTAACCCTAAACCTCAAAATCTTGTAAAAACTTGACTCTATGACTTAGTGCTCTTCTCTTCAGATTTTTGTTCTAACTTCTAGCCCCTTCCCCCTTACAAATGATTCAGAAGTTCCTTTTAAACAGCTTCAGAAATGCCATCCATCTCAGAGCCACAACAGCGCCATGTCAAACCCTAATCGCCATGTTCTTCAACTACTTCTCTAGCCTCATAAATGTCACTGGTCGGGTTGCTACAGGAAAGACACTCCCACACAAAAGAAGCCAGACAATCAATGTCAAATCCGCCACCAAATCCACGCGTCCATACTCGAGCCATGCCATCCTTGTACTAGAGCCACATTGCCATGAATGCTAGTTCATTGGACACAGCAACCAACTCTCTGTCGCCATGAATGCACCAGGCTTCTGGTGCTAACACAGAAACCCTAACAGTGGTCTAGTATGAAACTCAAGCGTTGATCATTAGAGATCGGGCGGTCACCTTTAAATCTTCATCGGACCGCTGAGACAAGTCCTCCACTAGATCGTACTGCATACTAGTCTTCAGACAAACATCGGGCACCTTTATCTCTCAAATTAAAACATCACCATTCATCATCTGCATGTGTGCATTGATGTTCCATTAGTAGCTCGAGCTTTAATGCAGCGCACGGAGAGGCTCATATCGGTGAGAGATAGCAGTGTTGGGAAGACCTCAAGGCAAAGAGAAATAGCTACAATGAAGAGCCAAGCATATCGGCCAGACAAAAGGAACTTAGGGAAATGTCTGGCCGAAGGAAACATGCTGCACCAAACACCCGTCAAAGTCGGCAGGAGATCACAATGTCGGCGAGACCATACAGTGAAATCCACATGTGACACTGAAAACACCATAGAGTCGGGGAGAGATGGCCAAGTCGGCCAGACATCACAGTGAAGTCACAGTGTGTTATCGAAAGATATTTCCTTCATGCAGTGTCACCAAGATGATTCAAAACTCATGCCGACAAAGACCACTTTATGTTCCATCGGTGAGACCGAAGGTCACTCGCCGAAGACCCAAGCTCATACCAAAGAGATCTTTATACACCACTTAAGTTGATGTGTCCTATAACTTATTTCACCGATGAAATCACCTGCCAAATGTATGTCGCTGTAGCACACAATCATCGGTGAGAAGTCATGTAGACACTTCACTGTTATACTAAGAAGACCCTTTAGAAACTTGTTCACCGAGAGAAGATAAGACCTTCACCGAAAGCCACACATTGAATCACCATCGGCAAGACATGACCCCATCACTATGACATACACCGAAACATAAGTCTCCCTGAAGCATCAAGTCTTCCATCACTGGTCGGCATAGCAAGATGACATCGCCGAGACATCTCAACAAAAGGTGCCACCCACACTAAAAGAAAACCACAAGACACCATCGGCAAGACATAACAGATTCGCTAAGAGATATATCGAGAGTTCCAAGTCTTGCCGAAGGGAAGTCACACCGAAGAGCAAAGGGGGCCACCACATTCGGGAAGACAAGCGGGGGTCGGGGAGACATCTCCCCAACACAAAGAACATAGGCCAACAGAGACTTCAGGGAGAGAACACGAAGTCGCCAAGATGTCACCCCGAACTAATAGAGTCATGCCGAAGGCAGAATGGAGGGTAGGAAAAAGGAACTGGGGGAAACCAAGGGGAGTCAGGAGGACCTCACCTCGAATGGGAACCATCACGCCGAAAGGAAAGCCCATCGGTGAGACACAAAGGAGTCGGGGAGACATCTCCCCGACACAACCAACCCAGGCTGAAAAGTAAGAGAACCTCAGGGGACATATAAGAGTCGCCAAGAGGTTACACTAAAAGCTAAAAGTCACAGTGAAGAAGAAGCGGGGCTGGTAAAAATAGTAGCTACGGATTGGTAACGAATGGAAAATGGGGCTCAGGGGAACCACTTAAGTTAGAATAAACTGGGCAAACAGGTCAATGAAACAAAAAGGCAAACGGGACGGGAACCAAACAGGGTCGGAGCTGGGACCAGGAAAGAGACAGGGAACAAAAGGAACAAAAGGTATGAGGGTCAAAAACTATCCCACCCCCACCAGAGAAAAGACCGCGGAGGCGAAGCCAGAATCGACACGAGAAAAAGAAGCCGTGGGGTTAAAGCGGGACAAAACCTGAGATAGAAAACATGAAGAAGGTTCCAAAAATGATTCCCATCCTGATCCTGCCCCCGCCAAAGAAAACAAAACAAAATACAAGCGAAGAGACAGAGGAAAAGAACTAGCGACCGCCGCAAGGCAAAAAGAAAAAGGAACACCAAACACACAGAATCGGGACCGAAATGGATGCATGAATAGGAACTAGAACCTCAGAATTGGAGAAATTCTAGTTCCCTTCAAGCATTTGTTCTGCCCCCAATTCTAAAAGAAAAACCAAAGCAAGCAAAAGAGAAATGGGAACCAGAATGAAAACCCCCCCAAAAAAAAGAGAAAAACCAGGAATCCCTAACATAGGCTGCCCCTTGTAGATCAAAACTAGCACACTGGGCTCAACCCTTGTGGGAGCCCATTTAACCCACGTGCTAAAATGAAAGACACCCCATAGCTAAAGTTTAGTCATGAAAAACCAGAGTACACAACTAGACAATGAGAAAACTAGAAATGGCACTAACATAGGCTCCAGTTGGGGGATGTAAGCCCCTGGTTGGCATAGCAAGAATTCAGATCACTAGGAGAGTAGACCAGAACAAAAAAAACCAAAAACAACGAGGAGCTAACCGGACAATGTTAGCAAACACAACAAAACAAAACCAACCAGAAAAGCAAAAACCTAACCTAATGTTCATGGAAAAAGAAATGCTTTAGATGAAGCACCATTTGGAGATTTGTCCATGAAAAAGCAATTCAAGAGTCACATTGTTGATTCATTTGTTTCATCTGATGACACTAGGCCACCAAATGAAAAATGAGAGCCAGCTTTTACCTCTGTCAAACACAATTCTGCTAAATGAGCTGACATTCACTAACTTGTGCTTGCCTCTGCCAATCTGCAGCAGTATGAATGAATGTACCTCTGCAAACATAAGTGTCAGGTTGCCTCTGTGCAAGTGAAAAATTTCTCTTTGTTTAGTTTTATCTTCAATTGGTAACCAGATCCAATAAAATTTATTATTTCCACACTCTTGATTCTTTGATTCTTTATCTTGTGGCAATACATGTGAATACTGATCAGGACTGCATAAAAAAATAGTTTGATCACAATTAGCTACCTGACAAAATATGTTAGTACCTCTCAATAGGTTGTCATATTCATCATTATAAACATGTACATGATCCTTATGCATTTGAAAGTCAGGCATACTTTCAAAATGTTGACTGTTATGTGACAACAAGCTATCATATTCACTATTTACATTACCCTGAAGCTGAAAATAACTAGCTCCAATGCTTTGCATATTGATTCCCCTAGGGGCAGCATGTGGGTAACCCTAGATTTTATCAAAATCCAAAGGGTTGTATCTTTCCTTAGCATACTCTCTCTTATGAGGACAAGACTGTGCCTTAAGCATGGTATCAAAGCTTGTAGAGGGAGAAACATGACAACAATGCATTTTGCAAATGAAACCTATCCCTCTACAACTATCTAGTTGCAATAATCAAACCTCCCTTGATGCTAGTGCTTGATCTCACCAAATAAAGGGGAATAAAGTTTTTTTCTTTCTTTCTCAAAAAACATGAAGAATACCTGGAAACGTTACAGTCATGGAAGTATTCTTTGAATCTTCAATGGGTTTACCTTGAAAGAGTCACCACCTCTTTGTAGAGGACAAAACTTCAAATGATATGAAGCTCACTTACATGTAAATCTTTCTCCGAGTTCCATCCGACAGAGCACCATAGATCTTGTAGCTTTTAGGTTCACTGCAACAAAGCTTTTCTCCAAGCCTGAGATTCTTCAAACTTTGAACCTAACCAACATGGCAATTGATATGACTCTTTGATAAGGCAAGATTCTAGTCAATCCCCAGCAGAGTCACCATCTTGTTGGTTGTTTTTAATGAGCAACTAGTTTGGTCTCCTATTCTACCTATGGAGTAGCCATCTCCAATCAAGGGCAGCTCGGAGGACTTGGACCAACTGATAAGATTCAGTCAAAGACTGAGATCTTCTGCACTTTAGGCTCTACAGAACCAGGGTGCGTATACCCACACAATGCCTCAAATAAGACTAGACATTGCTTTTTATAGCAGATGACTCCTGATGCCAAGTATTGAGAACCTTAAATATGGTTAGATTCCCAGTAATAGAATACTTACAGCAACCAGGAGGTAGGGAAAGACATCAAACAAGAATTATTAAATAAAATGATTGATCTTGAGCAAGAAGACTAGAACCCTAAAGAAAAATAGCATATATCAGATTAGTGCCATATCCATTGGGCTAGGATTCACAATAATCTGCAAATAGAAGGAACCATTACTCTAGACATTAAAGTCTTTGCAAGATTAACCTTATTAGTCTCAAAACTAGTGATTAGATCTATAAGACTACTTATCAAATCCTCCTATCATACATATGAATCTCTGATATGATTAAAGCATTTAACTTATTTGTTGAATAAGAGCAACAACTAGAATAGACAGTAAAATGTTACATTAAAATGATTAAATAAGTGATCCTTGATCAACTTTCATTAACAATCCATACGCACAATACAAAGGAGAGACTTAAAGATCTCAATCTATACACTCAGATTCATACATGTGTCCAAGACCTCACAATGTACAAACTGTAACCCTAAACCTCAAAATCTGGTAAAAACCTGACTCTGTGACTTAGTGCTCTTCTCTTCAGATTTTTGTTCTAACTTGTAGCCCCTTCCCCTTACAAATTCAGAAGTTCCTTTTAAATAGCTCCAAAAATGCCATCCAGCTCAGAGCCACATCAACACCATGTCAAACCCTAATCGCCATGTTCTTCAACTACTTCTTTGGCCTCATAAATGTCATTGGTTAGGTTGTTGCAGGAAAGACACTCCCACACAAAAGAAGCCAGGCAATCAATGTCAAATCCGCTGCCAAATCTGTGCGTCTATACTCGAGCCATGCCATCCTTGTACCAGAGCCATGTCACCATGAATGCTGGTTTGGTGGAGCTAGAGACCAACTCTCTGTTGCCATGAATGCTCCAGGCTTTTGGCGTGAACATAGAAACCCTAATAGTGGTCTAGTATGAAACTCGATCGTTGATCATCAAAGATCCGCTGGTCGCCTTTAAATCTTCATCGAACCACTGAGACAATTCCTACACTAGATCGCACTACATACTGGTCTTCAGACAAACATCAGGCACCTTTATTGCTCAAATTAAAACATCACCATTCATCATCTGCATGTGCGCATTGATGTTCCATTAGTAGCTCGGGCTTTAACGCACCGCGTGGAGAGGCTCATATCGGCAAGAGATAGTAGTGTCGGGAAGACCTCATGGTGAAGAGAAACAGCTACAACGAAGAGCCAAGCATATCAGCCAGATAGAAGGAACTTGGGGAAACGTCTGGCCGAAGGAAACATGCTGCACCAAACACCCGTCAAAGTCAACAGGAGATCACAATGTCGGTGAGACCATACAGCGAAATCCACATGTGACACTGAAAACACCATAGAGTCGGGGAGAGATGGCCAAGTCGGCCAGACATCACAACAAAGTCACAGTGTGTTACCGAAAGATATTTCCTTCATGCAGTGTCACCAAGACAATTCAAAACTCACGCCGACAAAGACCACTTTATGTTCCATCGGTGAGACCGAAGGTCACTCGCCGAAGACCCAAGCTCATACCGAAGATATCTTTATACACCACTTAAGTTGTTGTGTCCTATAACTTCTTTCACCGATGAAGTCACCTACCAAATGTATGTCTCTGTAGCACACAATCATCGGTGAGAAGTCATGTAGACACTTCACTGTTATACCAAGAAGACCCTTAGAAACTTGTTCACCGAGAGAAGATAAGACCTTCACCGAAAGCCACACATTGAATCACCGTCGGCAAGACATGACCCCATCGCTATGACATACACTGAAACACAAGTCTCCCCAAAGCATCAAGTCTTCCATCACCGGTCAGCGTAGAAAGATGACATCTCAGAGACATCTCAACGAAAGGTTCCACCCACATCAAAAGCAAACCACAAGACACCGTCGACAAGACATAACATATTCGCCAAGAGATATATCAAGAGTTCCAAGTCCTGCCAAAGGGAAGTTGCACCGAAGAGCAAAGGGGGCCACCACAGTCAAGAAGACAAGCGGGGGTCGGGGAGACATCTCCTCGACACAAAGAACATAGGCCGACGTAGAGTTCAGGTAGAGAACACAGAGTCACCAAGATGTCACCGTGAGCCGAAAGAGTCATGTCGAAGGCACAATGGAGGGCAGGAAAAAGGAACTCGAGGAAACCAAGGGGAAACCAAGGGAGGACCTCACCCCGAACGGGAACCATCACACGGAAAGGAGAGCCCATCGGTGAGACACAAAGGAGTTGGGGAGACATCTTCCCGACACAACCAACCCAGGCCAAAAAGAAAGAGAACCTCAGGGGACAGATAAGAGTCACCGAGAGGTTACACCAAAAGTTGAAAGTCACAGCGAAGAAGAAGCGCGGCCGATAAAAATGCTAGCTATGGGTCAGTAACAAATGGAAAATGGGGCTCAGGGGAACCACTTAAGTTAAAATAAACTAGGTGGATAGGTCAATGAAACAAAAAGGAAAACGGGACGAGAACCAAACAGGGCCGGAGCCAGGACCGGGAAAGAGATAGGGAACAAAAGGAACAAAAGGGACCAGGGCCGAAAACTATCCTGCCCCCACCGAAGAAAAGACCGTAGAGGCAGAGCCAGAACCGACACGAGAAAAAGAAGCCACGGGACTGGAGCGGGACAAAACCTGAGATATAAAACATGAAGAAGGTTCCAAAAATGATTCCCATCCCAATCCCGCCCCCACCAAAGAAAACAAAACAAAAGACAAGCGAAGAGAGAGAGGAAAAGAACCAGCGACCGCCGCAAGGTAGAAAGAAAAAGGAACACCAAACACACGGAATCAGGACCAGGATGGATGCATGAACAGGAACTAGAACCTCAGAATTGGAGAAGTTCTAGTTCCCTTCAAGCATCCGTTCTGCCCCTGATTCTTAAAGAGAAACCAAAGCAAGCAAAAGAGAAATGGGAACCGGAATAAAAACCCAAAAGAAAGGAAAAGAGAAAAACCAGGAAACCCTAACACAAGCCACCCCTTGTAGATCAAAACTAGCATGCTGGGGTCAACCCTTGTGGGATCCCATTTAACCCATGTGCTAAAATGAAATACACCCCATAGCTAAAGTTTAGTCATGAAAAACTAGAGTACACAACTAGACAATGAGAAAACCAGAAATGGAACTAACACTACCCTTGGTCCCACTTGCCACTAGCTTACTTGATTCAACTTGTACTCACAGAGAAACCTTGATAAAAAATCACATGAAACCAAGGTTAATCAATCACAAGCGATATATTCATCCTTAATATAAGTCCTAAGACAAGCAAGGTGTCATTAATTCTTATAAAAATTGGTCATATCAAAATTTAGGTTTTCAAACCATCTATAGAATCCATGCCAGAGAGCAATTTCAAAAAATTCCAAGCTAGGTGGGTTCCATCGAAACGAACATGAGAAGCATCCATTAGTTATTTAGTAAATCACCATAGGCCAAGAAACAACATGAGGCATCTTACAACAACTCAAACTAATCATAACATGCATAATCATATGTTAACAAACCATGCTATCTTATATTCCTTGAGTTTCCACTAAATTTTGGGGAATTTGGTGTGGGATAGATTTCCACAAAAGAAATGATAATCTGCAAAGAATGGAAAGATGAAGGGACAAAGGAAAATTTGGGAAAATCTGGAATCGATCGAAATCCGCAAAGAAGGGAAGATTATGGATTTCAACACATTTCAGGAAAATAGAGAGGACAAGGAAAATCAGGGAAATCCTCTTGCGAGGGAAAATCCTGAAACTAAAGGAAAACCTAAATATCAATGTCCTCTCATGATCTTGCTCAAATTGATCAAATGATCAAAAATTTGAGGAAATTGTTCATGGAACTAGTTTCACTTGAATCTCCCATAGATAATCTTTAAATTTGAGGCTCACCTGAAAGCAAATCAAGAGGGAATGGTGATGCACTAAGCATAAAACTCTCAAAATCTTCCACTAAAAACATAGGGCAAGCTTGGGGCTTAATTATCTTAACTACTAGGTTCTCATAAATGGCTATTTATGGCCAACAAGTAGGATACCTCATGACGCAAATGAAAGAATAGGCTTATAATTTATTTGGGACACCATAAATCAAACAATATCAAGCCACCCTAGCATTAGATGCTTAAATATACAAAACTTTGAATTTAGAGCATGCCCAAGATAGAAAGAATCACTCACCTTCGATAATCAAAAGTGGGGAAATAAACACATACCATTAATAAAATGTAAGTCGATTGTAGCAAAGAAAAACAACAATCTTGAACACCCAAGCAAGCAACAACAATGATACCACCTAGAGAATCACAATCAAATCCAACAATTCACAAATTTAGCTCACCAAAGACAACTAAGCACCTCAAGATTAAGCTCTTCAACTGGATTGAATGCAACTAATGAAGCAAAATGGAAAGAAAATCCCTAAAGATCAATTAAATAGATCCCTCACAGATCGTACAAGAAGCAATTAATCCAGCCGACAAGACAACCTAAAACCAGAATCTGGGAACCTGACAAGACAATAGATATTCAGAAAAGTCTGGTCACTGCGGAATTCTGCGAAGACTAGAAATCTCTGAACCACAACACAAAGCAAGCTAAGCCAGACTTAGAGGGGATCCGAGGAATTCTTCCAGGAGAAGATTTTCCCGACAATAGTAAAAGGCCCGAGATAAGCTCAAAACTTAATATTTTCAAAGTGCTTCCTAGAAGAGGGGCATTTACATGAATAAGATAAGCGAAAGAAAAAGAGGATCCCTTCTTTTATCAGGGCATTTTTACGAACACTGCACAACAATATCTTTATTAGATCACATCAATCTTCACTCATTATGTCCCAACTACTTCATTAATGGATTTAGATATTTTAGCAAAGATAGTTGTAAAAAAAAATTGAATTTCAACATAGCCTAGAAAAAAAATGATTGATCAACCATAGAGTCAACAATACCAACTCAAAGTTTCCACCCTAAAATCAAGATACCCACCACATTACAGCAAACTCTGCTCAAAGAGATTACTCTTAAAAAAATAAAAAATAAGCGAAGAGAATAGATGATGTGTCAAGCGATCCAACAATTTGAGATTTGTGAGAGTAGCTTTGAAGAAAATCCCTACCAAGCTACCATGTATCCTAGCCTACACTTGAAAGGAAAATGATATGTAAAATTTGTGCAACCTCCATGTGGTGCATTTCGTGCCTTTAGGAACAATCTTCACTTTTTTAGTGCAACTTCATCCTGAAGCAGAAAAGAGTAAAGGTCAAAAACCAAAAATTTTAAAGGAAAATTTTCTATATAGTTCTGGTGACTCATAGGGGGCCTTCGCTTGTAGAGACATGAACCTAGAGATTTGGTAGTTCCTAGAGTTTGGGGAAGAAAAATTGTTGGAATTCCCAATCCAAATAAGTGTGTTGGATGAGAGTGTGAAGAATCCCATAGAATTAATCCAATTAGAGGAATTCCTTAAAAGAAACCCCTCTCCACCTTGAGGAAACAACCCCAATGTAGTAATAAAGCCGAAAAAGGGGAAGTATCTCCTTCTCAATTTCCTCAATAGTGGGTGAAGGGATTAGACCTAGGAGTGTCGTGGAAGTTTAGATTTTGAGTTTGATCACATCCACAATCTGCTAAATTGATAGCACTCCTCCATCTAGTGAGAAAAGGGTGGGTAATCAGGAATCAAGCAGAACACCAAGCTCCTTGATCTCATTGACCTTCATATTCAACACTACCTAACAATCTTTACTTTTTGACACAACCTTGTGATAGTTGATCAATTATCTTGCTTCCCTTGAGGTGGCCCTTCGATCAGGAATTCCAGTGTCTCTTAAAACTTCTTTGGTGACTTTACATAAACTGGAGATCAAATTTTTTGATTCTACAACCTAGGGAGCATATGTATGCAAAATTTGGTCAACCACTGGGACAACCTTCTTGTTTAATTCCCAAGCATCCCTAGAAAATTGTAAGATAGGATTCAAGGCAACAACTACAACTATGATTTTTCCCAATGCATGCATATCAATCTTTTTAGTATCGTGAAGATCCCAGATCCTTGTGCCACAGTGAATTCTAGATGGAATTGAGACTCCCTTGCCTTCATTTTCTCCTCTAATTCAATTTTCTCCTAGAGGGTGCTTGTGAACTTGGAGTTCAAATTACTAATCTCCTCTTCACAAAACTACAAAATAGACTCAATCAGCTACTTTTCTTGTTTCACCCTTTCTGTTTCTACCTAGGCCTTCTAGAGATCATTTGAAGCCTGAGATCACATGGTATCCAATTCCTTTTGCATATTATCATTTTGTTGATCCAACATCCTTAATTCCTTTTGTAGCACATTACATATAACATTCCCCTTGGTTATATCTTTTTCCATCTTCTCCTAGTTGCATTGATATTCTATATTTGTCTCACATTCGGTAGCAACCTCACTCTTCAATTTTTCTATCTTGGCATGAAGCCAATCTAGATCACTTCAGGCCTCCTCGAGCAACTTAGTTTTTTCCCCCTATTGACTCTATAACAACCATGTACAAGCCATCTCCACCACATCATTTCCCTTAATTTCTATCTACATTCTATTCACTGTGTCTTTTATAGTTTCCAACTCTACCTCACGCTTCTTCAATTTTTTGTCCAGCTTCTCATAATCGGTGTAGACCACTTTGTGAGTGAATTTAATTAAAACCACTTTATCACATAGGAGAGTCTCACTTAAATCAAAGCCCATAGCTCTAATGTCATAATATTCCATCTGGATTTCTCTGTCTGGCTTGGATGTTAGAGGCTTCATGGTAGCAATCAATAGGGAATTCGACAACTCATTGAAACAAACCTCAATCTTCTGAGCAACTGGTTGTGTCACAACTTTGTTGGAAATTGTGCTTCAACTTGCTGGCTTGTATCTCTATTCAAGTCTTCATTGTTAGTCGATCACTCGAGTTCCTTAGTTTGTAACCTAAGTGCAGAGTTTGGAAGTTTCATAACCTCCCAACTAATTGATCTCCTTTGTTGTTGCAACATCATTGATTTCTATAACTTGTAACCTAAGTCCTAGAGTTTGAAAGTTTCATAACTTCCTAACTAGGTGACAATGGTATCAGCTTGTCATGGGATTTGGTAAACTTGTAACCAACTATGGGAGTTATGAAGTTTTTTTTTCTCAGACTACATGATAGTGGTATGGGCTTGTTGCAAGAATTGGTAACTTTGTAACTTGTATGCAGTGGTTATGACCTTTGATTTTTCTCCGATTCGGAGATAGTGGTCATGGGGATTGGTAAATTTGTAACTTTTATGGCATGGTTATGATGTTATCATTTTGAGTGACATGTTGATGAGATTTTACTTTAGTGGGGCCATCTTGATGGTTTATTTGACAGTGGGTGTATGAGTGAGTTGGTAATCAAAAGGGCTAACTCATGGATACCTAAAATCTTCAAGCTTTTTTTTATAAGCTAATGATTGTTAATATCCCACACCAATATGGGATAATGTTTACGATTGAGCTTCTTGATAGTTGAGTGAAATGAATTGGTTTGGATAGTAGATTCCTAGAAATCGAAGGGTCAAAGTGAATATAGAAAATAAGAAAAATTTCAGACCGATTGGGATTGAGTGGTCTGTTGAGTGGACTGTATGTTGAAAGAACATTGTAATAGTGTTGCGATTGACTGTGTCATTAGCTGATTGTAATGATGTGTAATATTAGAGAACTAATATCTGTGAAGGAGGGATCTATAACTTTATTGTAATTTTTTTTTACTATGAATAAAGTGACTTCTCTTTGGTGGCGGGTTTTTCTCTTGAAAAGGTTTTCCCACATAAATCAGGTGTCTATTATCTATTGATATTATTGTCCATTCTTGTATGTGTGAATCTTAATGATTTTTAGTTTGAAATTAAAATTACTCGTACATTATTCTCCTATGAATTGACATTAGGAAAGCAATTTCTGCACTAGAGTCTTTCCTTACAAGTGGTATCCTTGCCAGTTGTGTTATCCTTCTGGATTGGTTGGGATTTTTGTGTCAATTCTATTTAGTGGGAGTCTTGTAGAAGTCTGCTAATTATCAAATTATAGATTGAGATTGCACTAGCAAGTAAATTTGGAAAGAGTGAAATTGAGAAATTTAATGGCAAAAATTTTGAGTTATGGAAACTCAAAATGGAAGATCTGTTGGTTGATCACGATCTTTAGATTGTTATGTCTAGAATGAAACCTTCTGGCATGAAGCAAGAAGATTGGGATCTTGTAGATTGAAAATAAAAGGGGTTGATAAGGCTTTGTTTGGTAGACTCTATTCTTCTTAATGTGCATGAAAAGAAGACTGCAACCTCCTTGTGGAAAAGAATTGGAGATATTTCTTAGGGAAATTCCTTGGTAAACAAGTTGTTCTTGAGGAAAAATTTGTATTCTTTGAAAATGTAGGAAGGAGCATCTATTGCTGATCACTTGAATACTTTTAACATGTTGATTGCTTAAATAACATGTGTGCATGTGAAGATTGAAGAAGAAGATCATTGTATGTTGCTATTATGTTCTTTGCCTGATTATTGGGATCATTTGGTGATAACCATTGGGAGTAAAACATCCACTATTAAGATAGAAGATATTGTTGCTTCTTTGTTATTAAAAGAAATGAGAAGAAAATTTTCTAAGATGGTGAAGGAGGCTTTTGCTGTTTGAGGCTGATCGAAAGAAAAAGACAAGAAGAATGACAAGAAATCCAAATTGAAATCAGAAGGGTGATCAATGTCTCCTAGCAAAAGTCCAAGCTAACGTGTTGGAACTGTGGGTAGCCTGGTCATGTCCAAAAGGATTGCAAAGAGGAGATAAAGAAGAAGAACTCCTCTAACAATGATTCTTCTTGGAGAGAAGCAGATGCCTTAATTACAACCTTGGCACCTCAGGCATCAGATGATGTTTAGCTGATTGATTCTGGAGCATCTTTCCAAATGACATGTCATAGAGACTGGTTTACAAAGTATGAAAAATACGATGGTCAAAAAGTGTACTATGAAAGAAATTCATCCCTAGATATAGGTGGTCATGGAAGAGTTAGAATTCAATTCCCTGATGGAAAGGTGAAGGGAATCAATGATGTTATGCATATACTAGGTCTAGCTCAAAATTTACTTTCTGTTAGTGGGCTGAATGATGATAGTGTACAGGTCTATTTCTCTAATGGTGTGTGTAAGATGACAAGAGGCTCTATGTTGTTGGCAAAGGGTGCTCGAATTGGTACTTTGTATAAGTTAGATGCCAATGCAGTTCAATGCAACAATGCTTCTGAAAAACCATGTAAATCTATAGGGAAAGAGGTGATTGTTCCAACAAGAGCTAATTCTTTGGAGATGAAGCTTCCAGCTAAGAAAACAATGTTGTGGCATCACAGGCTAGGCCACATTGGAGAAAGAGGTTTAAAAACCTTGAAAAATAAAAACCTAGTTGAAGGGCTTGATGACTATAACCTTGAATTTGAATTTTGTGAACATTGTAAACATGGTAAACAACACCATGTTTCATTTTATTCTAGTCCTCATAAATATTCTAGTATACTTGATTACATTCATTCTAAGGTGTTTGGTCCAGTAAATGTTCCTTCGTTATCGAATTCTAAATATTATGTTTCTTTTATTGATGACTATTTGAGAAGGGCATTTGCATATTTTTAAAAGAGTAAATCAGAAGTGTTGAGCCATTTTAAGGAATTTTAAAACCTTGTGGAAAATATGACTAGAAGGAAATTAAAATGTTTAAGGACTTACAATGGCAGTAAGTTTTGTTCTGATGAGTTTGAAAGGTACTATAAAGATCATGGAATTAAAAGACATAAGACTACACCCTATACTCTATAGCAAAATATATTTGCTGAAAGGTTCAACATGACAGTGCTGGAAAGAGCACGAAGTATGCTAAGTAGTGTTGGCTTCGAGGAGAAGTTTTGGGCTGAGGTAGTTACAACAACATGTTATTTATTAAATTATTCTCCTAATTCTTCTCTAGTTGAGAAGACACCTTTGGAAGTATGGTTTGGTAAGAAGCCCTCTTAGACATTTAGTGTTTTTGGCTATGAGGCATATGCATGTGTTTCAAATGAAAAAAGATCTAAGTTGGAGAAAAAAGTTGTTAAATGCATATTTATTGGCTATAGTGCTGGCATAAAAGGATACAAGCTTTGGAACCCTATGACTGAGAAGGTTTTGTACAACAAAAATGTTATTTTTCATAAGTTGAAGCCTTCTACTTTGGATCTGTAGTTAGAGATAAAATAAAAAAATAAAAAAGATGTAGTTGAAATTCCTCCAACACCAAAGAAAGAGGAATTAAAAATGCAAAACATACCTAAATTTGAGGAGAGCTTAAGCAGTTCTGAGAGTTCTAAAGAAGAACAACCTTAGTCTTAGGCCTTGAGGAGGTCAACACATAAAAGAAAGCAACTTGATAGGTATGGGTTTTCTATGTTAGATTCTACTTGTGCCTATGCTTTGATTACTAGCACTGATGAGCCTAGGAATACTAAAGAGGCAATTAATATGCCTAATGCAAACTCTTGGTTGGAAGCTATGAATGAAGAAATTCCATCATTAGAAAAGAATGACACTTGGAACTTGGTGGGCCCTTGCCTAAAGGAAAAAAAGCTATTAGCTGTAAATAGGTATTTAAAAATAAAATACGTCTAGATGGCAGTGTTGAAAAGTATAAGGCAAGGTTGGTTGTAGAAGGTTATTCCTAGGTAGAGGGAATTGATTATGGATAAATCTTTTCTCCTATAGCTAAGCTGACATCTCTTAGATTTCTTTTGTCACTTGCAATAGTGTATGACTTAGAGATTGAACAGATGGATGTGAAGACAACATTTCTTCATGGTGATCTTGAAGAAGAAATTTATATGTCCTAGCTTGAGCACTATGTGGAAAAAGGTAAAGAGCATCTAGTATGCAAGTTGAAAAAATATTTGTAAGGATTAAAATAATCTCCTAGAATGTGGTACTCGAAGTTTGACACATTTGTTTTGTCTTTGGGATTTGTAAGATCAAAATATGATCATTGTGTGTATTTCAAATCTGAAAATGATCATGTCTTAGTTATTGCCCCGTATGTGGATGACATGTTCATTGCGAATAGTAAGATTATGATTTCTGATCTGAAATCTCAGTTGTTTGCAAAGTTTTAAATGAAAGATCTTGGTGCAGCCAGGTATATTCTAGGGATGGAAATAACTAGGGACAAAAAGAGAAAAAACCTTTGGCTTAGCTAGAGTAAGTATATTAACACTGTTCTAGAGAGATTTGGTATGATTGATTGCAAGTAGCTAGTTGTTCTAGTTTTGTAGGGAATGAAACTATTTGTTGAAGATTGTCCAAAATCTCCTACTAAGATGGAGGGCATGACCAAAGTTCCTTATGCATGTGTAGTTAGCAGTTTAATGTATGCAATGGTTTGCACAAGGCCAGACATTGCCCAAGTAGTGGGATTTCTTAGCTAGTTTATGGAAAATCTAGGAAGGCCACATTGGGATGTTGTGAAAAGAGTTTTGTATATATTTAAAAGGTACATCATAGTATGCTTTTTGTTATCATGGTAACTCGATTGGATCACAGTATTCTCTCAACGTTAGAGGTTATGTGGATTTTGATTGGGTAGGGGACCTTGACAACTATAGATCCACTAGTGGATATATTTTCATGTTGAATGGTGGTGCAATTAGTTGGATGAGTAAGCGGCAGGTTGTAGTCTCTCTATCCACTACTAAAGTTGAATACATGACAACAAAACACATCTGCAAAGAAGTTGTATGAATTAAAAATTTGTGTTCTAATGTTGGGTTCAATACGAGGAAAATTTAAATTTTTTGTGACAGTTAAAGTACTATTTGTTTGGAAAAAATTCCAACTTTCCATGGCAGGACAAAACATATTGATGTGCAGTATCATTTTGTATGAGATATGGTGGAGGATGGAGATGTTTGTTTAGAAAAGGTGGATACTTTGAAAAAAATTGTAGATGTCTTGAAAACTCCAATGAGCATGGAAAATTATAGGTGGTGTGTTAGTTCAATGGGCCTTGGATCCCATGACCTTCATTAACTTTGAAGTTTACAAGAAGCCACTAAGTCTTCATCAAGTGGGACATTGTTGGAAATTGTGCCTCAACTTGCTAGCTTGTATCTTTGTTCAAGTATTCATTGTTGGTTGATCGCTAGACTTCCTAAGTTTGTAACCTAAGTCATGGAGTTTGGAAGTTTAATAACTTCCAACTGAATAATCTCCTTTGTTGTCACAACATCAGTGATTTCTATAACTTGTAACCTAAGTCACGGAGTTTGTAAGTTTCATAACTTTCTGATTGGGTGACAATGGTATCTGCTTGTTGTGGGATTTGGTAAAATCATAACCAATAGTAGGAGTTATGAATTTTGTGTTTTCCCCAATTGAGTGATAGTGGTATGGGCTTGTCAGGAGAATTGGTAACTTTGTAACTTGTATGCGGTGGTTATGAAGTTTGATTTTTCTCTGACTGGGCGACTATGGTCGCAGGGATTGGTAAATTTGTAATGTGTATGTGGTTGTTATGAAGTTATCATTTTGAGTGACACGACAATGGGAGTTCAATTTGGTGGGGCCATGCTGATGGTTGGTTTGACCATGTGTATATGAGTGAGTTGGTAATCAAAATGGCTAACTCATGGATACCTAAAGCCTTTGGGCTTTTGTTTATAAACTAATGACTGTTAATATTTTGTACCAATATGGGATAATTTCAACAGTTGAGCTTCTTGGTATTTGAGTGAATTGAATCATTTTGGATGGTAGATTCCTGGAAATCGAAGAGTCAAAGTGAATATAGCAAATAAGAAAAATTATGGACCTATTGGGATTGTGTGGTGTGTTGAGCAAACTATATGTTGAAAGAACATTGTAATAGTGCTATGATTAACTGTGTGGTTGGCTAAATTTAATGTTGTTATGTAATATCAAAGAACTAATACTTGTGAAGGAGGTATCTATAACTTTATTGTAATTTGTTTTTATTGTGAATAAAGTGACTTCTCTTTGGTGGGCAGCCAAAGCGGATGATGCTCGCTCGATATGTTGGGTTTCCTAATGGGGTTCATTGTTGAATATGGCCAAGGGTTCATTTAGAATGAAGAGATCAAAATCCACAAATGGAGGACTCTTTTCTATAAATGAGGGTCATGGAACAAATAAGGATGGAGAGGAAAAATGAAGAGGAGAAACAAAATTTACCTAGGCTACTAAAGTTGAATATCCTAATAGAGAGGACTCTTCCTCCTCCTCTCCTCTTCTTGATGCACTGGGTTCCCCTAGGTCCTTGACTCGCCTCTTATTTGTATGTGCAAAAATCATAGATTCAGATCCCTTAGCAGTCAATCTCACCAAAAGTTGGCCTTCGAAAACTATTGTAGACCTCTTTAGGGACCCTTGTGTCCTTTATCCTTTCCCTTAGACATTGATATAAGATGTGACCTCTGAGTCCTGTTTTGACCTCTTTCCATTCCCTTATTTTGTGTCAAGCTCCTAAGGCTGGGAAGTGTAGAGAAAAAGATCTTGTAGTTGAATCTCTTGATCAAACTCATTATTACTATCATATTCAACCTCCTTGTCATAAATTTCGTTGAACTTCACATGATGTTGCTTAATATCTCCATACATAGTTTTGAGATATTTCATCTCTTGTTGGTATCTCCAAAAATCCACTATCTTTCTTTCTAACCATCCTAGGAACTTCTGTTGTATATTGAGGGACTTACCCATTGGGAGACTCTGCTATTACTTTGTCATCTTTACATAAAATTCAAGCCATGGTGGTCAGTTGAATGGTATGAATGCTAAGTCGATGTGGAAATCTAGTCTCTCTTCAATTAGGTTCATTCTTGATTCAAAGTACTCTCGCCTCAAATGCCTTACAGTTAGGAGGTTCCTTATCATATTGTAGGTACCCTGTTGAATTGTACCTCCATGCATCACAAATGAGAACTAGGCCTAGGCACAAAAATTTGGTTGTAAGCACCTCCCGCTCCCTTCTTTTCATCAATGTTATCAGATTATTGGTAATGTTTAAGGGAATTGGGTAAAGCATATTCTTGTGCCTTCTGGCACCATAGGCCTTGTGCACAATAGTTTCCTGATGGCATGCCTCCAAAGACAAAACCCTATCTATTAGAAATTTAGGGAGCATAAAAGGCTTCTCAACAAAATCATGGAAATTGATGAAGGTAAAACAGGCTCCTAGAAAATTATCCACTAAGGTTTGTGAGCTTTTCATCCACTACAAGATTTCAGGGGAAAAATAGCTCAGCGGGTTTGGGGACAAGTTGATGAGCACTGGCCTCATCAAATAATCTAAAAACCAATAATAATCCCATGTCTTTGAAAGCACATGGGTTGAGACTAAAATTGGTTGGTACAACCCCTTAACATCAAACCTAAACAGTGACAAGTGTCTTTTGAGAAATTGAGAATTTTTATGAAACATAAAATGTGTGAGGAAAGAATAATACCTACACTTACACTTAGTGTGATAATTTATTAATTGTTTTAGAATATTTGTTGGAATATGTGCCTCAATCCATACTGACATGGAACTCCTAAAAGGAAAAGTCACTGTGACATTATTCATGTCTGACCAACTAACTATTATGAATCTTGTTGAAATTCCCTAGTCAATGTGACTTGGTTTCGATCTTTCTGAATAGACCTATCGCTATGACATGGGAGACTCAGCAAGATCTCTCACTGACTGTTGTTTCTCTCACCGATTGTTATTCAATTGCAGTTATTGAGGAGACTTAGATTGTCGGTATGTAGTCTTGCCGATATGAAATGTCTCATCGACAAAGGTTGCTATCGAGTGTCAAAGCAGATGTCAGGGAAGCACTAGGGTCTTAGGGAGAAGTCCCAACAACTGGAAATGTCTCACTAATAGCGTATGGCTATTAGGGTAACACAAGGATCTCAAGGAGAAGTCCCAGTGACAACGAAAGGTCTCCCCAATGGGAGTTTTCACTTGGTGCCTTCGCAGTGACAAAAGACCTCGGTATAAGGTCTTGGTGAAAGTAATAAGTCTTGCCAACTCTTGGATGGTTTCGGTATGAATTAAACACCCAGTATGAGGTCTTAGTGACCAATGGAGATTCTCGCTGATAGTCTTTGGGATGACTTGTTCACTCGGTGAAAGGTCTTAGTGAAGATCAAATGTCTTGCTGACTCAGTAAGACATGGGCGCTCGGTGAAAGACATAAGTCTTGCCGACTCGATAAGACTTGGTTGTGCTCAGAGTGAAGTCTTGGCGAAATACGAATGTCCTGCCGATTGTCAGGTGCTTTGGTGAAACTTCAGGAGTCTTGGCGAAACCTCTTGGTGAATAGAAAAGTCTTGCTTGTGGCAAAGTTGAAATCGATATGACTTGTGGAATTTGGTAAAATGGCTTGCCAATGGAGAAATCTCTTGCTGATAGAAACACAATGAATGTCGATGGATTCAGTATGACTCATGGTGTTTGTTATATCGTCTTGCCGACTATTAGGACTTATCCCGATATTGATATGAAGACTTTGTGGCATCGGGGAGACATTGTTGGTGTCTCACTGACATGCAAACAAAGTTTGAATTCCTTTGACTATTTGACCATCCTATGTGGAGCCTCGTGGACCAATCAGAGGAGGGGAAATTCAAATAGTTGGTGGTTTGATTTTTGCTACAACTGTGACGCTAGAGCTAAACTACACGCAGGGAAAAATCAATTGCTTGAAAGGAAATTGTCTATGCTAGGTAATTGCAGATAAGGATGAATAGGAGGTAAAAATCATAATGTGATAAGATAAAAGGAGATCAATTATGATGATGAGAGAATCGGATTGTGGAGAGCATTTTTGAAAGAGATTGAATAGTGATTGTAGCTACTGTGAACTAATACCAAAGAGTTGTATCTATGCATTGTATGTAAATGTTTGTTACTGTAATACAAAGAGATTCAACTTGGTGTGGTGGGTTTTTTCTCAAAAGGTTTTTCCCACGTAAATCTATTGTTCATTGTCTTTGAGTATCTTCTCTATTTCTATAAATCTTTCATGTGTGTCTTAATTAGATTATAATTTGAAAATTAAAAGTATTGTATGCATTCTTCCCTATGGTTTTGACATTAGGAAAGTTGCTTCCGCACCTCTACTTTCCTTACAAGTGGTGTCAGAGCCTAGCCAGTTGTGTTATCCTTGTGAGTGGGTTGGGTTTTTTGAGTCAATTCTTTTTTAGTGGGAGTTTGTTAGAGGTCTGATAATTTAATTACAGATTAAGATGTCGAGCACATCCAGAAAGATGGAAATAAATAAATTCAATGGTAGCAATTTTGAGTTGTGGAAACTCAAAATGGAAGATCTGTTAGTGGATCATGATATGTGGCTTGCTGTGTCTGGAATGATGCCTCAAGGCATGAAGCAAGAGGATTGTGATCTTGTAGATAGAAAGTCTAAGGGGCTGATAAGGCTCTGTTTGCCAGACTTTGTTCTTCTGAATGTCCATGAAGAAAAGACTGCATCTTCCTTGTGGAAAACACTGGCATCTAGTTATCAAGGCAAGTCCTTGGTGAACAAATTGTTCTTGAGGAAGAAGTTGTACTCTTTGAGAATGCAGGAGGGAGGATCAGTTTCTGATCACTTGAATGCTTTCAACATGTTGATTGCTCAGTTAACATATGTTGGTGTGAAGATTGAAGATGAAGATTGTTGCATGCTGCTGCTATGTTCATTGCCAGATTCTTGGGATCATCTGGTGATGGCTATTGGGAGTACAACATCCACTTTCAAGATGGAAGATGTTGCTGCTTCTCTATTATCAGAAGAAATGAGAAGGAAATCTTCTAAGATGGCAAAGGAGGCTTTGGCTATTAGAGGTAGATCGAAGGAGAAAGGAAAGAAGGACAAGAAATCTAGATTGAAATTAGAAGGGAGATCAAAGTCTCCTGGCAAGAAGTCAAAGGTGAAGTGCTAGAATTGTAGGCAAACTGGTCATGTCCGAAAGGATTGTAAGGAGGAGAAAAAGAAGAACTCTTTTGACAGTGATTCTTCTCATAGTGATGCAAATGCTTTCATTGCAGCCTTGGCTACACGAGCATTAGATGATGTTTGGCTGATTGATTCTGGAGCATCTTTCCACATGACATCTCATAGAGAATGGTTTACAAAGTATGAAAACTATGATGGTGGAAAGGTGTATTTGGCAAGTGATTCATCTTTGGAAATTGTTAGTCGTGGAAGAGTCAAAATTCAATTCCCTAATGGAAGAGTGAAGGGAATTAGTGATGTGATGCATATACCAGGTTTGGCTCAAAATTTACTTTCTGTAAGTAAGCTAAATGATTTTGGAGTGCAGGTCACATTCTCTAGAAATGGCTACAAGATGACTAGAGGCTCTATGGTGTTGACTAGGGGTGCTTGAATTGGTACCTTGTACAAGCTGGGTACACATGCTATTCAATGCAATAGTGTCTCTGCAAAGTCACTAAAAGCTACTCATGGAGAAAATAAGGAAAATGTTCCTGATGGTGTAAACTCCATGGAGGTTAAACTTCTAGCAAAAAAGACTATGCTCTGGCATCATAAGCTTGGCCACATTGGTGAGAAAGGTTTAAAAACCTTGAAAAATAAAAACTTGGTAGAAGGGCTTGAAGATTGTAACCTCAAGTTTGAATTTTGTGAACATTGCATTTATGGAAAGCAACACCATGTTTCATTTTATTCCAGTCCCCACAAATCTTTTGGTTTGCTTGATTATATACATTCTAACGTGTTTGGTCCAGTGAATGTTCCTTCTCTATCTAAATCAAGATACTATGTGTCATTTATTGATGATTATTCAAGAATAACATTTGTATATTTTCTGAAAAGTAAATCAGAAGTGTTCAGTCAGTTTAAAGAATTTAAAAACCTTATTGAAAAATAGACTGGTAAGAAAATGAAATGCTTAAGGACTGACAATGGCAGTGAGTTTTGTTCAGATGAATTTGAAAGGTATTGTACAGATCACAAGATTAAAAGACATAAGACTAGACCTTACACTCCACAACAAAATGGAGTTGTTGAAAGGTCCAACAGGACAGTAATGGAAAGAGCACAAAGTATGTTGACCAGTGTTAGCTTGGAGGAGAAGTCCTAGGCTGAAGCAGTCTCTACAACATGTTACTTGGTAAATCATTCTCCTAACTCTGCTCTTGTTGAGAAGATGCCTTTAGAAGCATGGTCTAGAAAGAATCCCTCTCTAAGACATATTCATGTCTTTGGCTATGAGGCATATGCATATGTGCCATTTGAAAAAAGATCTAAGTTAGAAAACAAAGTTGTAAAGTGTATTTTTATTGGATATAGTGTTAGCATAAAAGGATACAAGCTTTGGAATCATGAAATTGAGAAGGTTTTGTATAGCAGAAGTGTTATCTTTCATGAGCTAAAGCCTTCTACTTTGGATCTACAGTCAAAGAAGAGATTAGATAATGAAATGGATGTAGAAGAAATTCCTCCAACACCAGATAAAGAGGAATTGAAAAATCAAAATGTACCTGATACTGAGGAGAGCTCAAGTAGTTCTAAAAGTTATGAAGAAGATGAAGAACCACCTCAGCCTCAGCCTATGAGGAGGTCAACTCATGAAAGAAAGTAACCTGATAGCTATGGGTTTTCTTTAATAGAGTCTACTTGTGCCTATGCTTTAATTTCTAACACTAATGAACCTAGGACTGTGAAAGAGGCATTTAAAATGTCTAATTCAAACTCTTGGTTGGAAGTCATGAATGAAGAAATGGCATCATTAGAAAAGAATGATACCTAGAGTTTGGTGCCATTTCCTAAAGGTAGGAGAGTTGTGGGCTATAAATGGGTATTTAAAAGGAAAATAGGTCTGGATGGTAGTGTAGAAAAATATAAAGCGAGGCTGGTTGCAAAAGGTTATTCCTAGGTAGAGGGAATTGATTATGGAGAAATCTTTTCTCCTGTAGCTAAGCTGACATCTATTAGATTTCTTTTATCACTTGCATCAACGTATGACTTAGAGATTGAATAGATGAATGTGAAGACAACATTTCTTCATGGTGATCTTGAAGAAGAAATTTATATGTTCCCAACCAAAGCACTTTGTGGAAAAAGGTAAAAAAAGAATGGTTTGCATGTTGAAGAAATATCTATATGGGTTAAAACAGTCTCCTAAAATGTGGTACCAAAAATTTGACACTTTTGTTTTGTCATTGGGATTCATAAGATCAAAATGTGATCATTGTGTGTATTACAAAGATGAAAGTGATCAAGTCCTTATTATTGCTCTCTATGTTGATGATATGTTGTTCATACGCAATAGTAAGCTAATGATTTCTAATCTTAAGTCTTAGTTGTCTACAAAGTTTGAAATGAAAGATTTCCGTGCAGTAGGGTATATTCTAGGAATGGAAATAGCTAGAGATAGGAAAAATAGAAAACTTTGGCTCAATCAGAGTAAGTACATCATGACTATTCTAGAGATATTTTGTATGACTGATTGCAAGCAGCTTGTTGTTCCAATTTCACAAGGAACGAAGCTATCTGTTGAAGACTATCCAAAAACTCCTACGAAGATGGAGGACATGACCAGTGTACTGTATACTAGTGCAGTTGGCAGCCTTACGTATGCAATGGTCTATACAAGGCTAGACATTTCCCAAGCAGTGGGAGTACTTAGTCAGTTTATGGCTAATCCTGGAATGACACATTGGGATGTTCTGAAGAGAGTGTTTAGATATTTGAAGGGAACTTCAAACTATGCTTGTGTTACCATGGGAACTTGGTTGAATCATAGAGAACTCTCAGCATTCAAGGTTATGTAGATTCTGATTAGGTAGGGGAAATTGATGGTAGAAGATCCGCCAGTGGATATATTTTCATGATGAATGGTGGTGTAGTGAGTTGAATGAAGAAGTGGCAAGCTATAGTCACTTTGTCCACTACAAAGGTAGAATACATGGTAGCTACACATGCCTATAAATAAGCAATCTGGTTAAAATGTTTGTGTTCTAACATTGGTTTTGATGCAGGAAAGATTACTATCTACTATGACAGTCAGAGTGATATATGTTTGGCAAAGAATCCTACTTTCCATGCCAGGATGAAACATATAGATGTATAGTATCACTTTGTACGAGATATGGTGGAGGATGGGTAGGTCTCTTTGGAGAAAGTGGATACTTTGAAGAATGTTGCAAATGCATTGATTAAGCCAGTGAGCACAAACAAGTTTGGATGGTGTGCCAGTTTGATGGGCCTATTGGTCGATGAATTCTAGTAGTTTTATTTTTCCCTCGAGTTCTCAATATGGTCTTTGTCAAGTGGGAAATTGTTGGAATATGTGCCTCAATACATACAAACATGGAACTCCTGAAAGGAAAATTCATTGTGACATTATTCATGTCTAGCTGACTAACTATTATGAATCCTCTTGAAATGCCCTAGTCGTTGTGACTTGGTTTCGGTCTTGCCGAATAGACCTATTGCTATGACATGGGAGACTCGGCAAGATCTCTCACCGACTATTATTTCTCTCGCCGATTGTTATTCACTCGCAGTTATCAGGAAGACTTAGGTTGTCAGTATGTAGTCTTGCCAATATGAAATGTCTCACTGAAAAAGGTTGCTATCGGGTGTCAAAGCGAATGTTGGGGAAACACTAGGGTCTCAGGGAGAAGTCCCAGCAACTAGAAATGTCTCACCGATAGCGTATGGCTATCAGGGTAACACAAGGATCTCGAGAAGAAGTCCCAGTGACAACAAAAGGTCTCGCTAATAGGAGTTTTCACTTGGTGCCTTCGCGGTGACAAAAGACCTCGGTATAGGGTCTTGGCAAAAGCAATAAGTCTCGCCAACTCTTCAATGGTTTCGGTATGACTTAAACACTCTATATGAGGTCTCAACAACCAATGGAGAGTCTCACCGATGGTCTTTGGGATGACATGTTCACTCAATGAAAGGTCTTGGTGAAGATCAAATGTCTTGCTAACTCGGTAAGACATGGGTGCTTGGTGAAAGGTCTTGGTGAAAGAAATAAGTCTTGCCGACTCTGTAAGAATTGGTTGTGCTCAGAGTGAAGTCTTGGTGAAAGAAAAATGTCCTATCGACTGTCAGGTGCTTTGTTGAAACTTGAGGAGTTTTGGCAAAACCTCTTGGTGAATGGAAATGTCTTGCCAATGGAAAAGTTGAAATCGATGACTTGTGGAATTCGGTAAAACATCTTGCTGATGGAGAAATCTCTTGCCGATAGAAATACAATGAATGTCAATGGATTTGGTATGACTCATGGCATTCGTTATATCATCTTGCTGATTGTTGGGACTTATGCTGATATCGATATGAAGACTTTCTGTCATCAGGGAGACACTGTTAGTGTCTCACCAACATGCCAAAAAAGTTTGAATTCCTTTGACCGTTTGACCATCCTATGTGGAGCCTCATGGACCAATCAGAGGAAGAAAAATTCAAATAGTTGGTGGTTTTATTTTTGTAACAGTTGTGATGCTGGAGCTGAATTGCATGTAGGGAAAAATCAATTGCTCGAAACAAAATTGTCTATGTTGGGTAATGGCGGATAAGGATGAACAAAAGGTAAAAATCAGAATGTGATAAGATAAAAGGAGATTAATTCTGATGATGATAGAATCAGATTGTGAAGAGCATTTCTGAAAGAGATTGAATAATGATTGTAGCTACTATGAACTAATACCAGAGAGTTGTATCTCTGCATTGTATGTAATTGTTTGTTACTATAATATAAAGAGATTCAGCTTGGTGTGGTGGGTTTTTTCCTGAAAGGGTTTTCCCATGTAAATCTATTATTCATTGTCTTCTCTGTTTCTGTAAATATTTCATGTGTGTCTTTATTAGATTGTAATTTGAAAATTAAAATTACTATATTCATTCTTCCCTATGGTTTTGACATTAGGAAAGTTGCTTCTGCACCTCTACTTTCCTTACAATATTTTCAGCTATTACCTTATAAAACTTGAAATACTTTTGGATATTTTACCTCTTAAGCATGAAAGCCAATCCCATTTGGAAATGGTAAACCTTTTAATCATCATCATAGCCATAGACACATGCTAATATTGCAAAAATGACCTTTACATTTGGTTTGAACTTTTTGTGTGATAGAGGGAAGAGGATTTGAACTCCTACTAGCTTTTCGTTTGTTTCATCTTCATCAAAATGCAACTATTTAGATTTGGTTCTCTAGAAGTCTTCGATCATTTCCTGCTTGAAGCTTTTGACACCCCAATTTGTAGGGATACATAACATATACTAGATGGCGATTGCACTGGTTGTAGCCCTTATCCTACTACTAAATATAACCCCTACTTCCTTTTCAAACCTCTTATCACATGTATCTAACAACTCTAGACATGGGTGTACAGGAGGCAACTTGAATTGTGCTAGACCACAAGTCTAGAGCTAAAGTGCAAAACCTTCATTTTCCCCATATTTGACCATTCTTTGTAATGCCCCTTCCCTAAGGCTTTTAGGGTTCTTCACCAACCTTGGGTTAAAAATGTTGTGTGAAATCTAGGATGGCTTCTTTCTTAATGTGGTCACCTGCTTGTACAGTTTTGGTATGGGAAAAATGATGCTCTTTCGATGCTAGGGAATTAGAAATTGAGTCTATCCCAAAATGGTGATGTGGCCTACTTTTCTAGATGAAAATCCAACCTTTCTACAATTTTTTTTTTTTTTAGACTGCAGGACCTTTCTACAAAAATTTGACACTTCCTCCATTGTGCTAAAAAATTTCAAGGAGTTTCTTTAGAGAAATGGTTGTTTGCTATTTTTCCACTTAGCAAAAATTTTCTTTTGGGTGCATTCAATTTTCTTGCACGTACATGTAGTAAGGCATTGTTGTTACCACTAGCTTACTAAATGATGCCAACAAGGTGATACCTATGAATTAGGGATCTCTATCCCTTGAGATTCTAAATTCATCATGAGAATATAATTATTACATTCCCATCACTTCCTTTTTCAGAAATGAGCTTTATGTATTGGAAAGCATTCTTTAAGCAATACAAGGTACTCTAAAAAGACGTGCATATTTAATTTTTCAAAGCTTTAGCACATTAATCAATGTCTTTACTCATAAGTAAGCAATTTGGCATTGATGATAACAATGGAAACATGGAAGCAATTGGTACACATGAGCATTTACTCCCGGGTATGTGCAGGATCATCATGGAAAAAAAAAAGCCCTTAAGAGGCAAAAAATTTAGAAAAATCAGTGTCAAGCAACTTGACGTAAAAATTTGAATAAGTTATCTATATTATTCCAAAAATATGTAAGAATAGAATTTTTAGAAAATTGAATGTAGTTTCTAAACTACTAGGTTTACTTAAAATAAACAAAATCTATTTGGTAAAAAATTGAAATTTCAATGTAGTAGTACTTAAATTTTAGGGAAAAAATAAGAAGTAGGTGTCTGTCTGACCACCCTAACCATAATAAAATGATAATATTTTTTATATAAGTAGAGGACTCATGTATGGATGTGATGCATATTTTTTTGTAATTTTTTTCCAAGTAAATAATTAATTATGAATTTTTTATTACAATTTTTAAAAAATATAAGAACTTGTATGTCTGACCACCTTAACTTGGTCAAAACTTCATGAAATTTAATTTTTCTTTTTTTAATCCTATAGTATGTGAAGCGTAGAATGTGACACATGTTTCAGATTAAAAAAATGTGATACCTTTTGAAAGTTATAGATGTTTTTCAATCAGCCTATTGATCAGGACTTTAGTCGTAATTCTAATAGAAAATCAATAATAATTATTTATTAAATTCAAATTAAAGCATAATTTATATTGGTGGAAAGCTAAGAATCTCCTCTAAAAACCCTTTTTTCTTTATCAATTTTGGGTTAAAAAAAAGTCGTCAGCCACATACCCTACAAATACCCATAATATTGCAACTTTTTGGCCCATCATGATCCTGCACATACCCTCCCAACACCCAAATTTATTTATCAATGCTTGGTGTATGATTTTCCATATGATTCATCTCTCACCCTCTGATTTCTTTGATATTTTCTCCATCTCCATCTAATGGGAGATAAAAAAAAATTCTATTGAGCTCATCAACACACCTTTTTATAAATAGCTATGCCACCTTGGTAAATATTCACTTGAAGTAGCTCTTTTATCTAGCAAGATTTCCCTGCTGTATCTCATTCTGCTAGCCTTAGCTTGTTTTCTATTATGTCATCTAGCCTACGTACTCCTCTTCGAATCTTACCACAAAGGCCACAATATTCCTTCATGGGTGAGATTATCAACAACAAAATTAAGTTTCTAGCGAAGAATAATGACTGCCTTGCTATTATGGCATTCAAGTGGGTGCTTGACAAGGATTATGTGAAGGATGAAAACCTTCCACATTGAAACTCAAATGTTGTCTCCCAATTCATGGCCTCCCTGCTTGACTTAGACATATCCAAGCCCTAGATAGCTAAATTGTCCCATTCCATGTTTGATTTTGTGTATTTGGATGGGCTTGGCTAGATTGTGCAAGTTTCTATCCCTAGTGGTGTCATTCTGAATGCCATGGAACTTCATTGGTATGTTGATTATAGAGAGGATGTGCCTTAGCTACACCTCCTTACTAATTTTCATAATATGGGCCTCGAGAGGAATTATTCATTGTCTTAGCCTGTGGCTTCCTTCCTGTTAAGGGAGTATGGCATGGAGCACATTTCTAGGCTTGATTGGAAAAAAACTTTGAATTTCTAGTGTATAGCCATGTGAATGAGGACTGATGTCCATGCGATGCCAAGCCTGCGTGTGTTGTATGTTCACCCCCCTTTGCACCCTACTGAAGAAGACAAAGAGGAAGAAGATAAACAACCCAATGAAGTGTCATTTTTGACTACTTGGTGATGGCTGGAGGTGTTAGAACTGAAGAAATCTCACATTTTACTAGCATTCACCCACCTATCTCCCATGTACTACAACAATTTTCCACACCTTAATTTTATGAATAATACAAATTATTGAAATTTATGTGACAAGATCCATTTCACAACCCATATTAACCAATAATCTCATTAATTTAGCCTTTGACATGTAAGCATTCCTTTGGTCATTGTTAAACAAGAATTTCAAAGGAAATCAATCCATATCAAAAATATTATGTGTTGGCCTCTCCGATCAATAAGTCATAGCTTTTCAATTTGAACAATTTCTACATATCGAGAGGAGGTGAGTCAAGTCACAACAATCGAAGACCCCAAAGACTACATGTGTGCAGAATCGGGAAGATAATGCCTTTCGTTTTAACAATGAAGGCTTATTGGCAAGAGCAAGGTAATCATAATAAAGTATTCAAATCATGCCTAGCTCGTGAGTCATGCCAATGAATCCCTCATCAGCAAGAAACATATATTATTTTTCCAATGAAGAAAGAGAACGACTATTAGAGAGACATATACAATCAGAGCAAGTCCATCAGATCTCTTTGATTGCATGTGTTACACTGATGAAGGGGTTTCAGGGAGAGTCTCACCAGCCTATCTAAATAAATGAAGTGGTAGAAGAAACATGTCAGGGGGACCAAGTACATTAGTAGAGCATTCTATTCTCTTAGCAATGGTTCATGTTAGCCTAAAGGTAAGATGAAGTAAACACAATTTTTTGAAAGAACTCTAGGTGATGATCAAAAGGGTTTTAGTGGTCCAAACCACCTTGACATTGGGAAAACTCTACATTCTCTCCCTAAAGTAATGAAAGTTGAAATATAAGAAAAGGGGTAGTTGTATAGTGTTGGTAAGATTATTTGGTTGTCTTCTCGACTAAGTATGAGAATCAAAGGGAATTTTTTTGTCAAAAATACATTTAGTTATGTCTTGGCGATCTATTTTGAATGTATAAATAAAGGTGGAATCAAGTTAGATACATAGATCAACCTAGGACAACAAATGTTTCACTGATGCAATATTTTGTGTTGTTCTTGCATTACAAAATTCAAAAAACCTATTGCATTCATTCTCAAAGATGGACATTATGTTGGAGTTAAAATGACAATGAGAGGGGGGGCTGAATCAGTGTCTTAGCAATATGACCAAGTTTTAAAATATTCAAACACACAGCTCTGATTTGATCTCAAAATCACTCTGATTAAAGCATTCATGAGTTGAATGTAATCATTCATAAACAGAATTGAGAAAAATAATGACTTAATAGTGAACTGAAACAACAACAGCATAGTAAACCAGAGAGAACACAGAAGAACAAAGAGGCACAATGTTTTACCGAGTGGAAAACCCTCTTGGGGTATAAAAACCATTCCCTAAATGACTTCTAGGCTTAATCTTTTAAACAACTATTCACAATGCCTTATAGGCTGATTTTTGAGCACCCACTCAAGGAGCACCAACCCCTCATTTAGAGATATCTATCTCAAGGAGTACCAACCCATCAAATTATGTTTTGAACAATAGTAATGATTTAGAGGATTTCTCTATTTTCAGTTAAGCACATATCTCTCTATTTTCTCATCTACAGAATACCTTAAAGATTCAACAATTGAATCACTAAAATACTACATAGAAAAGAAATTTACAATCTCTACATTTTTTATTCATATTTTTATTGTAAAGTTTTATCATGTACATTTTCATACAGCCCAAGAATGATAATCTTAGAATTACAATTAAAACAACAAAAAAAAAGAGTTTTCTGCTTCTGCTTATACTACTGCCAGAAAGGTAACTAACTTCAGGAGTAATGACAAAACAACCAACCAAGCTAAGAGCCATTCTCAACAACCCTGTAATGTATGAGTTCATATTTCTACATTAAAAAGCACAACTATCCACGATAGAAAAACATAACCTCTAATGCATGAATGACAATACTTAGTCAGGGCATCATATTGACTGAGATGTAGAGAGCAGTTAATGAAAAATTGATGATTATAAACCAATATAAGCAACATGAAATGAATAATTGAAAGTACCAAAAAGATCTGTAACTCCCTTGGCTCCATCAACCACTGTCGAGCTTCCATATATCATTGATGAAGCCGTTACGGCCAGCAACAAAAGTGAAGAACAGTTTATGAAGCTTTCTCATGATGGCGACAAGGCTAGGGTTCAATACCTAGACAAAAAGAATAAGCTCAAAATGTTTTCCCTAACAGCCTTTCAATTCAATCAATGACATGTTATGTCGTAGGCAACTCTAATGTTGCTAGACAACCTTATGGTTGTTGCTTTCACCAAGAACCACCAAATTCGAGAGAAGTCATATCAAATACATAATGTCATGTCGTGAGCTCATAACATCCTTCTGGTCGATGAGACAAAAAGGTTTTCTCACCGAAATGAAACCATCATTCACTATCGCTATAGCTTTTGATATCAGAGAGACATCCTATAGATCAATTTTGTTATACCGAAAGGAAAATTTATTCATTGAGTCATTGAGATAATGCTAATCTCTCATCGAGATGCCCTTTAGATTCATTCACTATCGCTATGAACATACGAGATCAGAGAGACCTCTCATAGAATAGAATTTGTTTCACTGAAGGTCACTTGATACACATTGTCATCGTAACATATCATTTTTCTTACCGAAGAGTCCATTCATCCTATATTTGTCGCTGTAACTTCAACCTATTGGGGAGATATCTTGAAGATCATTTTAGTCATACTGAAACACCTCGAAAACACACCTATTCACTGAGACTTCTAGAATGTCTTGCCGAAAGCAATTGTCCATGGCGGTTGGTGTGACATTGCATATTCGTTATAACCTCATGCCAAAACCTTAAGCTCTTGCCCATAGAATTCCATCCACCACTAGTCGGTGAGACCAAGTGAAGTCGCCAACACTCAACCCGATACCACTTAGTTAGGATGGAAATTCTCTCAAAGAGCAGTTCGGTGAGACTCCTCCTGAAAAAATAGATAAAACCTTTTGAGCACGAGTCAATAAGAAAAGAAAGACTCGCTATGACATTACCCCGAGGATGGTTTCCTTTTCTGATATTCTCATTCTGGAGAGGGTTGGCGAGACATAACAAGTTCGATGAAACATTATACTGAAGACATCTGGGTCATGCCGATAAATATTTTCTTTTGTCGCCAAGACCACAAACAATGACACGTCAAAAGCTGCCAGAATGTTAAATTCAATCAACATAACATCAAAAATGTCTTATCAATAGGAAACTCAGACATTTCAAAGAGGATCGAGGAGACCCTGCCATACTCATGCCAATTTGTGAAAGCTTGTGAAATGTAAAGAGAACCATCCTGACAAAGAAACCATCTTACAAGCTTTGTCAATCACAGAAATAGCATTCATAGCTTGAACCAGAATTTTTATCATCATCATGAAATTGAAACATAACAAATAACTTTCTATAATAGACAAGAGACATCAAAGAAGTGCCATCCAAACTGAGACTGATCATCAAAGAGAAACAAAGCAAGAGATTTTGTCATCAAGGACAAACCATAAACACAATTGGGATCCAACAAACTCCCCCTTTGTCCTTGATGGCAAAACACAAATGACTCTCCCCTGTTTTTCCTCAATGACAAAGAGTAGAAGAGAAGATCATGCATTGCCATGAAACACAACTGAGAAGATAACCAAAATATCATGAGAAATAGCTGCAAAATGAGTATCAGCACAACAACCAAGATTATAGGAGAGTTGTAAATGAATGAAAATATTTAACTTGCTCCCCCTAAGCTTAGTGAAAATTTTAGCCACCTGATCTTGAGATCCAACAAACTATAAGCAGACTTCATTAGCCAAAACCTTTTCTCGAAGAAAATGAAACTTAATAGCCATATGTTTTGTGCGAGAGTGCATAACAAGATTTTCTAAAATATTTATCGCACTAGTGTTATCACAAAGAATGGAAATAGGTTTAGAAACATCAATACCCATATCTGAAAGAGTCTGACTCATCCACAGTACTTGAGTACAACATGTAGTGGCAACAATGTATTTTGTTTCAGCAGTAGAGAGAGAAACAAATACTTGTTTCTTGCTGTGCCATGCCACTAAACGATCACCAAGAAAGAATGCAACACCAATGGTGCTTTTCCTTCTTGTTGAGCATATCCTTTGTAGATAAATCTTGCTTTGTTGTGAATAACATTATCATTTTCATTCACCTTGTTTCTATATATCCATTTTCCTCCAATGACATTCTTGTCATCTGGTCTTGGGACTAACTCCCAAGTCTAATTTTTCTCTATCTGATCAATTTCTTCTTGCATAGCATTAAGGCAACATGAGTCTATGAGAACTTCACTAAAAAATTTAGGCTCAAACTAAGTAACTAGATAGAAAGAAATTTGTGCCTTTTCATCAGATTCTGTAGCCTTTATTCTAGTTTAAACTCCTGCATTTTTATCCCCAATAATTTGATCTTTGGGGTGGTATATAGCTAGAGTTTTCAAAGGAGCATTTGATGCAATCTTTTCAAGACTTGCATTTTCATTTTTAGGCTTGCTGATTCAGCAATAGACTTTGCTGTTCCAGCTCCTTTAGAAATTATTTCAAATTAAAGTTCTTCTTCCTCATTATTCTGCAAAGATTCAGCATTCAGATGTGGTCTTTCATCAAATTTTACATTAACAACTTCAATGATCTTATTAATCCTTTTGTTTAGACATTTTTAAGCTTTTTTGTTAGTTGAGTATCCCAAAAAGATACCCTCAACACTCTTTGATTGAAAGCTCCCAAGGTTATCATCATTTTTCTTGATAAAACACTTACTTCCAAATTTTTTTAAGTATTTGATAGAAGCAGTTTTTCCATACCAAAGTTCATAAGGAGTGTGTTTAGATTTCACCCTAAGCTACACTTTTTTTAAAATGTATACAACTATATGAACAAATTCTTTCGAATACATGTCAGACAATTTAGCTTCATCTAGCATGGTTCTAGCCATTTCTTTTACAGTTCTATTCTTATGTTCAACTACCCCATTTTGTTGAGGTGTTTTTGATGCAGCATACTACCTTTTAATACCATGTTGTTCACAGTAATCGATAAATTCTTGAGAAGTGAACTCACCTCCTTTGTCTGATTGAAGGCATTTGAGTTTCAGATCAGATTCCTTTTCAACCATTTTTCGAAAGATTTTGAACCTTTCAAAGGTTTCTGATTTGTGCTTAAGAAATGTGACCCATACCATTCTAATATAATCATCTAAAAAAAGCATAAAGTAATTTTCACCATTAGTAGACCTAGTTCTAGTTGGTCCACATAAATCAATATGCACTAGCTGTAGAGGTTTTGATGAAGAGTGTTCTTTTGTTTTGAAGCTGATTTTAGTTTGTTTACCACTTAGACATTCTTTGCACACAAATTTTTTTGGCTTGTTAAGAATTCGTAAACCTCTAACATTCTAATTCTTACTGATTCTAACCAGATTTTCAAAATTTATGTGTCCTAATCTTTTATGCCATAACCAACTCTCTTCAATTTGGCCCATTAGACATATACCTTGAATATTGTCATTGCAAGATGAGTCAAGGAGATTGTACACATTTCCTTTTGTCCTCCTTCCAGCTGCAACAGCCTTTCCAAGCTTGTTCTTCATCTCACATCCCTACGAATTAAAAAGAACATGATAACCACTATCACAGATTTGACTAACACTTAGAAGATTGTACTTAAGACCTTCCACATAGTACACATTATAGATAGGAGTGTCTTCATTTAGAATAAGTGAACCTCTACCTTAAATTTGAATACCAAAATTATCACCAAACTTGACATATCCACCTACATAATCTTCAAGTTTTATAAACTTGTCCTTATCACCAGTCATATGGTTAGAACATCCACTGTCCAGGACCCATAAGTCCTTTTTCTTGGAATGAAAAGTAGTTTGAACCAACATAGTTTGTTCAATGTTGTTGATAGTCTTAGGTTTCCAAACCTTTTTAATTTTCTACTGTTTAGATTGCAGATCAGTTCTACACTGTTTGATAGAATGTCCTAAAGTATTGCATTTAAAATATCTGATCTATCTAAAAAAACCATAGTGTTGCCTAAGACAAAACCTAGGTATTCTAGAATTCATAAGCCTACAAGTACTCATCTTATGACCAAATTTGTTGCAGAAAAAACAATAACCATAGAAAAAAGAATTATCCTTGTATGAAGGTCTATTACTTCTAAAAAACTTAACATGATCCTTACCAGATTCTGAGTGATTTGAACCTGAGCTTTTGACTTTAGTAGAGGGGTTTTGTTTTGCTTTGTTAGATGAGCATTCACCCTTTTCAAAATCTACACTAGATTTATCTTTATACATTTTCTGCTTGCTGAGCATCTCATTCAGTTTTAGAGTGCTTTCATATTTTTCAATTTCCTTCATAAGAAGGACTACTTCTTGTTCTAGTTTTTGAATTTCATGATCATTGCAGCTCACAGTCTCTCTAAGAAAGAATTCAACTCTTTTAGCTTCTTCAAGCTAAGTTTTCAGAGAGATCAATTCTCGATCTGGTTTATGTTCTTGAGTAAGAACTTGTTTTTTGAGTTTTATGACCTCTTGAAGAGCACATTTCAGCTCACTTTCAAGATATACTTCACCTTCTTTAGTGTCAATGGTGTTTGAATCATTTTGCTGAGTAAATTTAGCCATGAACAAAGTTTCAACTTCATCAGCTGATGAGTCTTCAAACTCAATATCAGATTCATCCTTACTAAACAGACTTTTCTTCTTTTTAAAATTGAAATTTTGCTTAGGTTTGAAAGCCTTCTTCTTAGGCTGTATTTTAGTTGTCTCATTGTCATAGATTTGATCATCATAGGTACACTTTGTAGCAAAGTGACCTATTTTTCCACAGTTAAAACATTTAAAGGGAATTTTTCCCTTATATTTTCCTGATCCCTTTTTAAATCTTCTAACAAAATGAGATTCTTTAGAATCAGACAACTCTGATTCACTGACATCGACTTTTTCTTTCCTTTCAGAGTTAAACGCAGTTTCTTTTCCTGTTGAATTGTTTTTGCTAGTTCTCATTTCATCGGTGGTAAGTATTCCTTGCAGGCTATCTAAGGTAAGCTTATGAAAGTGTTTCTTTTCTTCTAGGGCTGAAACCTTAGATTCAAATTTAGATGGTAAGGACCTAACAACTTTTGTGACCACATCAAATTCATTAACCTCTTGACCTAGACCTTTCATTCCATTGAAAACTTCATCAACTCTTAGGAAATATTCAGCCTCTTTCTCATCATCCTTCATTTTCAACTCCTCAAATTGATGTTTGAGAGTAATGATTTTTGACAGTTTGACTTTCTCATTCCCTTGATAAATAGTTTCAAATTTTTCACAGATTCCATGAGTAGATTTGCAATGCATGACTTTAATGAACACATCTTTAGTTAATCCACACAAGATGTAATTCTTAGCTCTGGCATTTGTTTCATACTTCTTTTTCTCAGCAACATCAGTGGGAGTAGTGGCAGGTACATTTTAATCTTCTAAAACAATGCTCCAAACATCAACATCAAAAGAAACAAGAAAAGATTCCATTATTATTCTCTAGAACACATAATCTGTTCCATCAAATAATAGAGCTCTAGTTATAGAGGCACCTTCTTGAGAATGTGCCATTAAAAAGAAACTCCAAGACCAAGATCAATCCAAGGTAATTTAAAACCTATCAGAGGACCCTACGCTCTGATACCAATTGTTGGAGTTAAAATGACACTAAGAGGGGGGGTGAATCAGTGTCTTAGTAATATGACCAATTTTTAAAATGTTCAAACACACAACTTAGATTTGATCTCAATATCACTATGATTAAAGCATTCATGAGTTGAATGTAATCATTCATAAACAAAATTGAGAAAAATAATGACTTAACAGTGAACCGAAACAACAATAGCATAGTAAACTAGAGAGAACACAGAAGAACAAAGAGGCACAATATTTTTCTGAGTGGAAAACCCTCCTGGGGTATAAAAACTACTCCCTAAATGCCTTCTAGGCTTAGTCTTTTAAACAACTATTCACAATGCCTTATAGGCTGATTTTTGAGCACCCACTCAAAGACCACCAACCCCTCATTTAGAAATATCTATCTCAAGGAGTACCAACCCCTCAAATTATGTTTTGAACAATAGTAATGATTTAGAGGATTTCTCTATTTTCAGTTAAGCACATATCTCTCTGTTTTCTCATCTAGAGAATACCTTAAAGATTCAATAATTGAATCCCTAAAATACTACATAGAAAAGAAATTTACAATCTCTGCATTTTTTATTCAGATTTTTATTGTAGAGTTTTATCATACATTTTCATACAGCCCAAGAATGATAATCTTAGAATTACAATTATAGCAATAGTAGAAAAGAGTTTTCTGCTTCTGTTTATACTATTGCCAGAAAGGTAAATGGCTTCAGGAGTAACAGCAGAACAACCAACCAAGCTAAGAGTTGTTCTCAAAAACCCTGTAACGTATGAGTTCATATTGCTACATTAAAAATCACAACTTTCCACCACAAAAAAACATAACCTCTAATGCATGAATGTCAATACTTAGTTAGGGCATCATATTGACTAAGATACAGAGAGCAGTTAACAAAAAATAGATGATTATAAACTAGTATAAGTAGCATGAAATGAATAATTGAAAGTACCAAATAGATCTGCAACTCCCTTGGCTCCATCAACCACTGTCGAGCTTCCCTATACCACTAATGAAGCTATTATGGCTAGCAACAGAAGTGAAGAACAATTTATGAAGCTTTCTCATGATGGTGACTAGGCTAGGGTTTGATACCCAGACAAAAAGAATAAGCTCAAAATGTTTTCCCTAACAACCTTTCAATTCAATCGATGACATGTTATGTCGTAGGCAACTCTAACATTGCCAGACAACCTTATGGTTGTCGCTTTCACCAAGAACCACCAGAGTTGGGAAAGGTCATATTGAATACATAATGTCATGCCATGAGCTCATAACATCCTTCTAGTCGATGAGACAAAAAGGTTTTCTCACCGAAATGAAACCATCATTCGCTATCGCTATAGCTTTTGATATCAGAGAGACATCATATAGATTAGTTTCGTTATACCGAAAGGAAACTTTATTCACTGAGTCGCTGAGGCAATGCTAATCTCTCACCGAGATGCCCTTTAGATTCATTCACTATCACTGTGACAATACGAGATTGGAGAGACCTCTCATAGAATAGAATTTGTTTCACCGAAGGTCACTTGATACACATTGTCACCATAACATATCATTTTTCTTGCTGAAGAGTCCATCCATCCTATATTTGTCACTGTAACTTCAACCTATCGGGGAGATATCTTGAAGAACATTTCAGTCATAATGAAACACCTCGAAAACACACCTATTCGCTAAGACTTCCAGAATATCCTATTGAAAGCAATTGTCCAATGGTGGTCGGTGTGACATTGCATATTCATTATAACCTCAAGCCAAAACCTTAAGCTCTTTCCAATAGACTTCCATCCACCACTGGTCGGTGAGACCAAGTGAAGTCATCAAGACCTCAGCCCGATACTGCTTAGTTAGGCTGAAGTTCTCTCAAAGAGCAATTCAGTGAGACTCCTCCTGAAAAAATAGATAAAACCTTTTGAGCACAAGTTGGTAAGACAAGAAAGACTCGCTATGACATTACCCCGAGGATGATTTCCTTTGACGATATGCTCATTTTGAAGTGGGTTGGGGAGACATAACATGTTCGATGAAACATTATACTGAAGACCTCTAGCTCATGCCAATAAAGATTTTCTTCTATCGCCAAGACCATGAACAATGTCACTCTAAAAGCTGCCAGAATGTTAAATTCAATCGACATAACATCAAAAATGTCTTGCTGATAGGCAACTCAGACATTTCAAAGAGGATCGGGGAGACCCTGCCATACTCATGCCAATATGTGAAAGCCCGTGAAATGCAAAGAGAACCATCCTGACAAAGAAACCAACTTACAAGCTTTGTCAGCCATAGAAATAACATTCATTGCTTGAACTAGAATTCTTATCATCGTCATGAAATTGAAACATAACAAATAACTTTCTGTAATAGCCAAGAGACATCAAAGAAGTGCCATCCAAACTAAGACTGATCATCAAAGAGAACGAACTGAAAGAGATTTTGTCATCAAGGACAAACCATAAACACAACGGGGATCCAACACATTAATGATCACATGAATGAGCATTATGTAAATATTCTCTTATTGAAAGGAGAATAAACCAAAAGAATTTTCAAAAGTTGCACAGAAAAGGATAGGAGATCGAACTAGACTCAAAGAATTTAGTGCTACCAGAAATTCTCAAGTAAGCATATGATGTCCTTGTAATTGGTAAATTATAATTTGAATTTTGTCACCTTAGGTGATTAAAATGGAAAGTTCAAGTTTAATAAAAAAATATAATAGGAAGCAACAAGACGAGACTAGCAAACCCAAAATTAAAATAATAGAAAACTAAAATAGGGTTTGAATCCAAAACAAAAGAATGAAAGTTGAGCCAGGACCTTATTGATCAATTGCTTAGATCAGGGCTGGAAGCCAAAAGGTCTACACAATTAAGGGTTGATGTAGAAAATTTTAAAGAAAAATTCAAACATATAGAAGATCTATGGACTCCCATTAGAGGATATGAGTTGTTCATGTTCCACTATTGTCAGAGAAATAGGTTTGAACTAGTGTGCAATCCATGGAATTCCAATTTGGGAAAACTGCTTGTCCCAAATGTATTTGTTAATGTAGAACTCATGAAAATTCTGGCTAAGCATTACAACCCAAACCTTAAATCTCTCTACAACTTGCAAGGTGATCCCTTCATACATGTGTCCAAGACTACACTTTGTGATGTTTTGAACCTTAGTGACACATGTGACAAGTCAATTGTACCTGAGGATTTGGAAAAGGAGTATTGGAGAATGGATACAACTTATAAAGGATGGAGATTATCATTACACAGACCTAGGAATGATGGAGACCCTGGTCCACTTGAATATAATGATGGGCCTCCTTTTCATGTTGATTTGTTCCAACCCTACCTAAAACACACATATTTCTCATTGTTTCAAGTATTGGGAACTGAAGCATCTAAAATCATGTCTATAGGGCCAATGGTGATTGTAGTAGATATATAATGCCACGATGCAAGGCCTTTTGATTATGCCTCACAAATTTCCATAGGCATAGATTCAAGGCTAATGGCCTTCAAGAATGGATCTCATACACTTCATTTCAAACACTACTCCCCTCTAATGCACATAATATTGTACTATGGTCAAGAGTTAGGAATGTGGCTAGAGGAAATGAGAATTACACAAGTTGATAAGGAGGATCATCCACTCCCAGTGTAATTATGAACTACTATTTAGAACAACAAGCTTATCAAATCCAACTATGTTTATTTTGAAGAATATTTTGTCAAGATACTATATAGTTTTTTAATCACCCCTATTATTATTCATTGACTGATGAGAATAAAAAATTTCTAAGGCCCAAATATTTCAATGGACCTACAACTATTGATCATAATTGGGGTGATTGGTATTGTTATGTTGATACCACCATGATTAGGGTTTATGGTTTTGAGGATACTCCTTTCCTTTTACCAAAAACCATGCAAAATAGGATTTGCATATTTGGAGATTGTCCGAAAAATGGATTATTTAAGTGTTATGAACTTGAGTGCCTATAAGAAATAGTCACTCATGCCAATTACATTGTGCTTTGGAGACTTTATTGTTTTGTCAAAGGAAGGGTATGATCTTATTTTAGATAACTTATCACATTTCAATATGAAGAAGGCTCCACCAAGAAAGGGATTTGATCTTGAGGGTTATATTTATCTTGCCAGAAATAAAGCAAACTTGGGTGGATATGTTCATATACCCTATCCACATAATGATATAAACAGGAACATGGAAGAAAGGGAGGTTGAATTGGAAATTTATAACTATAATAGAGAAGTTGAATAGAGGATAAAAGAAATACAAGAAGCAGATATGTTATCCTCTGGTGAGGAATCTTTTGATGAAATTGAACCCCAAGGTCAAACTGAAAAAATCTCTAAACTAGGAATTGAGGAGAATCAACCTCCCAATAGAGACAAGAAGTTGAAGAAGCATCTAATATAGATATTAGGCATTTAGGCTAGAAATATTTTGTTTTTGATGATCATTTTATAAGGTCTCCTGAATTTAGATCATTCTTGTACAAGCAAAATGGGGAAGCAATAAGGGAATCCTTCATAGATATCACACCTACCAATGAAGCCCAATTGTTGAACACTTTGAAATTAGATGTGGAGAATGAGATGAAGGATATGACTCTAGAGAGAGGAAGAAAACTATTAAAGGAGTCTGGAGTGATGATTTTTGGGTATGTGCAGGATCATCATGGAAAAAATAGGCCCTTAAGTGGCAAAAAATTCAAAAAAATTAGAGTTAGGCAACTTGAGGTAAAAATTTGAATAAGTTATCTATATTATTTCAAAACTACGTAAAAATAGAATTTTTAAAAAATTGAATGTAGTTTATCAACTACTAGGTTTATTTTTTAAAAGTCTATTTGTTGAAAAATTGAAATTTCAATGTAGTAGTACTTAAATTTCAAGGAAAAAATAAGAATTAGGTGTCTATCTGACCACCCTAACCACAATAAAATGATAAAAAAAATTATAATATTTTAGATGTAAGTAGAGGACTCATGTCCTGATGTGATGCATATTTTTTTGTAATTTTTTTCCAAGTAAATAGTTAATTATGAATTTTTTATTACAACTTTTAAAAAATATAAAAACTTGTATGCCTGACCACCTTAACTTGGTAAAAATTTGATGAAGTTCATTTTTTAAAAATCCTATAGTATGTGAAGCATAGAATGTGACCCATGTTTTGGATTCAAAAAATGTGATACCATTTGAAAGCTATAGATGTTTGTCAATTAGCCTATCAATCATGACATTAGTCATAATTCAAATAGAAAATGAATAATAATTATTTATTAAATTCAAAAGTAAAGCATAATTTATATTGGTGGAAAGCTAAGAATCTCCTTTAAAAGTCCTTTTCATTTCATCAATTTTGGGTAAGAAAAATGTCATTAGCAGCATACCCTACACATACTTATCATATTGCAACTTTTTGGCCCATCATGATCCTGCACATACCCTTTTTCTATTTGATATTTAAATTTAGCTATTGTTTTTTATAGTTTTTTCTATGATAATGGTGCTAAGTATAAACTCAGTATAGAGGGGGTGACAGAGGTATGCACTGGATAAAGTTATAACTATAATGAGAACTCTCTCATTATTTGGGCCTTGTATACCCCACATAAGAAATCTATGATTATTGATACTGTGAAGGAATTTGGCCATGTGATGACAATAAAAGTAGGGGAAGTTGATCTTGTGGTCATAGCTGACATTGGAATTAATGTTGCCAAGTTGAATAAAGCATAGATTCAAATGTTAATCAAGGAATGATATATGTACAAAATGAATAATGAAAGATGCTTAAAGAGAATGACTTCCTAAAAGGTATGGTCAAAATAACACTCAAAGGATCTAGTAGGATGTTAACTCTAGGAGAGGGTTCTCAATCAAATGACAAAAGTGAGGAATCACAAGTACACACCCACATGAGCAAGGCCAAATTTGATGCACATTTTTTGTAGTATTTCAAAAGAGGTACACTAACCTGATGACATGGACAGATAAATTCTAGGTGACTCACACCAAAATCCATAATGCCATTCAAGAACACAAGAGAATAAGTGAAAAAATTTAGGAAAAGGTTTAGGAGATACAAAAAAGAAGCACTTCTGACACTGGAGCTATTAGAACTGTTGAGGATATCATGAGGAAACACAAGGATTACTATAAGGAGCCTCAAGTAGATGCAAATGAGTTCATTGATGCTGTTAAGGAAGGAGTGCCTGCACTATTCGAAGATGATGAAGAATTGAAAGACCAAAATGGATGGATGAAAGAGTGTAGGATGATACTACATGAAGCCTTGGAAGTAGCCAAAAATGAGAATTCCACACTAGAGGAGGCTTGTGAGAATTTAGAGAAGATGGTCATCATGGAGATAGTTGTGAGGAATGCTTCAGAAGATGCTGACACACAATTGAGTCCAGATTATTTAGATCATATAACACAAGTTCATTTGTGGCTCACTAGAGCTTAATTTTTAATGTTTAGTTATTGTTAATTTAAAAAGACAATTATGAGGAGGTGCACCCTCTTCAAAATTATTGATATATAAGTTGGACATGTAATGATTGAATTCTAAGAGTGAATAAGGAAAGAATAGGAGATATACAAGAAATAATTTTTCAAATGCTTATTATATAGATTATACTATATGGATCATGAAGCATGCATAAATTTTGGCAGAGAATCAATGGAAGATCTTTAATTTTGTGTGAGTCAATATTGGTGTCTATTATTTATTGATTTAAACAATTATTTGGCTATCTCCACATTGTTATTTCTCTATTATTTGAATTTCTATATTCAAGTTGATATCCAATTTCATCAATGCACATTTGTTGTTATTGTGTAAACAAGTCTATTGGTTTCAATTAAATAATTAAAATACTTTTAATTGATTACAATCACTTGGTAGTAACATTTAGATCAGTAAGAAGAGTTAGGTAATTGATAAGATTGTCATATTGTCTCCACATTGATATTCAAATTAAGGATATACTTTATTTGTCAATACAAATTTGTTGTCATTGTGTGATTATGTTAATTGGTTCCTTCAAGGAAGGATTAAAATCCTTTTAATAAATAACAATAACTTGGTGGGATCAATTGGATCGATAAGAAGATTTTGTCAGTCACATTCTTGCATGTTTATACAAGGTATAAACAAACCTAAATGCTAAGAAAATAGAATTAAAACCAATACTAGCCACCTGTCATAGAATTTCATTGACTCCACTTACCCAATGAAGCACTGGTCCACTTCATTCATACATTATTTATCCACTTTAATATTATAATTTTCAATTATAAAACTAGGATTAGGAGTAGTTACAAGCCATCATATATCCACCATTCCATGCCACTGTTGATAGATCCTTAAAATCCAAATAATTCACACTATTTGCTTCAGCTATAAAGGTCTACTTGCCTAGGTTTAGAAGAGCCTGAAGTGCAGGGAGTAATCAACCACATAGGTTAACTCCATTCATTGGTTCAAGAATGTGACAAGTCTAGTCTTAGAGCTTTGTATCCTCTTAGGATTTGTAACCTGCATTTTTTATATCCAACAAGAGGCTTTAAATTTATTGCTTTTTGTGTGTTTCCTCCCTTTTTTCTTTTGTTTGTGTAACTCTTTTTGGGTTTGCATAAGAAATATTCAAGCTTCTACTAAAGCTTTAGGCTCATATTATAATGTAAAATATTTCAATGAATATAATATAATACATTTCTACATATTTTAGTGTTACTCTCATGGCTTATTCATAAAAATAATTATATTCTACAAAAATTTTACATATTGTACATAACTATGAAAATTTGAAAAGAACCTACATGCTTTAATGGAACAATTTCAAATGAATATTGTTTACTAGTATATCCAAAAAATTTCCATCCATGTCTTCTAGCTCATACGCGTTCTTTTCTTTGCATGTGTGAATGTGGAAAGGACCCTTCCATAGTACATCAAATTTTGTATGTTGTACTAGTTTTGCAGTGCAGTCTTCGTACTTTAGTACCATGACTCCTTCTTGGAAATCTAGGTTGGATACCTTTTTTCAGACCATCATTTGTCTAATTGCTAGCATCTGATCATGGCTTCATAAGTTTTTTCCATTTTTCCTTCAAGATTCAAGAGTTTTTCCAGCCTTATTTTCATTCCACTATTTTGTTTGACTTCAAAAACCTTTAATAGTTGCAATGCCAAACTTTCTATAGAAACTAGTAAAACCACCTCCTTTTCATACACTAGTTCATAAGGAGAGGCCTTCAAGATTTGTTTGGGTGTGATTCTATTAGCCCATATGGCTGCTCATAGGTGCTTGTGTCATTCCTTTTTTCATTTCAAACTGATGCTCTTAATTAATGTAATCAGGTTCTTGTTGGTCAATTTTGTTAATACATTTCCCTACGAGTAATATTTTGATGAAGTCTTGAGGTATACTCCAAGCTTGAGGGCATACTCTAACATCTCAGAACCCAAAAACCTTGTTACTAGATGTTGGACTGCACTTTCAAGCATGGGGTTTACCTCAAGACTTCATCAAACTATTACCTGTAGGGAAATGGGTTAGTAGAATCGACCAAGAAGAACCTAATTAGGTTAATTAAGTGCATCAGTTCAAAATGACAAAAGGAATGGCACAAGCATCTATGTGCCACACTATGGACTAAAAAGATCACACCTAAACAAATATTGAAGGCCTGTCCTTATGAACTAGTGTATGAAAGGAGGTGGTTATATGATAGTTTTTAGAAAACCAAACATTGCTACTAGCTCCTCAAGAAAATTGACAATTTTGATTTCCATAGCATTGTTTAGGAAAATGGCCTCCATTCATCTTGTGAAATAATCAGTTGTCATAAGTATCCACTTATGGCCCATCTTTGTGATAGGATTTATCATTCTAATGAAATTTGAACCCCACTAAGAAAAAGGTTCCTTAGTTACAATCAAGCTCGTTGGCATGGAAAAAATTATTCTACTTGCCAACAAAATATTGGCATTGAGTACATTTTCACACCATGTGGTGCACCTCAGAAAACATGGAAGGACAATAATATCATATTTGCATTATCTTTAAAATAGTATTTTTGGTGGAGAAATGTCTTCCCCCAAGACAACTATGGAACTCATTCAAAAATATTTCCACCTGTGGCTTATCTAAGCAATAAAGCAAGACATCATCATAATTTCTTATAAAAAAATCCCTTCAATTAGTACATACTTGGAGCCTTGTAGTTAGTAGTAGTGTCTTTGTGAGGTAGAATGTTGGTCAAGTACTTCCCCTTTTACATATATCATGTCTGTTCTATCATCCATGAGTCATCAGACTTGAACTAATTTGTATAGACTAGATTGGTCTCTTCCTCTACTAGGGAGCTTAATTCTTGTAGAAGGTATTCACAAAGACCTCTTCCTTGAATCAGCATGGTTGTTTCAATGTCTTCATCATATTCTAGATGCTTGGTAATCTAGTTGGCCCTTTTTTAGTTATTTCACCTTTAGTTATATACTCCCAAACACTAGGATGGGCAATGAGGACGGTGATTTTATTGGTTGATTCTAGTTGTCAAAATTTCTTAAGGCTTTTAACAATAGAAAAAGCCTATTTCTCAAAAAAATGTACTTGGCTTCATATTCTTTGAGATTCCAATAGTGGAATGCGATTAGATGCTCATTGCTATTGTCTTCATCTTTCTAAGTGAGCACCAAAGCTATGTTGTGTTGGGAATTGTAGATGTAGAGGAGGAAATCCTCAGAGAAGTTTAGGTTAGCTAACACCGAGGCTATAGAGATGGCTACATTTATTTTCTCAAAAGACATCTTGCATTCAAGAGTCCATTTGAATACTAGATTCTTCTTTAACATCGGTGTTATAGGTCTTGTGATTCCTACAAAGTCTAAAATGAGTCAACTGGAAAAATTAATCTTCCCCAAAAAGGACTATAGCCCCTTTTGGTTGAATGGAATTGATAGCTCTATTATAACCTTCACCATTTTGGGATTTATAGCTATTCCTTCCTTTGATACCACAAAACCAAGTAGCTTTCCTTGGGGGACTCGAAAACACATTTCTTGGGATTTAAGGGTATCCTAAATTATTTGCATTTCTGGAAGACCTTTTCCAGATGATCAAAGTGATCATCCTTTTATTTTGAAAAAAATATTAGGTCATCTAGATGTATTAAGATAATATGATTAATCAACCCCTTTGCATTGTCTGTGAAGTTCATGTATGTCATGGCTCTTGAAGATTGGGGGTCTAACATGGGCTCTTCATCTTTAACTTAATCACATAGTGGAATCACATCGATCTGACATATTTGTTCTTCCTTCTTTCATACTTCTTGGATAAATGTATTTTGTTTTGGAATCAATATAATGTCCCATATAGATACATTAGTGGGTGCCTTCTTCAACTCCTCAACCACTTTGAGCATTTGAACCAACAAGGCCTTAGGTTTAAATGGTATCTCTTTCACCTTTAGGAGAGGGTGATCTGACATGGGTGGGCTTGGTGCTTTGTCTATCTCCTTCCATGGAAATGATAGAGCTTGCAAATGTTGAGTGGGTTAGGCCTACATGGATTTCTTTTCTTGTGGCTATGGCTGATGTACTTATGGATGCTCTAGAGCTTGTTGCATGTACTCTCCAATCAACCTTTTTTTATACCTTATGTTGTAGTCCAACTGTACTTGTGGGACACTAGTCATTAGAGCATCATTTGCAAATACTACATCTTCTTATTCTATCCAAGAGAAAAGAACCTAGTCTAGTATGATATCTAGCTCCTTCTCCAAAGACATTCCTTGCATTTACACTCTAAAGTGGGAATTCTCCATTTTTGGAGACTGATATTCTTTTGTGCTTAAGACACCTTGATTTCTCTACTTCGCTATCTCATGCTAATGATTTCCCCTTGGAAAATTTTGATGCAAGAAAAGTGGTGATGACTCACTATCAGACTTAATTTGATCAGATTTCAACAAGGGATCAACTCTTACAACACAACTCACTCCCCTTTTCACAAACACGTGACTAGAGGCTCGTAGCCCTCAAAACCCATCCTTTGAAGATATTGTTTGGAGAAGGCCATGAAGAGGCCAACAAAAAATCATTTAAGAACTATCACAGATCCCAACACAATATCCCAAAAGACCAAACAAGGTTTCTTTAACACAACATTGAGAATCAACAAACTACCCCTATTTTAGGCTGCTTAATTAGACTTATTTTCCAAAGGAAGTACTTCCTAAACACCAAATAACCACTCAAACTCTTTTAATAGTCACTAATTGTGATACAAACATCAAATTCCATGATCAATTCATAGATTCAAGTCCTCTATGATGTTGATCCATGAAACCCTTCATTTCCATGCAAAAACACTAGGGTTTACTGAAAATCTTATCACCCTGACTTTCTAGACATAAAAAAAGCATCAAAAACCTTACATATACCCTACAAAAACTCACAAGTCCATTACATTAATAATTCCTTCAATTTTTTAATCAAAACACTACCTTAACACCTTCAATTCACATGGAAAACATCTTGTTTGGCTATAGGGCATCACCCAATTCTCACAACATGCATCCACTACCTAAAAAAACCATGAAAAAAATTAACCTACCCTAAGATAATCCATTCCACCGAGGCATAGGCTTATATAGTAGGTGGAATGACTAGTTTGTTATTTTAACTTCAAAACAGACTCTTACTACCCTTTAACAATTAGGGCCAGAAAATTAAAGAGATTTCCTTCAATACTAAATGATGGACTCTCAAAATGGATTCTACTAAAAGTTAAAACATTTCCTTGTAGTACACAATAATATTTAGACCATTTATTCTATGTACAGGTTTGTATAGAATGAGAAAGGTTCAAAATTACAGTGAAAATTGTAGAAAACATTGTATTTTATTGGAATGAATTTAATACAAAGTTCTCCAACACATCCCCAAACCTTGAAGAGGCTTTAAATACATGTTCCTTCCAAAATATGACCAAAAAATGCCTAGAACTGTCCAATAAACTACCATCACCCTTCCTATCCCAAAAGTTGCTCTCTTTCTGACAATTTTTGCTCTAGACAACATTTACATTTTTGTGTAGCTTTTGCCAACTTGACACCTATAACTCAAAACCACCCAATTACATTGCAAATGGTGATATTATTTAAAATAGATAGACTCAAACTAATCCAATTCCCTAGACTCGCCTACTAACCAACCTATGAAAATTTCAAATGATCAAATTTGTAAATGGTGGCATAGGTGTTCCTACACCAACTTCTAGGGAATATGCCTATCATTACACTGAAGCACCACGCATTCTCATCCTTTGCCAGGGTGTTTTATCTTGGGACTAAATCTTTGCTTGGACTATTCCTAACAACCTAAAGATGCAAGGTAATTGAGACCATTTGGTTTGTAGGAGCTGGTTGTTGACTTCCTCCTTTTGAGACCCCTTGATATGCATTTTATTGATAAGATGGACTTCCTCCTTGATAGGTCTACATTAAAGGATTTGGAGGTGTTGATTGCTATAATTAGATGAGGAACAACTCATTCACAAAGGACCACATGATATTCTTCATAGCATTGACATCCACTACTAATGAAGAGGAGCCCGACGTGCTTAGTTGTGCACTAGGGTATACATGCATGGATTTCTTATGAAGCAGAGGCACTCAGAGTTGCATCTTCTCAAGGTCCACTATAGATTTCCAAAAATGTGGGAATTAATAGACATGGCAGAAGATTCTCGACATCGATCAAACTATTTTCTATGCATATAGGCAGATCATATGCCTAGGGTAGAATATCTCCTCCCATAGACTACACTATGACTACGATATATGAATTAAAATACTTTAGGTAAAACATGAATGCCATAATGGTTGGAGGCTTGGTAGTTATAGAAATCATTTTCTAGGTCTTTTGAAACATGGTGTTGAATTCTCTCATGACCTCTTGTAGGGCCCTTGTGATGGTGATCATTTGCTACAACAATGGGGAGTGACCCCCATTTCCAGAGAAGTGCCCAAAAAAATTCTCTTTGAGCTAGTCCTAAGAGTGGATAGAATCAAAAGCCAAAGACCTATACCACTCTTGGGATTTTCCCTTGAAAGACATGGTCAGTAACCTAAGAGCAACATTCTCTTCTATGATGTTATTGTTGGTAGATGGTCAACTCTCCCCTCAAGATTTGTGACATGGACTAACTGCCTCCCATGGATCTGTTAACTCTGATAGTTGTATCAATATTTTATAGGTTGACCTTTTGGTGCAATGATAACTATGGGCCAACAAGTGGTATCAGATCCAAAGGTGTTGGGTTTGAATCCCCCCAGGTAACACTGAGGGGGAGTTTTTTGGTAGATGGTTAGCACTTCCCTTGGGATTCATGTCATGGACTAACCACCTCCTGTAGATCAATTAACTTTGATAGTTGTATCAAGCTTTGACAAGTTGACCTTTTGGTGCAATGACAATTGTGGGCCAACAGTTGTGTACTCTACATACCTACACTATATCTTAGAGATGTTCAAAAGGGGACTTAAAATCTTCACCAAAAAAATTTGGGTTGGCCTTGAGAGAATTGGTAGGTATATATCTAGGGGAGTAGGTGGTTGTAGCGGAATATCACTATCCAAAGTTAAAAAATTTCTAGGAGTGGGGGCACCTAGATGAGCCATTAAAAATAGATTCCTATGGATAGGGTATACTAGTATTCTGATTTGGAAAGTTCAACCTCCTGGTGGACTAGATAAAGTTATGGATCTTGGGCCAACACTCCCTTCTCTATTGCTTCTTACAGGTGATACAAAATCTATAAGTCTTCTTCTCCTAGTTATCGAGGCAGGTAATTTAGAGTACTAGAAATGGCCTCTTGAAGACACTCTTGTTTGGATTTTGGGCATCAAATTTCCAACCTCTTTTCTTGGTCTGATTTAAGAAATATTTTTGACTTCTTATCAAAAATTTTAAAAACTTTGAGTCCCACTGAGCATGCTATAAAAAAGAGTTATTGATCATCAAAGCTTATGCTTTTCCTGTAGCATTATGGGAAATCTAGTGAGTGGGGGACCAATTTGCGCCTCACTAAATAACCTCTATGATTTTTATAGAAATTTTTTTTTTTTTTGTGTTTTGTAGAAAAGGAGAAAGAAATGTGAATAAAACATAAAAATGGTGATGTGCCAAATCTTTTACAAAATTTCAAACCTTAAACTATTTCTTATAACTGATATGATAGACACAAAATGTTGCAAACCCTTCATTGTTAGGAAGAGAAAGAGAAAGAAAGGATTTGTGAAAGCGCAGTGTTGTCTTTCAAATCTCCCCATGGAAAGCACCCATTAAGGTCCAATCAGACATAAGAAAGCTCTAAAGATTAATAGAAATATCCAGAAATTCATAGAACCCTTCTCCCTTTACAACATAGTTCAAAAAATAACAAACTTTTACAAAAAATGGAAAAGTTCAAAAGACATAATCTAATTTCTAAAAGCTAGCATTCAACATACAAGCTTAGAAACATGAAAATAAGCTATTCAAACTATCAAAGTAGACTTAACACAATGTTTTTAACATGAACAAAATATGAAAAAGAAACTTGAAAAAGGCCATAGCATGCACAATTTCAAAGATTTCTCCCAAATAGATCAAACTTCAATAATATATGAATTGAAAAAAAAAGGTCAAATTCTAGTTTGATGATAGTTTCATTTAAAATATAGCTTGCCAGAGAGAATAACAATATTCAGTAAAACCTTCTACTTTTGAAAATATAAATTCCCTACTAGATCTATATCCTTCAAAAAGGTTTTTGAAGCAATTTTTGTAACTTTTTGACATATGTTTCCAACCCCTATTTATAACTAGAAGAAGAGAGCACTTCCATAAAACATTCCAAAAGAAAAAAACTACCAAATGCCTTGTCCTGATAGCCCATAATCTGATCTTATATTGGGATTAGATCGCAACAATCTTCGCTCATTAAGTCTCAACTGCTTGATTAATGGATTTAGATATTTTAGCAAAGATAATTGTCATGATGAGAGCCAAAACCTGAGACTCAAAAAGCAAACAATAGAGGAAATAACATAACTATTATTATTTATTGCCAATGTGTTCTCACTATAGAGAAATTATATCCTAGAGGATCAAATCCTCAAAGGCTATAATACATGCAACTTTTATTGTTTCTAAAAGGAAATTCCCCCTTTCCCAATACTATTTTCTCTTCCCCAAATCTCCCCTCCAAATTTCCAAAATGAGTCCTAAATAGCCTTTTTCTAGCTTGGATCCAAAAATACAATTTTAATTTTGAATATAGATAGTTAGGAACCAAAATTTGAAATTTGAAATTCTGAAATTGAGTTCCAATTCGAAAATTAGCCATTTTCCAAAAATTAACCAACTTCCAAAAGCCATAACATTTGCTTTGGGACTCCATTTGACATGTTATTTTAAGTGTTGGAAAGGAATCAGAGTGTAGTACATGCTAAGAAACTGCTTCATCAGTTCGGAAAACTTTTGCACTCATAGAAGACCATTTACTACCTCAAACTTCGCTCAGAAGTGCTTTTAGGGTCATTTTGGGAAACTAAAAATTGAATATCTTTCAAATTGGGAATGATCTTGGCTTGATTCTTTTGTGAAAGTGTCTATTTTTCTTTCATGAAGCTTCCCATAAATTTTTGTCTCCTCACCCCTTCAAATTCATACATTCTAAAAATAGTAGTTTGACCAAAAAAATAAGAAAAGTAGTTTTGAAAGTTGGAAATTCTTATTCAATGAAAAGGGTATCTAGAAATGCAAAAACATCTACCAAAAAGCTAATAGAAATGAAAAATATTTTTGGGTGATGTAGGATTACCCTTACACCACTGGATGCTCATGCATTATGTTAGAAAACAATTAGATTTGAACATAGCCTAGCAAAAATCTAATTGGTCAACCATAAAGGTCAACAACATTGACTCAAAGGTTCCACCCCAAAAGAAATATGCCGACTTCCTTTTGGAAAACTCCACCTAAAGAGGTTACTCTGCAAAAAATACAAAGTTCTTGAAGAGAATAGATGACATGTCTGTTGGAAAAACAAGGACAAACAACTAAGAGGGGAGGGGTGAATCAATGGTCTTAGAAATTTAAAAATTTCTTAATTAACTTTACTTAAATATCACATTTGATTAATAAGCAATCATCCACAAGCAATTAACACATCAAAGAGATAAAGAACACCAAGAATTTTTATGTGGAAACCCTGTTAGGGGAAAAACCATGGTGGATGTTAGTCCACAAGATTATACTTTGCTAAAAGTATAATGAAAAATAATAAGGGGAATGCACATGCATTTAGGCACACTACCTAGAGCTCACTGCTCAAATACAAGAAGGGCTCACTACCCAACAAAATAGGATTAAAAATCCAAAGGGTATGAATTGAGAAAATAGCTTTTGCACAAGCCTGTTTACAATTCTAATTAAGCTCAACACTTCTTCACACTTTGCATAATCTCCTTCACACTCTTCTCTATAACCAAAATATATTCACACATACACACACAAGAGCACCTTCTCTCTTTTTACACTAATGAAATAATCACACTTATATATTTTCTACATGAGATTTCATTGCATCTTAGTAGACCAAGAAAAATAAAATATATTTGCAATGTCGGCCCAAATTTTCAATTAGTTTTTTAATATGTATCCACCAAGGTCGGCTACAACATAGTGGAAACCCAATTTGATATATCTAACACAAAAATACTTCAATTAATTCCTCCTCAAAGATCCACAACATGCTACTACCATCATGTCGGCCTAGAACATGAAAAAGCAAACATAGAGAGAAAAATATTTGACAATGAGTACACCGATCAATGTGGACATACCATAGAGATAGAGTACGGTCTAAAAACATCCAAGAATACCAAGAAATAATAGAGAAGCATTTGTAACAACTAAAATCAACAAAATCACACAATCTACATTTAGGAACACTAATAGAGACCACAAAAACATTGGCAGACCACGACACACTCAAAACATCATGTGGACCTCTAAAACTTTTAGTAAATGATCTAGATATACTTAAGAATAAGCCCTTTGATCGACACCAACTGATTTTCAATGTAGATAACAAAACACCTTTATGATCTATAGAGTTCCACTAGGAACCTAGAACACTTTATTTTACAAATTTCTCAATATCCTTGACATATAGCCTTTGATACACCGAATGCTAATAGTGTTGACATCAATGACAACCACATATCAGCAACACATTCACAACATCCAATGATCTCCCCCTTTGGCATTGATGGAAACACATGTGAAAAATACCATCAACCCAATAAACTAACTTCTACTGTACTTCTCTTCTTGAAAGTAATTTTCATATTACACTTCTCCCCCTTTGACATCAATGGAAAAGGTAATAGTGACCTTTCTATATACACGCTCTGAACCATAAATTAGCACATCTGACTACTCCCCCTGAGTAGTAGCCACAAAAGCATCAATCTCAATTAGAATATAGTAATGAAGTTCATGAATTGATGCAAGAAAATGCATCTTTTAGTTCTTATCAGGAGGGGTGATTACCCCTAGCATACTTCTAAGATACTCAAAAGTATCCTTCGACAATGGCTTAGTAAATATATCAGCAATCTATTCTTTGGTAAGAAAATACTCCAATCTGACTTATTTCTAATTCACTTTCTCCCTCAACAAATGAAACTTGATTGATATATGTTTAGTCTTAGAGTGTAGCATTGGATTCCTTGAGATATTTATTACACTTGAGTTGTCACAGTATATAGAAATAGGCTCTTCATATGTCACCCTAATATCTCTTAGCACCTATTTCATCGAAATCACTTGAGTAAAATTATTGGCAGCAACAATGTGTTATGCCTTAGTAGTAGATAGAGAAATTGAGTTTTTCTTTTTACTTAACCAAGATACTAGCTTCTTCCCTAGGAAGAAAGCACCACCACTAGTTCTTTTCCTGTCATCTACATTACTAGCCCAATTCGCATTAGTATATGCACATAAAGTGAGATCATCATTCTTTGGATATGAAAGTCCAAAGTCAACTGTTCCTTTCAAATATCTAAAACTTCTCTTGATAGTACTTACATGTGATTCTTTTGGATCAACTTGAAATCTTGCAATGATACATGCAACATTCATAATGTTTGGTCTAGTCTGAGTCAAGTAGAATAATCGTCCAATCATTGACCTACATCTAGTTTGATTTTCCTTAGGAGAGTCATCATTATGTCTCAACTTAAATCTGGTCACCATGGGGGTAGCAATAGGTTTGGAATTATCCATCCCAAATTTCTTCAACAGTCCTTTCACATATTTGGATTGAGATAAGAAGATCCCTTTTTCCAACTTTGTAACTTGTAATCCCAAAAAGAACTTCATTTCTCCAATCATACTCATCTCAAATTCACTCTTCATTTCATTAGCAAACTTCATACATAAATTATCATCTTCTCCAAAAATGATATCATCAACAAAAACTTCTATAATTAATTCCTTATCAATATCTAATTTGAAGTATAATTTGCCATCAGTAGTACCATTAGTGAATCCTAGTTTTAGTAGATATTTGTCCAATCTAGCATACCAGGCTCTAAGGTCTTGCTTAAGTCCATACAAAGCTTTCTTCAATATGCAAACCATATCTCCCTTATTTGCTAGCTAAAATCCATCTTAGTGTTCAATGCGCATTTCTTCTTCTAGTTCTCCATTCAAAAATGTAGACTTTACATCCATTTGATAGAATTTATAGTTTTTGTGTGCAACATAGGAAATAAATAGTCTAAAGCTTCAATCCTAATGATAGGGGCAAAGGTTTCTTCAAGATCAACACCTTTCGTTTGAGAATATCCTTTACATACTAGTCTTGCTTTATTCTAGACCACTTCACCTTCTTCATTTAGCTTGTTTCTAAATACCTATTTTGTACTAATCACATTTTTGTCTTTAGGTTTCGGAACCAGTAGCCATGTGTCATTTTTTTCAATCTATGTTATTTCTTCATTCATAGCTTCCAACTAGTGTTCATCTTTATAGGCTTCAGAGGTATTTTTAGGTTCAATCTTTGAGATCAAATAATATTCTTCTACAACTTTTATTCTAGTTTGCACTCCTTTTTTTTATCTCCTATGATCTCATTTTCAAAATGATTTCATTTTATGTACCTTGGAGTTTTGGAAAACTCTTGAGCTTCATATTATTCTAATCTTTCTTCTATACTTACACTTGTCAGAGCCTCCTGGCTAACTTGATTTACCGAAACAAATTGAGGTTGCTTCAACAGAACAATTGGAACATATGGAGCATATGACACAATTTGAAGTTGATTTTGTGTATGAACATTCTTTCCTTGGATTGTAATGTCTTCGTTTGAATCATAAATACAATGTCTAGATTATTTAACAGAGTCCTCATAAACTATGACATTTTCACTTTCAACCATCTTTCTCAGTCTTTTGTTGTAGCACTAGTAGGCCTTGCTTTTAGTGGAGTAGCCTAGGAAGAATCCTTCATCACTTCTTGCATCAAATTTTCCTATATCATCATCTCTCCTAATATAACACTTGCTTCCAAAGATCTTAAAATACTTAACAATAGGTTTGTGACCAAACCATAACTCACAAGGAGTCTTACCAAAAATTACCATTAACATTTACCCTTTTCAAATTATACACAACGGTGCTTACTGCTTCACTCCAATACATCTGAGATACATTTCCTTCCATCATCATCATTCTGGGAGCATCCAAAATTGTTATGTTCTTTCTTTCTGCAACTTCATTCTGTTCGGGGGTTAGGGAGCACATAACTATCTATTAATTCCATGCTCTTCACAATTAGAGTTGAATTCCTTGGAAATGAACTCACCACCTCTAGCAGATCTCAAGCACTTATTTATGAGACCTTTCTCATTTTCTGCCATAGCCTTGAAACTTTTTAACTTCTCCAATGCTTCACATTTTTCTCTTAAAAAGGAAATCAAAATCATTCTAGTGTAATCATCAATAACTAGAATGAAATTCCTTTCTCCATGAATACTTCTGAATCTGGAGGGACCAGAAAGGTTAGTATGTAGTAGCTCTAGAAAATTATTTGAATGAAACTATTTTCTTTGAAAGGAGACTCTAGTTTGTTTACCCATTTGATATTCCTTGTAGATTATATTAGTAGGCTTTACTAATCTAGGTAGATCTATTACTACTTGAGTAGAACTTATCTTGATAATGTTATAAAAGTTTACATGACACAATCTCCTATGCCACAACCAACTTTCATCTACTTGAGCAATTAAACAACTTCCACTAGCAGTATTCAAATGAAAAATATTACCTTTTGTTTGTTTGTTTGTTGCAATCATATTCCCAAAACTCCCACGTATCTCGTATCTTCCATCTTTGAACTGAAGATCATATCCCTCATGAACCATCTATCCAGTAGTCCAAAAGTTATGCTTTAGGCCTTCAACATAGAGGACATCATCAGTGTTGTCCTTACCACCAAAGCAAATAGATCCTCTACCATGAATCACACCAAATTTTTTATCTCCAATTATTACAACCCCACCGTTATACTTCTCTAGACTCACAAATTTTCTTTTATCACTAGTCATATGATGTGAGTATCCACTGTCAATGAGCCAGTCATCTTTTTCTTCAACTTGGGCTGCAAGAGCTTTCTCATCTTTATTAGATTCAGTAGCCATAGGATTATCTTCAATGGTAGCAATGAAAGCCCATTCATCTTCTTTTCCATTATCTTTATCAAACTCATCATCAGTCACTGTTTCTTTAGCAAAGAGCATTTCTTTTGGAATCTAGAATTTTTAGGCTTAGACCTAGGAACCATTTCAGGACATATTGATGCAAAATGACCTATTTTATTGCATAAAAAACATTTAATAGGAAATACATCTTCATACTTACCTTTTCCTCTCTCTTCTTTCTTTGCAATCAATGCTTCCAATTCTTCTAACTCTCTTTCTTTATCTTCAATCTATTTGAATTCTTCATCATACTTGGATATATTTTTGGAACTCTCTCCTAGACTATATATTTGTCTACTACTTCTGAATACAGTATCCTTGAATGCAGATTCATTCTTTGGTGTAGATTCACCAAATTCACTTATTTCAAAAGTAGCAAGCTTCCCAATCAGTGTGTCTCTAGTCATCTTGTTTACTGATTTGAACTCTTCAATAGCATGAACCTTCATTTTGTAGGAGGGATGCAAGGATTTGAGTACTTTAGCTACAATTTTATCCTCATCCATAGAACCATTGGCACATTTAATACCCATCACTATTTCATTTACTCTCTACATAAAAGAAGTGATATTTTCATCTTCCCTCATCTTCAAATTCTCACACTTTCCTTTCAAGATTTGTAGCTTAGCCATCTTCACTTGTGCATATCCTTCATACAAAGTTTCTAGTTTCATCCAAATCTCATGAGATATCTACAAACCCATCACATTAGCCATCTCTGAATCTATTAGAGCACTCACCAAAGTTTCAATAGCCCTGGTATTACTTTCAACATCTTTGATCTCATCAGCAAAAGAGGGACAATTCTTTGGAATAGTGTATGGATCTTTTGTAATCTTCTAGTAAACATCACCAATGCACTTTAAATGACATTGCATCTAGACTTTCCACATTGAATAGTTAGTGCCATAAAATCTAGGACTATCTTGCTTGAATGTTGCCATACTGAATCACCTCAAGATAGCAACTAAGAAGGGGGGATGAATTAGTTGTCTCAAAAATTTAAACTTTTCTTACTTAATTTAAATATCACATCTGATGAATAAGCAATCATCCACAAGCAATTAATACATCGGAGAGACAAAGAACACCAATATTTTTTACATTGAAACCTTGTTAGGGGAAAAACCATGGTAGATGTTAGTCCACAAGATTATACTCTACTAAAAGTATAATGAAAAATAATAAGGGGAATGCACATGAATTTAGGCACACTACCTAGAGATCACTACTCAAATACAAGAGGGGCTCATTTCCCAACAGAATAGGATTAAAAATCCAAAGGGTATGAATTGAGAAAATAGCTTCTACACAAGCCTGATTACAGTTCCAATTAAGCTCAACACTTCTTCACACTTCGCACAATCTCCTTCACACTTTGCTTTATAACTAGAAGATATTCACACATACACACACAAGAGAACCTTCTCTCTTTTTACACTATTGAAAAAATCACACTTATATATCCGCTACATGAGATTTCATTGCATCTTAGTCGACCAAGAAAAATAAAATATATTTGCAATGACGACCCAAATTTTCAATTAAATTTTTAATACATATCCACCAAGGTCTACCACAACATAGTGGAGACCCAAATTGATATCTCCAATACAAAAATACTTCAATTAATTCCTCCTTGAAGATCCACAATGCGTTACTACCATCATGTCGGCCAAGAACATGAAAAACTGAACATACGGAGAAAAATCTTCAACAACAAGTACACCGATCAATGTGGATGTACCACAAAGATAAATTATGATCTAGAAACATCCAATAATACCAAGAAATAATAGAGAAGCATCCACAACAACTGAAATCAACATAATCACACAATCTACATTCAAGAACACTAATAGAGACCACATAAACACTGTTAGACCAGAACACACTCAAAACATCACGTGGACCTCTGAAACTTCTAGTAGGTGATCTAGATATACTCAACAATAATCCCTTTGATCCACATGAACTAATCTTCAATGTAGAGAACAAAACACCTTTATGATCTGCATAGTTCCACTAGGAACCTAGAACACTTTCTTTTACAATTTTCTCAATATCCTCGACATATACAACCTCTAATACATCAAATGCTAATAGTGTTGTATTAGTGACAACCACATATCAGCAACACATTCACAATATCCAACAATGTCAAGCGATCGAGCAATCTAAGATTTACAAGAGTATCTTTGAAGAAAATCCTTGCCAAGATGACACATGTCCTGGCCTACACCTGGAAGGAAAAGGATATGTAAAAGCTGCATAGCCATCATGTGGCACATTATGCACCTTTAGGAGAAGTCTTTTGTTTTTGAGTGCGAATTCATCCTAAAGCCGAAAAGAGTAAAGGCTGAAAACTAAAAAGATTAAAGGAAAATTTTCTTTACAAAATGAATGGGGGTGTCTTCTACTTTGCATTATAAAATGAAATATGTCTACAACAACAAAGTGTACACACTCAAAGCCAAACTTGAACCAAATTTTTTTTTAAACATTGAGAGAAATAAGGAAAATCTTTTGAAAACATTGACACTGACCACACAAGTAGAACCCATGCAATAGATAGATAAAGAGAAACACATTGAGGAATTCATGAAGCTATTAGATGATGATTGGGGTTCCCTATAATTCACACCAACATTCATTGGAGAAAACGTGATCATAAAAAAATACTTTGAAAGGGGAAAAGAAAAAGTAGTAATGTTGACACAAAATTTAAATAACCCTTCTAAAAAATCCACCCCAACCACATTGGAAAAAAGGACAACAAATTACACAACAAGCTTTAATGAACTTAATTATGAGAAATCACCAAATGTAATGCCCTACCATGGAAACCTAGAGGACAACACACAAACATGACTAAATACGAAACATTTTTTTTTATAACAATTAACAGTGGAATGAATAGCATCGCATAGCATATAATCTAATCCTCAGTCCTCTAAGGTTCCATGACTGCATTACTAACACAACTATAAACAAGAACTAGAATTATTCCATTAAAAAGTATTTTTTTTATGATTTGTCTAACCATAAAGTTCATTTTAAACCATCACAAATTATATGATTAAACAACATATATTTCTATAAAATTTCATCTATTAAACAACATGAAAGATCATTTATAATTAACTAACAAGTATAAACAAAAATCACCTTACATGAGAGTACATCATAATTCTTACATCATTCCACTTATTACAATAAGGAATTCCTAAATAAAATTAGGAAGATTACATTAATATTACAATAAATGGCACAACAAAGGTACAAGTCCAATACCTATACATAAATGACTATCTTCTTGAGTTGGGTCATGAACTAGAATTTTCTACACAAGGTACAACCTCCACACACATGAACAAGCATCAAGGAAACCCAATGGAGGAAAAAACACCAACCTCCTAACCATGTGAAACCCTAAGGTCCACCCCTTGTGCTAGGAGATAACATAAGGTCTCACTACAAAAAAATAGTGAAGAAGATAGTAGACTAACATAAGAAGGTTGTACATGACTCCATCACAATTCATCACGTATAACACAAATATTTCTTACAACATTACCTCCACTTCCAGAGGCACTCATAAAATAGAATGGAAGGTGCAACGGGAATGACAGACTGCAATAGGGAAGAGTTTCATCACATGATCCTAGAATGGGTTATCCAAACAGTCTTTCACTAGATGCAAACCCCTATCTATGGTTATCCTAACAGTCTCTCACTAGACACTGGCTCGATAGGGTGACACATACAAAACCAACATTTATTTCATGAGAACAAGGAAGTTGATCTTTCCAACCAAGATTTCTCAACCTATCCTTAGCCTAAATGAGCACTACATGCATGGGTGAGGCATCCAATTATCTTGTTTAATGTGAGATCTACCCATAACCCTAATTCATTTTAGGTTATCACTATATTAAGAAAATCTCCAATGGGTTATCCTAAGAATCACTCATTAGACATTGTACCCCATTGAGAGCCAATCCCCTTAATTGCGACTAGTAGACACCAAAAACAAGAAAGGTAAAAACTATTTTGCACACTTAACAAGATCACATGAAACCAAACATAGTGCAAGGAATCGACCATCTCGCTCACATAGCACAATCATAGGAATGTATACAAAATGAAATGTATTAACCCTCTTGCACACAAATAAAACACATTACCAATCACTTCCATGTGAAACAAACATAAGAATTATACACAAGAAAATGCCCCCTCCCAACCTCTGGAAGCCAGCATTAACCACTTCCCAAGGCATAGAAACTTAACCAAACTTGCACTCAAGATATACATCAATAACAATAACATAAACATTTAAACGAATAGTCACAACACAATCAATTACTCATAACCATGAAATACATTATTCAAACAAGTACACAAATAATAGTGCAACCATGAGTGACTCCATGTAAACCATCAATCCCATATTTCATATTGCTCATCTTCACTTACAAGACACATTATCTAAAGCAATCAATTAGTCATGAAATTTTGATCCAAGAAGACATCCCTTAAATTAAAGTATTATTTCAACTTCCTTATCAATCTCTTTACTTAGCCGCATAGCTCACTTAATTGGATCATTGAACCAATACTGATTTGGTTGAAAGTAATCTATATCCTCAAGGTACTCCAATCATAAGATAATTATAACAAGGGTAAACAAAATATTATCATTGGTACACCCATGGGACCTCCCAATGATTTCATACCCAAACGATGCTATAGAAAAAAATCATATAAAACCTAGTATTAATCCATGTGAATAGAAAAGGCCTATATCCTTAATAAAAGATACTAACCAAAGACTTCACACTAAAGATCATCACTTACACATTATCATCAAGTTATCATTATTAAATGCGGAAAACTTAAATCCATTAAAAATAGAGATTTAGATCAATATTTCCAAAACCACATAAAATATACTAGATGTACAACCAATGTTTCCAACACTAAAGTATAAGCAACAACATTCCTAATCTTTTATAAATAGAACACCTTTGCATAAGATTAATCCATTTTATAAATCATGTTTTGTAAATAGACAAAAATACCATTTTCAATTATCATTGAACTCCCATAGTTATATCTCTAAAATAAGATTTTCAAATACTATCAAATAACTACACTATTTTACTATAATAAAGAGATTGATATAATAACTCAAATGGACATTAGAGATGTCAAATATTCCTTATAGAAATAAACATTCAACTACAACATTCTAACTAATCTTTCCAATCCTCATTAATTAGCAAGGCTAATCATAGTTTCCTTCATAACAACAATATGACAATTCTATTATAATAAATATTACTTAATAGACCAACTATTTTCTACCTGAAGCTAATATTACCAAAATTTATTATGTCACAATGCAAGTTTATCTAAATCTCATGGAAATAACTAAAGGTTTCAATGATATATAGCTTCCACTATGATTGAAAATTTTTCCCTACTAAATTAACCATTCCATATTCAATAGAAATAATATTTTTTCTTTAACCATAATACATATATTCATGTGTGTATATATACATATATATATTTGTACCAAACAAAATGTTGATCTTCAAATACATATAGAAAAGCGGAACGAAATGTAAATCAAATGATATGTACATTAAACATCATACATAGTACTTGACCATCCATTACTAACATAGCAAATTCATTGAATGTCACTTGAAATAATTATACATTGAAATACAAGGTATCTTTTACCAAACATTCAACTGTTGGGATATTTAATTTCTCCCTCAAATGAAATGTAATTAAGCAAATAAAAAAGGAAAAAAACAAATGACAAATGAGCATTTTCTAGATGGCAGGATTATTCTAGAATGATAGAGATAAGGATTAAAATATCTATCTGTAAGAGACAAGTTGACGTAAGATCTAGAAAGTCCTAGGTAGTTTCTAGAATTATCTATGTAATTCCTAAGACCTCTATTCAAGGAGGTAGATGTAATGGATTGTGGTGTGGTGGAGTGTTGGAGCTGATCAAGTATGAAGATGAAGAGTTTATGAATTTGTAATATTTCATGTTGATGATGAATAAAATATAAGTTTATAGAATTTTATGAGTTTGTGTTTCTATGTATTGTGTATTGATCCATATCCATCCACCTTTATCACATTTGTATTAGAGCAAGTTCAAGTTAGAAGATTGAAGAATTTTCATCCAATAGCAAGGAAGAGAGTTGAAGAAGCTACAGCCTGTGAATATATAAAGTTATTAGAGCCGGATTGGGATCTGGAAGAAAGAAAAGTCATCGCTATCATGTATGAAGATTGTAGTCACATAATGAGAATATCGGTGGAGATCAAAGGAGAGATTATTGAAGATCACTAAGGAGTCAACCTAAGAAGATATTTATCTAAGAAACGCAAGAATAGGGATCACAGTCTTTTATATTGCTGAAAAGATCATCGCAGCCAAAAAAGAGGTTACATTGTTGTTTGACCAGGAGTTACCATGTTTGTTTATGCAGATTTGTAAAAGTGTAAAAGAAGTCTGAAGTTAAGTCATTTTTCAAGTTTGCTTGAGGTCACAGGTCCAAGTAGATCGTTTAAGTTGCTAGATTGTAGTTTAAATTTCCCAACTAGAAGTCTTTGAAAATATTAGAGAGTTGCTCGGAGAAAGGAGACCATTGAAAGAAAGAATCATCCATAGTTGTTAAAGTCGTCTATTAGAGCTGATGGTGAATTGTCTGAGCTAAAGGTTTGTAGCAGTGTAAAGAAAGATCATTGAACACCAAATGTGCAGTGGCAGAGAACAAAAGTCTAAGGAGATTGTATGAAAGGTAAAAGGTATCATTTTTTAATTTAAGGGTTGTTAAAAGAATTAGATTATGTTTTGTTATTGTTGTCATAGAATATCCACCTTTGTGAAGAATTTTTTTAAAGGAAATAAGGTAGTTGAATAAAAGAAGATGGAATCTACGGTTTTAAGAGAATTGGTATGAAAGTAAAAGATGAAGATTGGAGATCATTTTAATTTTAGAGCTGAGAAAATGCCAAAAAAAAAAAAAAAGTTGAGCCGCAGAAGATAAATCTATATTGCAAATAAATCATTGAAAGACATAATCATTATCAAAGAAACTGTTTGCATCAACTATTGCCTTGAAATTTTTTCTAGAGTTTTCTTATTGTTGAAGGAGATTACCAAATTTGAGGACAAAGAAAGAAGAGATTGTTAATAAAGCTGCAGCTATTGAACAAGGTAAGATTATTTGATTGATTCAATGGGAAAAGCTAATAGAGTAAAGAAAGAGAAAACAAAAGATTTAGAAGAAGAATTAATAAAGGTGAAGAAAGAAAATACAAGTTTAATATGTGAAAAGAATTTTTTGGAAGAAGAATTCACAAAATTAAGAAGAGAAATAGGAGTAGAAAAATGTAACCTTTTAAATGTAATTAGTGATTCTAAAGAGGAAATTGAAAAGTTAGAGGATAGGTTAAAGTTTGTGGAACAAGTACATAATTGGCAAGTGAAGGAATTGTGCAAACTTAAATAGAAGAATAAAGAGCTTTAAGAAAAACTAAAATTGTTTGATGAGAATAATACAAGGAATGAGGAATTGGAACAAAGAATAAAGTTGGTTGATGATTTAGAAGAAAAGGTGAAGAAATTAGAAGTAGAGAATAGTTTATACAAAAATGAAATATCAAGATTGAATGAAGAGAGTGAATGTTTGAAGGAAAATAAATCCATATGTGATGTTTCTTGTAGAACAGAGGATTTGAATTTGTCAATTGAGAAATGTGTTTTTGCTAAAGAAACTTGTGATAAAAATTGTCAAAATGATAATGTTGTTAGACAGAATGGAAATGATAACAATGTTGGTTTAAAGATCATGGAAAGAATGGGATATAAAGGAAAAGGTTTAGGAAGGCATGATCAAGGGATGAGAGAGCCAATTAAGACAATAATGAGGCCAAAGCATGAAGGTCTTGGATATGTGACAGGTAAAGGAAATAATACAAGTGTAACCAAATTTGTTAAAGAAATGGAATGTGTGCAATGTTGTCATTGTAACAGGAAAGGACATATGAAGGATAGATGTTGGGACTTACATCCTTGCAGTATTTGTCGTTTGGAGAGTCATTTTGAAAAGACATGTTAGAACAGAAAGTGCAAGAAGGGTTCTATGATAGATTGCATGAAAATAGATTGTGGATGGACTTATGGATTGAGTTGGCAGAAAATTATATGTATGATCAAGAACTTGTTTAAGTATAAAATTTCACATGTGAAAGATGATGGCAATCAAGCAAGGTTTTCTAATAATAAGTTTGAAGATGATAGCAATCATGGAAAGGCAAGAAATCTATAGAAGGAAAGACTCTAGGGAGTTCTCAATTCAAGTAGATCTGCAGATCATAGAGATGGTTCAAAGTTTGAAAACATGAAAAAAAACAAAGGAATCGTCATGTTTGAAGATATCAAGCAAAGAAAAGGATTTGCAAAGTTGGCATTCAAGAGCAAGGAAATTTATGCAGCAACATTCGAGGTCAAAATTAAGGGGGAGTGTTGGGATATGTAATTTCTCCCTCAAATGAACTATAATTAATTAAATGAAAAAGGAAAAAAACAAATGACAAATGAGAAGTTTCTAGATGGAAAGAATATTCCAGAATGATAGAGATATGGATTAAAATATTTATCTGTAAGAGACAAGTCAGCCTAAGATCTAGAAAGGCCTAGGTAGTCTCTAGAATTATCTATGTAATTCCTAAGACCTCTATTTAAGGAGGAAGATGTAATCGATTGTGGAGTGGTGGAGTGTTGGAGCTGATCAAGTATGAAGATGAAGAGTTTATGAATTTGTAATATTTCATGTTGATGATGAATGAAATATAAGTTTATGGCATTTAATGAGTTTGTGTTTCTATGTATTGTGTATTGATCCATATCCATCCACCCCTATCAACAATAACCAAATTGATGGGAATCAAAACCAGTAATGCTTATGATACTCCAAGAAAGAGGCAACATAGTCTAAATGAAACACAAGGCTTACCTAATATACTAAGCGGTAAGATAGTATGTAGGGGAAGAATGAAAAGTCATTACCAACCAAAATAAATTGAATAACAAATGTTAAGGGTGTACATCAAATGCCAAACACCATGAGTCACATGTAATTCATAGTATTAAGCATCAAGAGATACATAGGGAAGGAGCGCTATGTGCCAAATCAAATTATCAAGCACAAAGTATATGGAATTCCAACTATAAAAGACCAAACAAAATAAAATGCTATACAAATATCATTCCAAATATAGGTGCATTGCTAAGCAACAAGCTGTTGGGAGTATAGAAAAGAGTTTACATATTCCCGATGGGAATAACCATGCCATTATTATCTAACCAAAAGCAACAACGATGGGGGGGTATGGAGGAAAGCACGTAGCTATCTCATGGCACTACTTGAGGAGAATGGTTGTTCTCGTGCTACCTTCAAAGGCTTAAGAGTTCAAAAATAAAGAGAGGTTGAATGGAGCAATAAGTAATTCAAATCCAATAATGAATGTTCATCAAACAAATATAAAGTTTCAAATACCTCAGAAGGTGTACCACTAAAATGAAATTGAGACAACAGTGACCAATAGCCCAGCCTATAGCATATAATATTCATAGTATCAAATTCCTATCAGATCCATCAATGTAACTAGAAGTAAATAGTATTGAATGTAGAAATTAAAATTGTACACAGGATAGATTTCACAAGCACTCAAAATATTGCATTTATCAAGCTTGCTATGAAGGTTTAAGAAAATTTGCAGAGAGAATAACTGGCAGATGTAAATTATTCCTTCAGGATACGATGAATATAGGATATGCATAAAATATATTTTGTACTAAAATTATAAACAAAACAATCAAATTGATATTAAACAATCAAGACAATCACATTTTTGTAAGAAGAATGAAAACTTATATGTAAAATTCATTTCCTCAAGTTTGATTGATACAATGCCATCCTTCGCCTATCCATCTGTGTTTCTCCCTTCTAAGACTCAACGATGAAAATAAAATTCTTTTTATAGAAATTTTCTTCTCTAAAAACCCCAAATTAGTTTTCTCCAAGAATCTCCATTTCCCCCATAGAATCTACAACATAATAAATTTTCCTACAGACCTATAAACTTCCTCGCCAGAAACCCCAAAAAACTCCCTGATCATGAATCTTTGTTGAAACGATAATTAAATTTACCCATTAGGAAGTTGCTTGATTTTCTGAAAACAAAAATGAGATTAAATCCCTAAAATCTCCAATAAAGAACAAGTTTCATTTTCAAAAACTTGCTCGAAGTTATGCATGTGTAGCAAAGAGAACATTTCTATCTTTTTAATTATTTTGTTGTTTAACCATTATCACATTCCATTTTAATATTTTATTTTATTTTAATATTTCATTTCACTTTTAAATTTATTATAACCATAATTCTTAATAAATATATTTATATTTAATTATCAAAACACTTTTTAACTTAATAATTTAGTTAATATATTAATTAACCAAACAACATTTATCAAACATCTAATAAACAACAATAAAGATCATTTCTAAATAGCTAACATAGTAAACAAGTGTCATTATAAAATGTTCTAACCACAAGCATAAGACATAAACATCATGAAAGGGTGAATCATAGAGGGGCAATACACCAAATCCAAAAGAGATCAAAATTATTTATGGAAAATGTTATGAAATGATGAAACAACTTGGTTATAGTGGAAAGGGATGTGATACTAGAGAAAAAGGTATATTTGTCCCTATAGAGCCTCACATGCAAGAAAAGACTAGTGGTCTCGATTATTGTCCCTCAAAAGACACAAACAAGTCTTCACTCAATATCATCACTACTACAAAACATCCTTCTAAGACAACTTTAACATTAGTGCATCATGAATTGATAGACACTAGTGGTGTTGATTATTATCCTTTGAAATATATGAAAGAAATAAAGAAAAATTCACTTAATATCAATGTCATCATACAAAATACTAATGATTTGAGTTTTTTAGATTTTACATCTTCCTTTAAAGAAAAGTATAAAAACCTGCAATTTAAAGAGTCTTGTGTAAGTATGACATCCTTTACTAAGCAAGAGATATCTTTGTCACAAAATAAAGGAACATTTTCTACTTTTGGTCAAGAGAGTATCCTATCAAAACTCCTCCAAGATTATTTAAAATCTCTCCCTACGAGAACATGAAAGAAATTTTACTACAAGAGTTCATGGTCATTTTACTAATGAATGTAAGACTTTAAGCAACAAAATTCAACATCTTAAAGATAGTGATGCTTTGTATTATATTGAAGCACCTAGTCACTCTAATTGATATTGATTTTCATCCTCTTTGGTTAATTCTTTTCTTGCACTAAGTGGGAGCAAGGGGTTAGTTTCCCTTGTCCTCGTATGTCACTTGTTGTCACTTTGGTTATTTGACCACCTTTCATGAATACATATAAGTGCAAGCTTGGGATGTGGAAGACATGCCTTAAGTTGGCTCACATGTGACATACTTATTCATGATGTAGTTTAATTAGGAAACATATGACTTGGCATAGGGATTTCTAGGTAAGCTCTTGATAAGGGTGCAACTTGAGACACAGAAAATAACTCACAAAACAAGAGAATATTTTTATTATTCAAAAATGGAACTTATTATATGCAAAGGATCTCAAATCCTCAAGTTCTACAACATATGCGAGCTACAAAAAATTATGGAATAACCCTTTTCACAGTGTGTGAACTTGTTTCCCAAAAAAACTACTCAAAAATCAAAAAATCGCTCATAAATAGAGCTCCCTTTTGAGTTTGGAGCCAAAAAAACATTCAAATTTGATTTTTGGTGGTTTGGTGCCAAAAATAACAATTTGAAATTTAAGTTTCAAAAGAACATTCAAAAATTAGTATCTTCTAGAAAGTGCGCCAACTTTTGAGAGCCATAAATTTTCATTCGGGACTCCATTTTTCAAACCGTTTGAACCATTGGAAAGGTCTCAGAGTAAAGAATGTGCTAAAAATATGCTATGCCAATTTCAATAATTTTTGGGGCCATTTTGGGACTGTTTATGCCTCAAATCCAACTTGTAAGGTTTTTAGGTGTAATTATGGGAGACTAAAACTGCAATATCTTCCAACCCAAGAATAGAAAACAAAACTATAAGTTGGGGATTACATTATGACGAAAAAGGGTATCCAAAAATGGAAAGACATAAAAAAAACTACCAAAATGAAATGAAACTCTTTGTTTTGGGTGATGCAGGATTGCCCTTACACCACTAGATGCTCTTGTATCAGACACCCAGGGTAATTTGAAAAGTGACCCTGTCACATCTCAGATGGTTGAGGAAAACCCAAATGGTCAACCTTTGCCTTAGACAGCCAGAGTGAATCTTCCACAAGCCTTCCTCTCCATTTCACTAGATATTCTTCATACTGCCTATTTCTGGTACTCCTTCCCACGTGACTATCTAGGATTGCTTCAATCTCCTCCTTCTCTGAAGTAGGGGAAAGGTTGACTCCATCCAACTACTCTACCTCATATGCATTCCCTAAATCATGCTTCTTCAAAATCTTGCAGGGACCAAATTTCTTCATCTTTAGTTTGTTATAGGTTCCCACTGGAAACCTTTCTTTCGTCAAGTGGACCATTACTTCATCACCAATCTAAAACTCCTTATTTTTCCTTTTTTGATTTTCCTTGGCCTTATACTGCACATTCATCTTATTTATATGTTCTCTTACCTTCTCATGTATATTCTTGATGTGCTATGCAAAATCTTTGGCTTCAACACTTATCTTCTTCTCTTGGTCCATATTCTTCAATTCTAGAGTTGTTCTAAGGCTACTTCCATACATAATCTGGAACAATGATCTACTAGTGCTTCTATTGATAGAATTGTTGTAAGAAAATTCTTCCTAGGGTAAGATCAAGTTCCATCCCTTGGGTTTATCTCCTACCAAGCATCTCAGTAGTTTACCCAGACTTCTATTCACAACCTCTATTTGTCCATCTATCTATGGATGGTGTGTAGAACTAAGGTTCAACTCTATTTTTAGCTTCTTCCACAAGGTCCTCCAGAAGTATGCCACAAATTTGGTGTCACGATCTGAGACAATATTCTTTGGTAGACCATGTAGCCTCACCAACTCTTTGAAGAACAAATCAACAATTTGGACAACATCGTGGGTCTTTTGGTGTGTAATGAAATGTGCCATCTTTGAAAACATGTCAACCACCACAAAGACTGAATCATTCCCTCTTTGTGTCCTTGGAAAACCAAGAACAAAGTCAATACTTATATCCTCCCATGACTTCTCTAGTATAGGTAAGGGCTGATACAACCCTGTATTCTGGCTCACTTCCTTAGCCATCTGACATACCCTACAACTCTACACAAAATGATCACATCCTATGAAAACTAAGGACAATAATAATGCTCACTAATAATGGAAATGGTCTTATCCCCTCTGAAATTTCCTACCATTCCTCCACTGTGCTTCTTCTTTATCAAGTTCTCCCTCATGGAACTCCTTGGGATACATAGTTGACTTCCCTTAAACAACATGCCATCCTAGATTACAAAATCCAACCACCTTATTTTGTCCACTTTAATAGGCTCTTTGCAAGCTTTCCAAGCCTCTACAAAATTAGGATCTTTAGAGTACAAGGTTTTGAGTTCATTGAACCCAACCACTTCGATTTGCATCTCTATCATCAATGCTTTCCTTCTACTTAAGGCATCTGCAACCCTATTCGACCTCCCACTCCTATGCTTTACAAAAAATGTATAGCTCTACTAAAATTCTACCCATTCCATATGCCTTTGATTTAGTTTTCCCTAACTATTCAAGTACTACAATGTTTGATGATCAGTATACCAAAAATAATTCTTTGGGAATAGATAATGCCTCTATTTCTTTAATGCTTGAACTATTGCATAAAATTCCTGATCATATACGTAATACTTTCTCTTTGCATCATTTAACTTTTCACTAAATATGCAATGGGTTTACCTTCTTGGCTCAACATTGCTCCAATTACGCAACCACTGGCATCACAATCCACCTGAAAGACCTTGTTGAAATCTAGGAGGGCTAGAATAGGTTGCTTTGTCACCTTTTGCTTCAATAGTTCAAAAAATTTTGTTGCTCCTGTGCTCCACTTGATCTCTTTTCTATCCCTTCTCATTGTTTCAATCAAGGGTCCATAAATACTACTAAAGTTTCTAATGAACTTTCTATAAGAACTGGCCAAACCATGGAAGGATCTCCCTTCAGTAGCAGTTCTTGGGGTAGGCCATTCTAGAATAGCCTTCACCTTCTCTGGGTCCATCTTGAGACAATTTTTTGAGAAAACAAACCCCAAGTAGACTAATTCCTTCTTCACAAAACTACACTTCTTTAGATTAATCAACAATTTTTCCTCTCTTAACTTCTCAAAGGCTCTTTAAATATGCATCAAATGATCATCCAAAGTTCTACTAAAAATAAAAATATCATCTAAATACACAATGAAAAAAATTTCCAAAAATTATTTTACTACCTCGTTCATAAGCCACATGAATGTGATTGATGCATTGGTTAGCCCAAAAGCATGACTAACCACTCGTATAGGACCTCTTTGGTATTGAAGGTAGTTCATCTCCCTTTTGAATCCTGATCTAGTGATATCCACTCTTCAGGTCAATCTTTGTGAAGTACTAAGCTCCACTCAAATAATCCATCAGGTCATCCATCCTTGGTAGGGGAAATATGTACTTTATTGTTATCTTGCTTATGGCCTGAGAGTCTGTACACATCCTCCACTCCCCATCCTTCTTCAGTGCTACTACTGTAGGTACTGCACATGGGCTCAAACTTTCTCGTATCAAACATTTTCTCAAAAACTCATGAACTTTTCTATTCAACTCCTCATTTTTTGCTAGAGTCATTCTATGAGCTACCTTATTTGTAAAAATAGCTCAAAGAATCAAGTCAATGTGATGACTAATCTTCCTTACTAGTGGTAAACCCTTAGGTACATTATCAGAAAAAATATTCTAAAACTCATCCAACAACCCAGAAACTTCTACTGGCACCTTCTCACTATCCTCCTTACCCATTCTAGGAATCAATGCATAACACACATGCTCATGCTTCATACCTTCTAAGAATTTCCTTCCATCGACCTAACAGATTCTAGCACTATTGCATACCTTTTCTTTGGTCTCCTTTAGGGGTTTCAACTTATGGCAAACCCCATATTTCGCTAGGGAATAAGTGTTTGCATGGCCATCATGTATAGCCCACCTGTCGAATTGCCATGGCCTCCCCAACAATATGTGACATGCATCCATGGAGATGATATCATAGAGTACCTCATCATGGTAGCTCCTAATCTTGAACTTTACCAGGCACTACTCATTGACCAGAACTTTGTGGTCTTTCTACAACCAGACAATCTGATATGGGTGTGGATGCCTCTCCCTCTTCAGCTTCAACTTTGTAGCCATCTCCTCTGAAACTAGATTATCGATGCTCCCACTATCAATAATGACATCACAACATCTTCCTTCACACTTACACCTTGTGTGGAACAAATTCTTCCTCTATTCTAGCTCCTTCTCTTCAGTCACCAAGGCTCTTCTAATCACTAACTATTCTCCCCTCTTAGCATCATCTGAATGTTCAGATTGGGCCTCCTCATTTGCATGCACAACCCTTCCATGACCTTCTGGCCTTTTTTCTAGCCTTCCTTGGTGTTGTGGACATTCATAGGCTTGGTGACCTTCTTCACCACACTAGAAACACATTCCTCTAAAGCCACCTCTTCCAAATTGTTGTCCAAATCTCCCTCATCCTCTACCTCTTTGATCACCACTATTTTGATCATGAGAGAAATAGAAGTTATCATTCTTCTAGCTTCAGATGGTGCCCACATCTTCAGTTGTCTTCTCATCATCATTTCTACTTCCAGAAGATCTTCCACTACCATTTGCACTTTGATTTCCTTGACCTTTTTGCTTGCTAACAAATCTTTTGTTCAACTTCTCTTCAACTTTCAGAGTAACTATATGCATCCTCAATGGTGGTCATTTTGACCAGGCTTAGTTTGTCTTGAATGCTCGACCACAACCCATTAAGATAATAGGCTACCTTCTCCTTGTTGGCCTCTGCATGGCCCATTCTGATGATCATCTTGTGAAAATCTTCTGTGTGCTTTTTCACAGATCTGCTTCCTTGCTTCAACCCTTGCAATTTCTTTAGCAAATCTAATTCATCGTCCACTAGTATGAACTTCTTCTTTAGTTTCTCCACCATACGATCCCATCTGATGATTTTTCCTTTTCCTCTTTGATTCCTCTCCAATTGGGCCTCTTTCCACCAAATATTGGCATGGCCCTTCAGCTTCATTTTTGCAAAATTAACCCATTCTGGGTCCTCTATTTCCTCACACTAAAAATATTCTTCTAGCTTGTTAATCTAGTCGATCAACTCTTCCAGGTTCAGAATTCTTGAATAACTAGGGAATTTTACTCTAGGTCTTTTCCTGATCTTTCAAATGGCCCCTATCAACCGCATTTGATCTTAATCAATTACTTCTTCTTCCTCTCCTACATCTGAATCTTCCTCCTCTTCTTCATCCTCACTTTCTTCTCTCCTTAGGTTTAACCCTCTTCTCAACTACTCTTGCAATGCATCAATTTATCTCTGGATGGCTCTGAAACCCTTGGCTACCATTGGATCTCTTCCACCAACATTATTGCCACCTTTGCCACCCTGATGCCTACCAGGCACCACTCTTAGAGGCATCTTCAATATCTCGAACCCACAACCATAGTCTTGGTGTGAACTGCCACACAATCGGTGATTTGTCCACACGCTCAAAAAAACTCGCTTTGATACCACCAGACAAGGGTGCAACCCGAGACACAGAAAAGAACTCACAAAATTAGAGAATAATTTTACTATTCAAAAAATGGAACTTCCTACATCTAGAGGATCTCAAATCCTCAAGTTCTACAACATATGCGAGTTACAAAAAATCATAGAATAACCCTTTTTGCAGTGTGCAAACTTGTTCCCCAAAAAGACTACCCAAAAATTAGAAACTCGCCTATAAATAGAGCTCCTTTTTGAGTTTGGAGCCAAAAAAATATTCAAATTTGAGTTTTGGTGGTTTGGTGTCAAAAGTTACAATTTTGAAATTCAAATTTCAAAAGAACATTCAAAAATTAGTATCCTCTAGAAAGTGCACCAATTTGCAGGAGCCATAACTTTTGATCCGAAATTTCATTTTTCTAACCATTTCAAGCTTTGGAAAGGTCTCAAAGTCAAGAACGTGCTTAAATCTTGCTACCCTAATTTCAACAAGTTTTGTGGCCATTTCGAGACCATTTAGTGCCTCAAATCTGACCTAGAAGGTTTTCAGGTGTAATTCTGGGAGACTAAAACTGCAATATCTTCCAACCCGGGAATAGAAAAGAAAAACTATAAGTTGGGGACTACATTATGATGAAAACAATATCCAAAAATGCAAAGGCATCAAAGAAGCTACCAACATGAAATGAAACTCTTTTTTTTTTGGTACTGTAGGATTGCCCTTACACCACTGGATGCTCCTACATCAGCTCTCATGTCTTTTACTTTAAATAAATTGCTCACATCAATAGTGTTAGAAACCACTTTAAACTAGGGGCATACATTGACACTCATCTTTCACTGTGCAATTTTATTTATTCTTGTGATGCATCCTTTTCTTGGTGGTGTCATTGGGCTTGATATCCTTTGAGAGCATGATATTTTTTTCACTTATCCTCCATTGGAGACATTAGGCATGATGATCCTTAAGAAGAGACCTTACATAAACTAAGCAAAATCCCTTTGAACAAACTTCACACTATTTTGCATTCACAACATCTACTATATGACCACCTTACATAATACACTTTTCTCACTTGTTGACCCATCTTGTTTGTTCATGAGTTCTAAGCATACAAAGCTTTGCTTGCCTCATGAAGCTAGAAATTCATTGTTATGTGGTGCCTTGTCAAATTTATCAAGAGGTATAGATTTGTTATGGTTAACATATGATGAGAAGCCTAGACGTGGGCATGACATTCTCATTATATAGTGGGAAGCCGTTATAGAGGGATGGCTTTCTCACTAAGCCACTCTTTTTGGATACTCACCTAGTAGAAAACCTAATGTTTTATTGCCTCAAAGTGAGCGTGCATCATTGGGTGATCCCACAATACTAGTTTACAATTTTTTGGTAAAGTGGACACTAAAATAATATTTTCTAACTAAATCTTCACTTTTAGGCACATATAGCAGCTAAACTGTGAGGAATTTGAAGATAATGCAAACTAGTGATTTGTGACATTTTTTCTATAGATTCTAAATATACTTTTTTCAAAAAAATTAGAATCAAATTGCACTTATTTTTCCATCTCCTTTGAAAACTAGTTTTTTTTAGCAAACAACATTTTTAAGGAGTGACACTCACTGTATAATGCATTAGTTTTCCCAATGAAGGATATAATTCTAATTTTTACAAATTTAGATTTGTAACTATGATATCTAGTGCTTCCAATTGGTTTCATTGTGTTTTATTAAATATTTTTTACTTAATTAATCAAGTTTCAAATTCAAAATAATTATAATTTAGACATAGGCTGACCATATAATGCGTAACGTTTTTTGTATGTATCGAAATTCAATTTTTTTTTCATTGGATCAAGGACTTCAATATCTAGTGTACTCATATTTTTCAAATTTTTTTTATAATCTACTATTTTTCTACATGTGCAGAACAAAGAGCTTGATTTTCAATGAAAAACCTATGTTTAATAAAACTAAAAAAAATACGCAATAAAACCAAGACATATTAGATTTATATTCATTGGATAGCTCATTCTTAGGACTACCATCATCTAGTTGGGTCTATGAAGTCTCCTCCATCTTAATCCTCAACTCAAGCTTTGAAGTGAAAATTTTTGGAATTTTTGGTGCTTGAGGAGGAGAAGAGGGAAAAGGAGGTTTCACTTGTACCCCCTTTACATAATGCTTTCCTTTTTCCTTTTTCCCAAGAATGGTGGGACCTACATTAAATGGGTTTTCTTGAAAGAGGGTTTCTATTGAACCCTCTTTGGCTTCACTCAAACCAAAAGTTTGCTCGAACCCCTAAAAACCAATTTTTTTTGCATGGGATCCTTTTGTGCAGATTTTCCTTCCTCATTGGAATTGTAAACCATTTTTGTGGGTTTACCCCTTTGGAAAAATAGCTTAGATCTGATTGACGTCACATTGGACAAATGGTTGAGGCTTGATACACCCATTTTTTTAATTTTTTTTTTGCTTTTCTTTCTTTTAATCATTGGCATTGTATGTTTGTATATCTTTTTTTGTTGCATATCATACAACTTATACATGGCCTTTCATGCTTATGTTGGTTTTACATAGGATATTGGATCATGGGGGCTTGGCCACCTCCTTTAATCTTTTTTGTCCTTTGTCATCCACATTGATAAGTTTGGACCCTTATTGAATGTCTACTTTAGTGTGAGTTTGAAGTTGTTTCATCATCTCTCTAAAGTGGGGGCTGAATGTGACAATGAAAAAAGTATCCCTTTTCCTTACTTGATTTGGGAATGATTAATGTTAATATGAAATTAATTTTGTCTTGATCTAGTGTTGTAATGTGTTTACCACATTCAAATTAGGTCTTGGTTCCTTTTTATGCTAAATAAATCTAACCTTTCCATAAGTTAGTGTTGTAAAATGTATTCATTTACACCTTCACATTAAATTTAGGACCCTTGTAAACTAAATGGACCTATTTTTCCTTGATCTAGTGTCAAGTAATATTTTTTTCACATTCACATTGGATTTAGGGTCCTTTTAAGTTAAATTGACCTAATTTTGTCTTAATTTAATGTTGTAAAGTATATTTATTTACACTTTTACATTGAGTTTTGGGCCCTCTTACATTTATCACCTTAATATCATCATTAATAGGCCCCTAAGACCCTATATTATGCATTTGGATGTTTATTTCAACTGAAATCCTGACAAAATCAATAAATAAACTTAATTTCTCAACTCCCTGACATTTTTGCCATGCAAAAAGGCATGGTGGGACCCATATGCCAACTTGGGTCTATGAGTCCCATCTAGATGGGACCTATACACCACATGTAGTGTGTGAGTCCCATTTATCCCCTTTTTAGGGATTTGAGTAGGAAATCAGTTTTAAATTTAGATTTCATGAATGTTGACCTCTAGGATCTAATAAATGGGAGATAAGATATATTTCCTATATAACCAAGGCCTCAAATCATTTTTTCATATAATCCTTCATGATATCAAGCCTAGCATTCAAGAGTTAAGCATTCCAAGACTTTACAAGAGCATCAAGAGAGTTTACAAGAGCATTTTTAAAGCATTCAAGGGCATATTTCTTCATCAATTATTGTAGAAATTCAAAATCCATCATCATGTTAAGGTTATCAAGCATCATGCATGTGGTTGAACTAGTGTTGTGATGTTACATTCAAGATCCGAGATTAAGCATTGTTCTACACTTATTTCAAGACCTAAATATACATCCTTCATGGCATTTCATGTTAGATTGCTCATTTACAAGACATCATTCAAGGTATCACTATTCATGTTTCATGTTCCATGTTTCATGTTTCATGTCCTTATTTCATTATCTCATCATTTGGTTTAATTACCTAAAAGGGGTTTGACCAAGGAAAACCCCATTTAGTAACAATCAACAAGTTTTTTCTCTCTCTACATGTGTAATTGCAGATCTAGGTTTTTTGGAGCTTGTAGATCATTTGCAAATTAGGTTGCAAGATTAGAGAAAGTTATCAAGTCATGGCAAGGTTGTAATCTTCATGAAAAGTCACCTATAGGTTGGAAATTAGGGTTTTAGATTCAAAAATGAAGTGTAGAAGGAAGACTAGAGATAGGAGAGCACAATTAGACCTTAACCCTCTAAAAAATATGAGTGGGACTGATACACAACTTCTAGCGTATGAGTCACAATATAGGAAATTTTCCAAATTTTAGTTACTTTAGATCAAACACTAGTAGATTCTTGTGTTGGGAGAATAACCCCATTCTAGGACTAAATTGCCCATAATGACTTATGAGTCCTTGTGGGCTTCAAACAACAATTTTTTAGGGTTTTGGAGCTTTTTTTGACCTCATCAGTCTTCCAAGTGCACCTCTTTTCATTTCTAGTTTGATATTTTGTATTTCAATTTGATATCCTAGCTCTAGTTAGGTTTTACATGGTACTTTGCATATCATTCATATTTCTTGTCTTTCTAAAGCTCTAGCTTGGTGGTGAAACCCTCTTTAATCATTAATCAAACCCTAGGATAACCTTATTGCAAAATCTCTTTCTCCTTTTCATACCTTAGATTGAGATCTCTAGGATTCTGTTTAGTGAAACTTGAGTGTGAAATAGGAACCCTATATCCTTAAAGGTTGGGCCCCCATCCCATTTCTCATTGTTTCAACTTCAACCAATGGTACATGGTAGGAAATCCCACTGAGCAATATCTTGATTGAGTGTTGCACCCAAAATACTATTGGAACAATGCAAAAGTGTCCTAGCCTAGATCCACCATCCATAATGGATAAAAATTCCACCTCCATTATTTTCCCACCAAATTTGATCACTTTTTCTGATTTCTTCACTTTTCTACCACTATAGGGCTATCAGTCTCACATTTGATCCTCGAATATAGATTTTTTTGAGATCCTTAACATTCCACCAAGAGATCATATTTTTTACTTCTTATAGTAATTGAAAATATGGTTATTTGTAATTTAAAGTGGTGTAGACATAATTATTAAACTTTACTACTAGTATATTTTATTTCTAATTTACATCCAAATTCTATTTGCGATCTCCATTCTCATATTTTTTTCTTTTTTATTTGATTTCCATGATTATTGTGGCATAAAAAATGTACTAAGGAGACCTTTAGATATTTGTATAAACTTTCTCTAGATTTAGTGCCACGCATAATTTCTTTTTTTATAGATCACATTCTAATTGATAATTTGGACATCTTGACACCTAGTTAAATCTTGTCTTAATGGGTGGAGTTTTTTTTTTTGCATTGATCATATTCAAGAGATTCTAATTATTGTTAAGGGTTTCTATTTATTAGATTATGTGATCTATTTTAATAGTTAATTATGGGTTTTACATTTCATCCATCTCCAATCCTCTTAAAAGTTGGAAACTAAAAGAAATTTAGATATTACATCTTGAAACATCTTCATTGAAATTATCCTTGTCACATTTTTAAGGACTTTTTTACCAACTAGATGCTTATTATAGTAAATTTTTTTAGACAACTATAAATGAACATAGTTTGGGATTGATTGGTCTTTGTATTAATGATGAAACTTTGAATACCATTATATGCATTGAGTTTCCTCCTCTTTGAACCAAATTTTGAGAGATATTTGGAAATCATGATAAAAAAATCATTCCTAGGTGATATTATTTAAAGCTATCCTTTATATCTTGACAATTCATACAATATACCATATGGAAATGATATTATTAAGCAATTTTATTATTTGGAGTACTCTATATCGCTATATGATAATTAGATAATATTTATTTAGATTCTTCTTCACTTGTTCCATGTGTAGAATCATTGATTAGGACCACTCATATTCATTCTTCTTTAGAAATTAGTTAAGTTCAATAGGATCATCATAATATGTTAGATTCATATTTTTGGGTTTCCTACTTGAAAAGTATATCAATCCTTTTTTCTCTCATGTTGTAGATTTAGAGGACATAGTTGAGAATATTCATCTCTTCTTTGATGATAGTTATTGTGCTATTATTTTTAAATCTTAATTACCATTTGTTATTTTTAAATATTTTACACATATTGTAGATTTGACATGTTCATTAATTGTGTTAGCACCTAATTTTTGTATGGCATAATCTATCATGGAGTTACTTAAGAAATTTTTAGGGATGCCTATCATGAAAATTCTTCCTTCATGTCTCTATTCTTGGAATTGGAGTTAATTTTACATCCACCATTAGTTTTTTTTCTTTCCCAAGAGGAGAAATTTTGTTCACATGCATTGTTTTTTTTTTAGGCACTTGCCATTAGAAAGTCAACTATATCATGTTGGGAATATATAATCTCACTCTTTCTCTACTATGAATTGGATATATATTATATATTTGTGAAGGATTTAATCCTTAGGGGTTGATTTGAATCCTTCTTCCATCACTCGTATATTTTTACATTATTCCATTCTCTCTTTTATATAGAGTTTTTTTATTGCAAGTGTTTTCTCCTTTACTCCATTTTTGATAGATAATATTTTCATAGGTAACTAGCATGGCCTAGTATCTAGGATCCAATTTTGTGTCATCTATGCATATTTATTTTCTTCTCCATAAGTTGAACTAAGGGGAATGTTACTAAAAAATAAGTGTTTCACCTAACTAGTTCATCTCTTACATTCTATTTACACATGTTATGTTTACTTGGGGATTTAGGAATATTTTCGGAAGTCTCTAGCACACATGTGATATTAAATTTATTTATCTCATGATAGAGGATTAAGAAACCTATTATAATATTATCTTGTCCCATCTCTCAACTTTTCCTATATGATTAAGGCATCATACACATTAAGTAAGTAATATCATGGATCCATTGTTTATCATTGCACCATTTGCATATCATAATAAATTAATTATCCTCTTACTCTACTTTCTTATGGAAGGCTACCATTAGTTTTGTACATGATCTTGGGGTGGTAGAACTCAATATCATCTCTTACTTTATGGGCTATAAGTTCATCAATTTGTTGCATTTACTTTATATATGTTTGAGAATGTTATATATTTAGAGATGCATGATTCATAGATAGAGACTCACATACATATCATCCACTTTCCAAGACACTATACAAGTGTCAAAGAATATATCAATATCTACTAGTCCATTTTTGGACAGTTCCAAAGTAGGAACCCAAAAATTATCATAGACCAAGTTTTCAAGAAAGGAGTGTGTTTGTGGCTATTTACTACATCAGAACCATTGAACAATCAAATAAAGAATAATTAAAAATATTATAATTCTCATTCATACATTGAAGTATCTAGAATATTTTACTATTTCTGATCTAATTATTGTTTCTATGTGATATCCTGTGATTCAATCAATTCCAATCCAAAGTTCAATTTAACAGAAATTGATTAATACTTAATTATTACATTTAATGACCTAACCTATATTACCCCTTAAAACCATGTTTTTTTCTTTTCAATATAAATAAAGTGGAACAAAGAAAACTTGTCGTAGCACCTTCATAAAAATGCATCATTTGCCTGTTTATAAAGTAACGCTAGAAATATTAAGAGGTGAAACAATTTTTTTTTAATTCGCTCGAGGAATCGAACTTTATCATTATTTTCCCCTTTTCAAGGAATCTGTATATATGCTTTATCGACAATAAAGGTTGGTGAAAGAATAGCATATTTAGTCACTCTTATCAACTTCGGAATTGATCCAGGTGCGACCGACCTGCTTTAATCTCTAGTGGCCCTTCAAAATATTCTTACACCGCATATAAAGTAATGATGTGCTGCATCGTATCTCATTCACTTTTGCTGTCTTTCCTACCATTACATGCTTCAAAGAAATCGGTGCCGCTGCACAGGTCGAGTTTCGGAGCAGCAGTCATCCGGGTACACATTTATTACTGCATTGATTACTGATACTACTCCCTGTGTACATACGTTATCAGTTCGTTTGTGTTTGATTTTTTTTTGGGAAAAGAAGCATAGATAGATATGTTAGCAAGCCCATCTTAGTGTGCAATGGGCATGTTAAAGAGTTGTGGAATGTCAATTTGTGATTTTCTTTCTTTTTTTAATAGAAAGTAATACATAAGATCATTAAGTTGGTCATTCTGTAAACTACGTTGTATCCACAAGAAAGGTATTATGATCAGCGGTAGCTTCAAATTGATTATTCATTTATTTACATCAATTTTATATGTTATTAATGTTTAAAATTTTGTCTCTAAAATTGTGACATTTCTTCAAATGCTAAAAAGAAATAACATAAAAAATTATAACAAAATATTCCATTCTTTCTCTTTCTATATGTGTGTATGTTTATCTATATGTGCATATATTCTTCTCTATATATCTATCTTCATCTATCCTTCTCTATCTATTTATTTCCATATTTCCTTCTCTATCTCTTTATATATCTCTCATTCCCTCTTTCTATCTCTTTCTCTCTCTTTCTCTTTCTACTTCTCTTTCTACTTCTATCTTTATATATGTATCTCTCTACATCTTGCTCTCTACATCTCACTTTCTTCCTCTGTCCATATTTTTCTCTCTCCCTCTATATTTCTCTTCCTCTCTTCCTATCTCCTATCTATCTCTCTCCCTCCCTTCTAATCTCTATCCATTATTCTTTCCCTACATTTGCCATCCACTTTCTTTCTCCCTCTTTCTCCTTAGTGCTTTAAGACTTTTATTGATAAATACAAGAAAGAAATAGATCTAATATTGCTAACAAATTATACCATCTTGTATCATTCTAAGATTCAATTAAACATTGATGACCAAATTTAACCATAATTTGAAATGTTCTCTCTTCCTCTCTCCTTATGGCCATGTGCCATTTCATTTAATTTTTTCGCGTGAAATAATTTTTTGAATGTCAATCTTTCTCTACTATATTTATCCCTTTATATATATCTCCTTTGACATTTTTATCTCTCTACCTCTCTCTATATCTCTCATTCTATTTCTCTATTTACCTTTATGCTTATCTTGCTACCTCCCTCTCTCCCTCTTGTTATCTCCCTTTGTCTCTATCTCTCTATCATATTATCTCTTTATCTATTTTTCTCTTTCCCTCTTTTTGTATCTCACACTCTCTCCCTCTCATTCCCCATGAACATCTCACATCTTTGGATTTTTTCATTCAATTACTAATCAATATGTCAATTTATTTTCCTTTATATCTTTATATTTCTCTCTTATTCTACTTCTCCATTTTTCCCTCTATTGATTTTCCCCTCTACCTCTACATAACTCTATCTCTCTTTCTCTATGTATTGCTCTTCCTTTATCTCTTTATTTATCTCCCTCTCTATCTTTCTAAGTATCTCACTCTAGATCCTTTTCTCTCCTTATCCATATATGTATTTAGTTTTCTCTCTACTTATCTCTTTATCCATTTTCCTCTATCTTTGTATCTATCTTTGTTACTCTCCCTATTTCTATATTGTTTTTATATCTCTCCACACCTATCTTCCTCTCTCTAAATTTCAATTTATTTATCTTAGATCCTTAATAAGATGGTATGTTTGCTCAACTATAACTATCTACAAATACTATTGGCATAAAACGACCTACCAAAATTGAATATTTTTCCCCTTAAGTCTAATATCCTTATCTCCCTATCGTTCCTTATTTCTCTTTCCTAAATCCTCTCCATTATTTTTCAATATCCACTCTCTCTCTCTCTCTCTCTCTCTCTATATATATATATATATATACATTTCTCTCTTTCTCCTTGTCTTTGTGTCACTCTCGAGCTATGTCTCTTTCTTTATCTATGAGTATCTCTATATGTCTCTCATTATCTTTCTCTAACTATCTTTGTCTCCCTCTGACTCCTCTCTTTCTCTTTATCTTACTCTATGTCATTCTCTTTCTATCCATTTTTATATCTCTACCTCTCTCCTTCTTTAAATCTCTATGCATCTTTATGTCCCTCTCTCTCTTTGTTTAACTCTACGTCCCTACCTTTGGATTGGTTGAAATATATTTTTCTATATATTTATGTTGCATATTCCTACTTTCTATATGTTAATCCATGTTCCCCTCTATGTCTCATCCTTCTTTTCCTCCCAATCTTCATATGTATCTATCTCCTCTTCTCTCTCTCCCTCTATCTCTCTCATCACTATTATTTATTTCTTTAGATATATATCTATGTATATATCCCTCTCACTCTCAATCTATCTCCTCTACTCTATCTCTCTCTATCTAGGTCTCTCTACATCTATTTTTATCTTTCTCTCTCTTTATATATCCTTCTATATTTATCTACCTCTCTCTATATCCCTTTGTGTCCACCACTATCCATCTCTATGTGTCTATCTATTTTTCTCTCTACTTATCTCTCTCACTATCTCTCTATCACCACTATCCATCTCTATGTGTCTATCTATTTTTCTCTCTACTCATCTCTCTCACTATCTTTCTATCTCTCTACATTTTATATCTCCCTTTTTTCCACCTCTATCCCTCTATTTGTGTCTATCAATGTGTATTTCTATTAGTTTCTAATGATATTAATATACATCTATTTAAATTTCCTTTTCCTATCCTTCTCCCTCGATATAATTGATTATCATTCTCTATCTACCTCATCTCTTAACAAAATGATATTCTACCTCATGCATTGTTTGCCATTGATATGTGTCATCTTTTGATTGTTGGTATAAATTAACTAGCAAAAAATTGATCTATCCTATATCTATTATCATTCATTTATATATCTTAATTATATCCCTTCCTCCATATCTATCTCAGTTTCTCTAATCCTCTTGTAGAGATTGAAATTTGAATCTACCAAAGAACAATTTCCTCAAGTTGAGAGAAAATATCAATAACTAAGCCACAGTCAATTTTATTGATGTTTGTGTATGTTTGAAGAATCTAATGTACTATTTTTATAATAAAATATAATTGACTAACTAATTAAATATAAAAACTAAATACAAACATATATTGTTTTTAACTAAGATCAAACATTGAAAGGAAAGATACTATCACCGATTATTGGAAAATAACTAGCAAAAATGAAAAGTTGATAATAGAAATAGAAAAGGATGTCAAATAGGAACCTATGACTAAAATTTGAATTTCATTGGACTAGACACTAGTACCTAACATGGACATCTACATTACATACTACAATTTGATAGAACTACTAAAACCAAATAGAAATGTTCCTTGAAAAGAATGCATGTAGTAGAAAAAGGAAACAAGAAGAAAAAAATAGATTTATAGAAAATTGGAAGGTATAATATTGGAAATTGAATTTTTTTTATTATTAAATATACATTTATAAAATAATAAATAATAAGTTAAAGGGAAAGATTCTATGAAATCTATAGTAGCCATATATCTTCTAATAAAACATACATCTCAAGAAAGAAAAGATGATAATTTTTTTGTTGTTGTTTGCGATTTTTTCTTCAATTGATAACACTAATCTGGTATGTATATCCTATATTAGTATATTTTTTGTAATAGTATTTAATTTTTTATTTCTTTTTGGAAAAGGGCATAACACCTATATAATATATTATCATATAAAAGGAAAGTACAAAGAAGAAACCATGCAATATCATCTAGTATGAAATAAAGCAAGTGCCATGTAGGCTACAAACCAACCCCCTTCAATGTGAACAGGGGAACAAAAGGTACACATTTTGGAGTAAGGTTTCTTCCTTTTCTGCATAAGAATCCAATGATTGTCCATAGAAGACTTCTTAAAAATTGAAGACTTACTTGATGAAATATCTTGATCCCAATCCTCTGAATGTTTCTTTTGATTCCCAAGCTTGTTTGATTGTTGACCTTGTGAAAGAGTGTCAAAATTCACACCAAATTTTGCTAGTAGAGCTACGAATGAAGCAGATTTCTGCCTAACTGGAAGTGGCTTTTTCTATTGTTGCTGATAGGTGACATCCTTCACATTCAATTTTGTTGGAAGAGTATTTGATGTTGAAAGAATTGGTGATGAAGTAGAATAATCAGTTGCTTTTTTCCCAAGAGAATAGGGATTTGAGAGGACATATTTCCACCATGATGGTTGTTTTCTAACTGATTTATCTTTAATGTGACATGTTGCAACCACATGACCTATTTCAAAGCATCTCCTACACTGAAAGGGAAGACCTTCATAGTCCAATAGATGATTCTATGAGCGACCAACAAGTTTTAGAATTATATTGGCTAATAGGTCTGTGGAGAGATCTAAATGTACTAAGATTCAAGCAAAATTAGTGTGGGAAAAATCTGTAGTTTTCTTGTCTACAGCCAAGAACTAGCCTAAATAATTTCCAATAGATTTGAAGCAGGATTGGAGCCAAAATTGAAGTGCAAGATTTGGAAGTTGAACCTAGACCGGTATAATGTTGAAGGATTCAGAAGAAGGGTTGAAGGCTAGGTTACAAGGTTTAAGGAAAAGATAGTGCTACTTTGAAGACCAATGGTGGTCAAATAAGATGGAATCCCTATCTTTGGTGGAATAAAAAGGAGGGATAAAAAAAAAGTGAGCATTGAGAAATTTTTTTGGTGCATTTTACAATAAGGGGTGCCAATTTTATTTTATCCAATTGTTCAGATCTAAAGAAGATGGCCAAAATTGGTGAAAACAGTAGATTAAGTCTTGAGAAGAAAAATGTTTTTCTCCTTGTAACACTTCATCACCAAACTCTAAGATAGGGGATGCCTCTACACATTTGAGGGCTTTACATCGTAGAGTCATGTGACCTCTTAAATTACAAACAAATCATACTGGAGGCACTTGAGTATTTGCACATACCTTTGATTCAACAACAACAACTGAGCTTTCAATGGAAACTCCAGATTCTAAAAAACTCATCTCAGGTAGTTAGAAAGAGCCATTAGAACTTTCATTGGAGACCCTAGATTTTAGGTAACTCTTTTCATTGAATATGTATATGACCCTATTCTGATTGTAGAAGGCCATTATGAAGAATTTGGATTTCCCAAAAAAGCAGCAAATTTAGGAACCACAAATCAAGGGAGAGATTTCCACAATGGTTGGAGGATAATGCTAGGACTCACTAAAGTAGTCAAGCAAAAGAAATACCAATTGGCCCTATTGAAGGGCATCGCCATGAGGAAACCAAAGGACACAAACCACTAGCTAGATCATCTAATAAGACTTTATCAAACCCAACTGATCATATAGGAGATAATCCTTTGGAACCATCTTCTGAGACAATAGCATGAAGCCCTAGTAGACGAGCAAAGGAGGAAGTGATTAGAGCATTTGAGACATCCTTTTTGTGTGATGTGGGTTGAATCTTCACCTTTGAAGTAGATGTGCATACTCTATTGCAGTGAGGTGAAACACATAATCCTTTGGAAAATCTAGGAGCCATTGCAAGAGCGGTGAGAGCCATCTTGTACCTCAATAAAATATAAATATTAATATTTAAATGAGGAAGAAAATGAGATTATAATGGTTATTGGAATTCTACTACCACACTAGTAAAAATTTAGAAATAAAATATGTTCAAATCAATAGAAATTAGCTAGTGGTAGCAATGGAGCATCAAGAACTTTTCATACCTATATATCGCACTAAAGAGATGAAAAAAATAGTGCAAGAAGATTGTAAAGAAGTGATAGAATAAATGAATGGGGATTTGAATTTAGTTAAAAAGGGGAACAAAGTGATGGATAGTTATTTTTAATCTCTCTAGGAAAGTTAACTATTGAATACCAAAGAAATGATAATATTTGAAACATCTATAAATAGACATAAAAATTAAATTATCATTGGACAAGTAATGTTTGAATTATTTTAGCCAAAAATAAACTTAACACTAGAATCAATACAAAAAAGACACTTGAAACATAAAATTGTGGAGAAAAAAGAAAAGACTATTAGATATTTGGCATATAGGAAGTGAATAACAAAGTGGGAGAAGAATAAAATATAAAATTAGAAGGGTATAAGTTGAGAGAGAGAGAGGGGGTAGAGGGGAGAGAGACAGGAGTGAGTGAGAGAGAGAAAGTTGAGAGAGGGAGAGGGGGTATGAGGGAGAGACTCAAGAGAGAGAGATGGAGGGAGTGGGAGATAGATAGTGTAGAGGATAGAGGGTATAAGGTTTAAGGGTAGAGGATAGAGGGGATAGAGATATAATTAGGGTTTAAGGGTTTGGTAGAGGGTATAGGGTGGGAGATAGGAGTGAGTGAGTGAGAGAGGGAGAGAGATAGAGGGTAAAGGGTATAATGGTTAAGGGTAGAGGGTAGGGGGATATAGATAGAATTAGGGGTTAAGGGTTGAGGGGGATTGGTAGAGGGTATAGGGGAGAGAGGAGAGGGGGGAGAGATAGGAGTGAGTGAGTGTGAGAGAGAGTTGAGTGAAGGAGAGGGGGTAGGAGGGAGAGACTTGAAAGAGTGAGAGAGAGACAGAGGGAGTGGGAGAGAGATAAGAGTGAGTGAGGGTATAAGGGTTAAGGGTAGAGGGTAGACGGGAGAGAGATATAATTAGGGTATAAGGGTAGAGGGGAGAGATAGAAATAGGGTATAGAGGGTATAGAGAAAGAGACAGAAAAGAAATGATAACCAGCTTTCTCATAGTGTGAGTATGTTTTGAAGAAGTAGAAATATGACTATTTTTAGCAAGAAATAATGTGAGTGCATTATAACGCAAGTGCTTTTGGGCTTGCTCTAAAAATGGAAAAAAACTCAATATACCCATGATCTCAAGGCCCGTGCATTCTGCATATTCTCCTAGTTCTATGTGTGCTTTGACAAAAACTAGTTTTTGATGATTTTGTGAAGTGTCCATGCATGTTTTTCACATTTCACCAACTTTTTCATGATCTTTCCACCAAATTTGCATGAAATGGAATTTTTTTCATGTTTAAAGGAATATAATATAAATTCATGTTTGAATTCCAGTGAAAGTTGATATACAATTGAAGTTTGGAGGGGAACAAGCTTTTGAAAAAGTCAAATTGTTGAGGAGTTTGAAGAAAGAAGAAGCAAAGGCTACATAATTGGGTAGAACTCCTCTATTTCAAACTCTGGCTTTTTAGGTATGTAAAGTCTTTACACATTTTCTTTCATTCTATTATGGCTTGCTTTCATTTTTGTTATTTTTCATATTCCATATTGATCATTGTTTGTTTGTCATTATAACCTTAGGTTGTCAATGCACATTTTAAATTACACAATTCTATACACTTTCCAGTTACATTTTTAAGGGACATCTCTTTGAGGCATTTTTTTACTTAACAATTGGCTTACCTTTTGTATGCTTCCACATTTTCTACATACACATATATATGACACAAGTTTTAAGGAAGTAAAATAAAACATCATTTCTCAATGCTTTATTATGGATGTGCATACCACTCTCTAAAGCTTTCATTGAAGTATTTTGTCAAATAGTTATACCAAGCAACTGATTACCTTGTCTATGCTACCAATTTTCCATACATGTCTCTAAAAATTTGGAATATACTCCTCCCACATTGATAGATCTTATAAACTATTTTGGTTTTCATCTCTATTTCTAAATTTACCTCGTCACTTATGTTGTGATATATATTTTAAATATTTCCTTGATTAGTCTACCTATAAGGGATTCTAACCCTTCTCTCCACTATTTCAAGACTCTTTCTTCAAGGATAAGTTAGCAACATTGAGAAAGGTGTAGCCTATCATGCAATCATGGCTCAAAATGGAAGCATGGACAAAGCATTTGAATTTTTTGACAATAATTTTTTCATATAAATGTATGCAAAATGTGGTAGCATTGACAAGCTAGTGATCTTCATAAGATAGATAGCTCACTCACTAGCCTACCAATGTAGTAGGGTTGAGAAGGTAGGGGCAGTGTATGCATTATAGAAATGGGGTCTCACGGTGACTATGAGACCCCATTTCTATGAGGCATATGCTTCCCCTACTATCTCAACCATACCACATTGGCAGGCTAGTGAGTGAGACCCCAATGCAATAGGGTTGAGAAGGTAGGGGTAGCGTATGCCTCATAGAAATTTGGTCTCATGGTGATATACATGAGAAGGTAGGGGCAGTGTATGCCTCATAGAAATGGGGTCTCACAGTGATATACATCAATGTGAGACCCCATTTTTGTGAGGCATACGCTGTCCCTACCTTGTAAAACCTACCGCATTAGAAAGCTAGTGAGTGAGCTAGCTTTCCAATGCTCCACTACCTTGCCAACGTAGTAGGATTGAGAAAGTAGAGGAAATGTATGCCTCATAGAAATGGAATCTCATGGAGATGTATCATCACCATGTGATTCCATTTCTATAAGGCATACATTACACTTACCTTCTCAACCCTACCACACTGACAAGCTAGTGAGTGAGCTAACTTGCCAATGCTCTACTAGGTTGCCAATGCCTAGGCATGATGTGTTGTAGATATGAGCCAGTTTGGTGGTGTTGTCATTAATGTTGTCATTGATGTCAACACTGTTCAATATATTGTAGATTGTACATGTATGGTTGAGATATTGAGGAGATGTTGTGAGTGCATGGAGCTATCTTTATGGTGTTGTAGATATGTTGGTTTGATGAGTTTCCAAGTGCTTTTGAGAAAATTAATAAAAAAAGAAGTCAAAGTGTTCGAAGTGTTCAATGTTTTCTCTAGTATGTGCTCTACATTTATTCTGTGTTGATCCTATGCTTGTGTAGATCTGAAGAAATGTTGATAATCATCTGATTATAATATAGTTTGAGTTTCAATTTCTAGTGAGATCGTATGTAGAAGTTGTTTCCACTATATGTGTTCTACTGGTAGTTTCAGTGTTCTGTCAACTAGGAGAAATATTTTTGCTCCACATTTCTTTGTTGTTTTGTTTTATATCACGCAAATGTGGGAGCTGTCTTGTGAAGGTCTTTCCTATGATCTGGTGAAGAGGTTTGGAATTTGGTGATCAGGAAATCATGTTTTAGTATTTTTGTGTGTTTCTACACAGACCAAAGAGATTGGTGAAAGTGTTTGGTGTTTGAAGCTTGTTGTTTTTGCTATGAATGTATCTAGAATATTCTGAGATGTATTCTTGTACATAACGAAGAATGTTGCATCATCTGTGTGTCATCTTTATTTTAGGAAGCATGTGCATCATTGATAATTTTTCTTTTCTTTAGGTTTGGCTGACCTAGTGTTTACACTCCATTTGAAGAATAAAAATTAAATGAGGAAGTTTGTAGAAGATTCAAAAATATTATTCTTATGATTTTATTGGTCCACTTTTATTCCTTTCCACTATGGGAATTTAGAGTTTCTGACCTATTTTGAATTTATGAGATGATGTATTGTGGGCAACCTTGGTAAATGTTTCTAAGGTTGCGAATGGTATGAAAGCAAGGGGAGCTGTGAAGAAATGTATGAAAGTGTGCCACAAATCATAAGAGTAGAAGTGTGTGTGAGTGAGTTGTAAGAGCAGTTTCTCAGTGTGTTAAAGGTAGTGAACTTAAGGTTTATATAATCCTAGGAATGTGCTTTAATTGCTCTGGTGGATCTTTTATTCTCTTTTGTATATGTAGACTGTGAGTCTCCCTATTAGAAAATGAGTCCTTTGTACTTGGATAGTGAGTCCTGTTCTGGGTAGTGAGCCTTTGTATTTAGTTTATAATCTTTATATTGTGATTTAACCCTCACTATGGTTTTTCCCTTATTGGGTTTTCCATATGAAAATATGGTGTTCATTATGTTGATTTACTTTTTGTTATCAATGTTTCATGCTCATGTTCAATAACAAAATAGTGTGGTTTAAGATTTGATAAGTGAAAGTTTTGAGTTTGAATTTGTGTGACAACTGATTCACCCCCCCTCTCAGTTTTCATGTGCCTATTTAAAAATTGGTATCACAGCTTGTGGTTCCTTGTTGTTGAGCTTAATTGCTTAAGGAAGATCTGATGGCACACAAGTTGTCGATCCCTATGTTTGATGGAACTAACTACAATTATTAGAAGGGATAGATGAGAGGATATATTATCTCTTGGTTTCAAGACCTAGAAGGATGTTAAGAATAAGTATACACTTCCATCTGCTAGTGTTAATAATAATGTAGATGAGATCTCTACTTATGAATAAAATAAGAGGGAAATGTATGACATTTGTAGTGGTCTATCTAAAAATGAGAGAATCAGGGTTAATTCTTTGGATACTGCATATGAAGTCTAGAAGAAGCTCGAAGACATGTATGAAGGGAATGAAAAGGTGAAATTCATAAAGAGATTGGCAGAAAAGTGTAGATTTGTGAACTTGAAGATGGAATATGGTGAAGAATTTACAACCTTCTTTCACAGGGTTGAACAGATGGAAAATGAGGTTAGAAATCAAGGAGGAAAGCTAGTAGATGAAGACATAATAGAGAAGATCTCAATCACCCTACCAAAAAACTATAGTGATAAGATCTCAATGATTGAAGAAATGTATGGCCCTAAGCAGTACACCTTGGAACACTTGTTCGACACCCTCCAAGAATTTGAATTGAGAAAGTTCTTGAAAGATGACAAGATGGAAGAAAAGACAAAAATGAAATTTAAGGCAATGAAGATTGAGGAGGAACCAGATGGTGATGAAGTTGATGAGTTGGAAGCTAACTTCACTAGGATGTTGAAGAAGGTACTAGAAAGAATAAAGGTATTTTTCCCTTTAAATGCTTTAGTTGTGGTAATATTGATCATTATGCTTCAAGATGTTTGAATAGGGCTGCACATAAAAAGAACAAGGATTATAAGGATAAGGATAGGAAGGATAAGAAGTATAATAAGTACTATGCTAAGGAAGAGGTAGGTATTTCTGATCATGAATCTGAAAATGAGGTTGATGATAGTGAATGCTTATTCTTAGCTTTGGAAAGTAAATCTATATCCAGTAACTCTAGAAAATGTGTGAGTAAGAAACCTCTAGAAGTTAAGAAGAATAGGATGGAAGGTACTCTAGCTACCACATTTCATGCAAGACAGGATGAGGAATACTGGGTAATTGACAGTGGATGTTCAAATCACATGACCAAACATAAGAGTAAGTTCACTAAACTTGAAAAATATGATGGTGGTTTAGTCAAACTCAATGATGATTCAAGAGGTAAGATTTGTGGTAAAGGTTCAATTAGTTTTGATGGAGTGCATAGTACTGATAACGTATATTGTGTGAAGGGTTTGAGGCATAATATTTTAAGTGTTGGTTATATGTGTAGCAATGGCTTTAAGCTTGTGTTTCAAAACAATACATGTGAAATTAGAAAATGATCCAAAAATGGAGAAATGATTGATATTGGAAGAAGAACACATGGAAACATCTATCAATTGAAAGGAGTTGATGGTCATTGTCTTATATCTCAGATTAGTGAAACTGGTTATGGCACTAGAGAATGGGACATGTGAATTCTGATAACCTAGTCAAGATCAGTAAGAAGGAGATAGTTCAAGGACTTCCTAGAATCACAAGGCTTGCTAATACTCTATGTAGAAGTTGTCAACTAGGGAAGCAGATAAGATGTAGCTTTAAAGCAAAAGAATATTCTACTATCGGTATGTTGGAATTGGTACATATTGATCTTTTTATGACTAAGATTGGAAACCTAAATGGTGATAGATATATCATGTTTCTTATTGATGATTACACTTGAATGACATGGGTTGCTTTTCTCAAAGAAAAGAATTGGGATCTACATAGGTTTAAGGTATTCAAAGCAAGAGTGGAGAATGAAGTAAATCCAAAAATCAAATGTTTAAGATTGGATAGAGGTGGTGAATTTAATGCATTCTATGAGAACCATGGCATAAAAGATAGTATTCTAAGTATATGAGAACCCCTCAAAAGAATGGAGTAGTTGAAAGGAAAAATAGAATAGTGTAGGAAGTTGCTAGAACTATGATGAAAGAATCCAATGTACTGGATGTATATTGGAGAAAAGTGATACATATTGTTGTTTATGTTCTTAATAGGATTTAGATCAGACATAACAACATAAAGATACCTTTTGAGTTATGGATTGGTAAGACTCCTATTATGAGATATATTAAGGTATTTGGAAGTAGATGCTATATATTAAATGAGATGATGAAAATATTGGAAACTTTCATGCTAGATGTGATGAAGGAATATTTCTTAGATACTCTACCACTAGCAAGGCATACAGATGCTTTAACAAAATATTAAGGAAGATTATTGAAATTGCTAATGTTAAAGTTGATGAAGACATACACAAACCTATTGAGATAAGTGAAGTTGAACCCAATGATCCTATCTGCGGACATATACCTGAAGAAAATAAGGAGGGACAAAAAGAAGAAGAAGAAAAACAAAAACAAAAACAAGTACAAGAAGAAGAAGATAATGAATCAAAACTTGTTGCTAGGACTCCTAAATATGTACAGAAGAATCATCCAAAAGATCAGATAATTGGAGACAAGAGTGAAGGTGTGACGATAAGAACCAAAGTTGCAACTAAGTTAAATTCCTATTTACTCTCTAAAATAGAACCAAAATTTGTGAAGGAAGCATGTGAAGATGAAAGTTAGATGAGAGCTATGAAAGAGGAATTATAGTAGATAGAGAAGAATCAAACATGGGAAATAGTCCCTAGGCCTGTGAACAAGAATGTGATTGGTTTGAAATGGGTATTCTGAAATAAGCTAAATGAAAATGAAGAAGTAGTGAGGAATAAAGAAATATTGGTATGCACAGTATATTCACAATTTGAACCTAAATAGATTTTGAGGAAACACTTTCTCTTGTGGCCAAAATGGAAGCTATCAAAATGTTTTTGGCATTTTTTACACACAAGGAATTCAAGGTATATCAAATGGATGTTAAGTTATCCTTTATGAATGGTGAGTTGGAGGAAGAAGTGTACATGGAGAAACCTAAAGGATTTTAGTTGTCTGACAAACTAGACATGGTTTGTAAGCTAAAGAAGGCATTGTATGGATTGAAGCAAGCTCCCAGAGGTTGGTATGCAAGACTGGACAGATATCTAACAAAGCAAGGATTCAACAAAGGTTTTGCTGACAACAACCTCTACTTCAAAGTGCAAGGTAATAAGATGTTTATTGTAGTAGTTTATGTTGATGATATCATTTTTGGAGGAAATGACAGCATGTGTAAAAAGTTTGTTGAAGAAATGTAGAAAGAATTTGAGATGTCTATGATTGGTGAATTGAATTTTTTTCATGGTCTGAAAGTGAGTCAAACTAACAAATGGATATTTATTTCACAATCTAAGTATGTAAAAGAATTGTTGAAAACTTTTGGAATGGAGGATTCTAAACAAGTTTGTTCTCCTATGGTAACTGGATGTAAACTAAGCAAGGATGAGGAATTGGCTAAGAATGATAAGAGAAAATATAGATCCATGATTGGTGGACTACTATACCTTACTACTACCAAACCAGATATTATGCATGAAATGTGCTTAGTTGCTAGATTTCAAGCAGATCCTAGAGAAGAACATCTTATGGCTATAAATAGAATATTTAGATATCTTCAAGGCACACTAGATTATGGAGTGTGGTATCCTAAGAGTAATTATTTCACCCTAAGTGTTTATATAGATGATGATTGGGTTGAATGTGTAGATGACCAAAGGAGTACTCTGGTGGTGCTTTCTTTCCTGGTGAAAGACTAGTTTCTTTGTTGAGTAAAAAGAAAAACTTAATTTCTTTATCCACTACGGAGGTTGAATATATTGCTGCAGCATCCTATTGTACACAAGTTCTATAGATGAAGCAAACTCTAAAAGACATTGGTGTAGTATGTGATGACCCTATTTCCATTTTTTGTGATAATAAAAGTGCAATAAGCATTTCAAAAAATCTGGTTATGCATTGAAGAACAAAGCACATATCTATCAAGTATCATTTTCTAAGAGAGAAATTGTTGGAGAATGAAGTTAGACTAGAGTATGTGACTACAAAGGAAAAAATTGTAGACATATTTACTAAAGCTCTTTTGAAAGATAATTTCGAGCATCTTATGGACAGGTTGGGGGTCATTGGCCCTCCTAACTAGGTGCACATGAAGGTGCATCAGTCCAGTGAATTCAAAAATTCTTCATTTACCTAGACTAATTGATGGGTCTACTCTGTAAGGGGAGTAGAAAAAGATTTTCATTATTGTAGTATGAGTGTACTTCTAAGGGGGAGTAATTAGAGTAGTTTTTATTTTCCATTGATGTCAAAGGGGGAGAGAAGGTTACGTGTTTCCATCAATGACAAAGGGGGAGATTATTGCAGATATGAGCTCGTTTGGTGGTGTTGTCATTAATGTTGTCGTTAATGTCAACAATATTTAGTATGTTGCAAATTGTACATGGATGGTTGAGATAATATTGAGATGCTATGAGTACATGGAGTTATCTTTATGGCATTGCAGATATGTTGGTTTGATGAGTTTCCAAGTGCTTTTGAGAAAATTAATGAAAAAAAAGAGTCAGAGTATTGGAAATTTTCAGTGTGTGCTCTGGTATGTGCTCTGCATTTCTCTTGTGTTGATCCTATGCCTGTGTATATCTACATGAATGTTGATAATGATCTGATGATGATATTGTCTGATTTTTAGTTTCTAGTGAGATGTTACTAAGAAGTTTTGTCCACTGGTATATGTGTTCTACTGGCAATGTTAGTGTTCTGTGGACTAGGAGAAATATGTTTGCTCCACATTTCTCTATTGCTTTGTTTCAGATCATGTGGATCTGGGAGATTTCTTGTGAATGTCTTTCCTATGTTCTAGTGAAGAGGTTTGTAATTTGGTGATCCAAAAATCATGTTTTAGTATTTATGTGTGTGTCTGCATAGACCAGACAGACTGGTCAAAGTGTTTGGTGTTTGAAGCTTGTTGTTTTTGTTGTGGATGTATCTAGAAGATTTTGATATGTATTCTTGATGCAATATAGGGGTGAAAAACTATTCAATATGTAAATCAAGTTAATATCAACCAGAATTCAAATAAAAATTAGATGATTTCCTCACAATTCAACTCTTAACTATGCTTTCCCTTGTAGCAAGTGCAACTTGGTTTAAGAGATTTTTCAACCAAAATTTCCAAAGCACTTCACAAAAGAATTATTGAACAAGGTACCCTTTTTATAGTTACACAACATATGTGAAAAATACCATTGACTGCTTTGGACCAAATTTGAGAACCAATCGCATACCTTTGTCCCAGGCTAGTGAATTAACCCTCTTTTATAAAGTGAGTTCCCTTTGAACACTTGATCTTAACAAGAACACCCTAAAAAGTCTTGATTTGTTTCTTAAAACAACAAATTTTAATATTATTTTGCACATATAGGGCCTTTAGCATGTTTCCCCATGAAACCCTCATTTTGCCATGCAATGTATAATGTTTATTGAAAATCATGTATCCAAGGCTTAACCAATTCAATGAATTCTTCAAAAATCTTTCAAAACACCTGCATAAACTCAACAAACATTCACAAGACCAATTCCTTCATTAGTTTTTCAAAACCCTATCACGATTCCTAATTTTCATGATGAAATATCACTTCCCAACCCTAGGGCAACATCCCCAAGCCACCAAACTAGATGATAATAACTCCAAACAAGTAAAAACACCTAAAATAACATTAAATCATGCATTTTCACTAAGAAACAGACTAAGAAAGTAGGTGGAAAGGCCTATTCCATTATTTGTTCTTCAAATAGGCACTTCACTAGTTTTACCAGTCAGATTTTAGAAAATCAATGGAAACCTCCCATAGAACTTTTGTTAAGCCTTCAAATTAGATTCATGTGAGAGTCAAAACATGTTAAAACATCATAAAAAATATCTTAGAGCATAAAATAACTATATGGGTTCATATAGAAGAGATAAAGTACGTAAAACCAGAAAAAGATAGAGAAATTACAACCAGTGAATGTTATATTGATATGAAAACTTCAAAACATCATTCATCAACTTATTGATCAAGCCTTTGAAGGCTCTAAATACATGTGTCCATCCAAAACTACCCATCCAACATACATAACTAATTTTTGAATCCTAAGACTCTTAAATTTCCTCTAAACTACATTTTTAACAACCTTTATTGGTATCTTTACATCCGTTTTCAATTTCTAATTGACACCTAAGACCTTAAAATTACCAAATACAATGGAAATGGTCATTTTAGACCTTATTTAGATAAATAAACTCAAACCACCCTAATTTAACCTACTTGAAACCCTAAGAAGCTCCATAAAAGACCAAATTTGGACAATAGGGTCTAGGTGCTCTTGCACCATACACCCCCATAGGAAAGAAGCTCTTGTTATGAGAGTTAAGTCTTATTCCATGCATTGGTAGTACTCCATACATTGTATGATTAGCAACCTCCTTCAACTAGTTCAAACATGGAGTTCTCTTGATCTGCTCTACCCTTTTGAGTATTTTCACATTGAAATTTGCCTCCATCTTCATGCTCAGACCTAATGTCTACCCCATCCTTATACCTAGGTCAAAAATTGATGTTTTCCTAGTCCTTATATCTGCAAAAAAAAAAGGTTAACAATACCTTGCTCTACCTTCTTCTTGGCTTCATCTGGACACTTGTATCCATCAACATTCACTTGTATACTCTTCCCTCTCATCACTATCATTAGAATTTTGTCCCTTTGTTCATACTGCCATCTTCTTACTACCATTAGTTCTTCCACACTATCAACACCATGTATCCTTGCATTAGAAAATTGGTCAACCCCTCTACCTATCATTCTCCCTCGCGTTGTAACATTGTTCATGCTTATAGGACACACAATGGTCCCAACAATAATTTCATCTTGCTTCACAAACCTTCCTTCAATCATTTCACCCTCTTTTTCATGCTTATTTAATATCTTACCATCATTCACTTTGACTATTTTAGGCTTAGGCATGAGTTCTTCCTCTTCCTTTAAACTCCTAACTATCCTAGCATCATTTTTTGCTTCTTTTCCTACTACCCTAACACCATAATCCTTCTCCATACTTGCAAATACAGTAACCTTGTTGTCCTCAAGCCTTAAAGGCTCCCTCTTATGAAAAATGAAAAACTTAGACTTATCCTTATCTCTTCCACTTCCCTTCAAAGGAGTTAGCTTAAAGTTCATGCCATCCTTCTTGATAGTATAAGTGTTTTCTCTACCATCATACATAGACCTTTTGTCAAATTTCCATGATCTCCCCAATAGAAAATGGCAACAATCCATTGGTAGCACCACATAAAACCCTATCCTTGTACTCCCCAATCTGGAAATCTACATATGCTTGTCCATTCACCACTAGAGTTTGACTATCATTCACTGAAGAAGATTTGTATGGTTCTACATGAGGTATCTTCTCTAAATTCAACTTGTCTACCATCTCCCTAGAAACCATATTATTTTGAGAAGCTAAATAAATAACAACTTGACACACTTTACCTTTGCATTTGCACAAAGTTCTAAATAGACTCCTCCTTTGACTCATGTCTTCCTCCTTAGGTGCCTAAAACAAAGTTCTTATCATAAGTTCTTCTCCCACCTCTAGGTATGCATGAGTACTTGAAATTTCACATTCTTCCTCTTGGACTAGTTTTCTTTCACTCTTCCTATCACCACTTGATGTTGAACCTTGGTTTTAAGAACACTTGAAAGATGGGTGTCCAAATTCATTGCATCTATAACACCTACCTGAAAAATTCATTGGAGTCTCTCATTTTCATAAGGTTTGTCCTTCAACTTCTCCATCCCCCTCTTTCTTTAGGGGCTTGTTCCTTATTCTTGTCAACATCTTCAAGGTCTTCCTTGGTGTTGAAGTTGTACCTCTACCCCTAGAAGTGTGCCTATTCCTCTTGCTACCTTCTCTATCTCCTCTTGAGTTTTTCTTCTGCCCTCATTTCCATTTCAAAGCATTGTTCAACTGATTTTGGTGCCAACAAACTAATTTCTTCCTGAATGTTATACCTTATGCCATTCAAATATCTAGCTACCATATCTTCCTCATCTTCTTCATGCTTGGTTATTATACTTAGCATATAAAATTATTCAGTATATGCTTTCACATCTAAATCCTTTTCTTTAAGATTTTATAACCTCTGAAGAACTGGATATTATAATCACAAGGAATTTACCTTTCAACTTGGTCTTCATCCTCTCCCAAGAAGTGATCTTTCTCTTTCCTCATCTCTCCCTTTCCTCTTGCACAAAATTCCACCATAACAAAGCATGTCCTTTCAGTTTTGTTTTGGCCTTCTTCACCTTGTGTTCTTCATAAATATCTTCACTATCAAAATAGTTTTCCATGGCTCTAATCCAATCTAAGAGCTCTTCACTATCAAGTTTTCCTCCATACATAGGAACATCCATTTTTCCATGTCTATCTTTCTTTACAACCTTCAAAAGATTCATCATCCTCATGTCATCTAGATCCATCTCCTATTTTTCACCAGTAGCTTCCTCTTCTTCAGTTTCACTTTCATCCACTTCCACTCTATTCTTCTCTTTCCATGCAACCATCTCTTCTCTCGGGGCTTCTATCTCTCTAGCCTGCTCATCCATTCTTCTTGCAACTACACTTACCTTAGGAGGAATTTTCACAATCTTGCCTCTTCACCGGCGAACCTACAAAACTCAACCAAAACACCAACAAAATATCTAACAACTATTCTATGATACCACTTTGATGTAGTATAGGGGTGAAAAAACATTCAATATGTAAATCAAGTTGATATCAACTGGAATTCAAAGCAAAATTAGATGATTTCCTCAAAATTCAACTCTTAACCATGCTTTCCCTTGTAGCAAATGCAACCCGATTTAAGGGATTCTCAACAAAATGTTCCAAAGCACTTCACAAAAAAACTAGTGAACAAGGTACCCTTTTCATAGTTACACAACATAGGTGAAAACTACCATTGACTCCTTTGGAACAAATTTGAGAACTAGTAACATATCTCCATCCTAGGCAGGTGAATTAGCCCTCTTTTACAAAGAGATTTCCCTTTAAACACTTGATCTTCACAAGAACACCCCAATTATTCTTGAGTTGTTTCTTAAAAAAATAAATTTTAAGATTATTTTACACCTATAGGGGCTTTAGCATGCTCGCCCATGAAACCCTCCTTTTTCCATGCAATACATTGGGTTTATTGAAAATTATGTATCCAAAACTTAACCAATTTAATGAATGCTTCAAAAATCTTTCAAAACACCTACACAAACTCAACACTCACAAGACTAATTATTTCATTAGTTTGTCAAAATCCTATCATGGTTCCTCATTTTCATGATGAAATATCACCACCCAGTCCTACGGTAACATCCCCAAGCCAGCAAACTAGATGAAAATAACTCCAAAAAAAGTAAAAACACCTAAACTAACATTAAAGCATGCCTTTCCATTGAGAAATAGACTAAGAAAGTAGGGGGAAAGGATCATTCCATTATTTGTTCTTCAAATAGGCACTTCACTAGTTTTACCAATCAAATTTTAGAAAATAAATGGAAACCTCCCACATAACTTTTTTTAAGCCTTAAAATTAGATTCATGTGAGAGTAAAAACATGTTAGAACATGATACAAAAGATCTTAGAGCATAAAAGAGTTGTGCGGGTTCATACATAAGAGATAAAGTATAGAAAACTAGAAAAAGATAAAGAAATTGTAGCCAATGAATGTTATATTGATATGAAAACTTCAAAACATCATTCAACAACCTGTTGATCAAGCCTTTGAAGGCCTTAAATACATGTGTCCATCCAAAACTACCGATCCAACGCACATAACTACTTTTTAAATCCCAAGACTCTTAATTTTCATTTAAACTACATTTTTAACAACCTTTATTGACATCTTTACATTTCTTTTCAATTTCTAATTAACACCTACGACCTTAAAACTTCCCAAATACAATGGAAATGGTCTTTTTAAACCTTATTTAGATAAAAAACTCAAACCACCTTGATTTAACCTACCTACCACCCTAAAAAGCTCCATAAAAAACCAAAATTGGACATTACAGTGTAGGTGCTCCTGCACCAATTCTCATGCATAATGAAGCATGTTGTGTTGTTCGCGTGTCATATTCTTATTGGGAAGCATGTGCATCATTGATGATTTCTGTTTTCATTAGGTTTTGTTGACCTAGTGTTTACACTTCATTTGAAGAATTAAACTTAAATGAGGAAGCATGTAGTAGATTCAAACTATTATTCTTATGATTTTATTGGTCCACTCTTATTCCTTTCCATTGCAAAAATTTAGAGTTACTAACCTATTTTGAATTTATGAGATGATGTATTGTGGCTGACGTTGATAAATGTTTCTATGGTTGAGAATGGTATAAAAGGTAGGTGAGATATGAAGAATTGTATGATAGTGTGATGAAAAGTGATGAAAGTGTGCTACAAATCATCAGAGAAAAAGTGTGTGTGAGTGAGTTGTAAGAGCAGTTTCTCAGTGTGTTGAAGGGTAGTGAACTTAAGATTTCTATAATCCTACAAAAAAATTTTAATTGTTGTGGTGGATCTTTTTTTCTCTTTTGTATCTATACGCATTGAGCCTCCCTATTGGATAGTGAGTCCTTTGTAGGTAGTGAGCCTTTGTACTTGGAAAATGAGTCCTCTTTCAAGTAGTGAGCCCTTGGTAGTGAGCCTTTGTATTTAGTTTATAATCTTTATATTGTGAGTTAACCCTTACTGTGATTTTTCCCTTATTGGGTTTTCCATGTGAAAATTTGGTGTTCATTATGTTCATTTACTTTCTATTATACATGTTTCATGCTTATATTCAATATCAAAATAGTGTGGTTGAATATTTCATAAGTGATAAACTTTTATGTTTGAATTTGTGTGAAAATTGATTCACCCCCCCTCCTCTCAGTTGTTATGTGCTTGTTTAACATGATGCCCTAATTGTCAAATTATGTATTTTGCGTGAAATTTGATGGTTAGAGGAGGGTAGTGGTAGAAAATCTTGGGGGTAGTAGATTTTGATGAACCTTCAAGCATGTATAGACATAACTAAAGGTCTTTGAGGCCTTGTTTGGTTGTATAGAAGCCTAGAATAGTGTTTTTCAATAAACCCCTTTGGAATGGCATAAAGTGAGGGTTTCATGTTTCGGTGTCATAGGAAGTGATTATTTGATCAAAAGTTGTGGATTTATGCTAGGAATGGTACATTTACACTAGGAATTCTCTTCTTTTGCACCCAAACATTTGAAATCCCTCTGAGCTACATTCAACCAACTCGATCCCTTAAAGGTCCAAAGTGCAAAAGGCCAACAATCTTTTATGGGATATTACTCAAAAACCATGGTGCTTATGAAATATTTGTCTAAGCCTACAAGATCAAGTTGGGCCCCTGTACAATTATCTCTCTTATGTTTTGTTATCTCAACATGTTTTTCTTGTGGTGTCTAGTTTTCACTTGATGGAAAAAGTATCAAATGCTAGCAGTGTAAAGTTGCAAAGTGGTGTAACTTTCATTCTGCAACTCGTGTGACCAAATGAACTATTCCAACATGTTTGAATAGATATTTTTAGACTAGGCATGGTCCTCTTTCACACCCAAACACATGAAATCACACTGAGCTAAATTCAACCATATCAATCCCTTAAGAGTCCAAAGTGCAAAATGGCTACAAACTTCAACACACTATTACTCGGATACCATGATGCTTAGAAACTTCTTGTATAATTCTATGGGATCAAGTTGGGACCTTCTACAATAACCTCTCTCATTTTTCACTATTTCATAGGTATTTTCCCATGGCGGCAAATTTGCACTTGATAGAAAAAATGTCAAATAATAGTAGTGCCAAGATGCAAAGTTGTGCAACTTTCGTTCTACAACTCGTTTGACTAAACAAACTATTCCAAAAAAATTGAATTGGTATGTTTACACTAGGAATGGTCCTCTTTCACATGTTAATATGTGGAATCACTCCAAGCTACATTCAACCATATCAATCCCTTAAGAGTCTAAAGTGAAAAATGGTTGCAAACTTCAACACACTATTAGTTGGATACCGTGATGCTTAGGAACTTCTCATCTAATCATATGGGATCAACTTAGGCCCTGCTCCATAACCTCTCTCACTTTTTGCTATCTCAAAGACATTTTCCTATGGTGGAAAATTTTGAGTTGTCAAAAAAGTTATCAAATGCAAACAGTTGAAAGTTGCCAAGTGGTGCAACTTTCATTCTGCAACTCATGTGACCAAATGGATTGTTCCAACATGTTTGAATATGCATTTTTATGCTAGGAATGGTACTCTTTCACATCCAAACATGCAAAATCACTCTGTACTACGTTCAACTAGATCGATCCCTTAAGAGTCCAAAGTGCAAAATGGTTGCAAACTTCAACACATTGTTACTCAGATACTATAATGCTTCAAAAAAAAAAATTCTGATCCTATGGGATTGTATTTTTTTCCTCTAGAATAACCTCTCTCAATTTTTGCTATCTCAGAGGCCTTTTCCTATGGCACGGCAAATTTTTACATGAGGAAAAAGTTGTCAAACGCAAGTAGTTGAAAGTTGCAAAGTGGTGCAACTTTCATTTTGCAACTCATGTCACTAAATAGACTATTCCAACATGTCCTAATAGGTATTTTTACACTATGTATAGTCCTTTTTTACACTAAAACATGTGGGATGGCTTTGAGCTACGTTCAACCAGATCGATCCTTTAATAGTCCAAAGTGTCAAATGGATGCAAACTTTAGAACATTATTCAAATACCATGATAGTTAGAAACATATCGTCTAATCCTATGAGATCACATTTGGCCCCTCTACAATAACCTCTCTCATTTTTCACTATCTCAGAAGCATTTCCCTATGGTGGTGAATTTTCACTCTGGGAAAAAGTTGTTAAATCAAGTAGTTGAAAGTTGCAAAGTGGTACAACTTTCATTTTGCAGCTTGTGTGACCAAATGGATTGCCCCAATGCATTAAAATATGTACTTTTATGCTGGGCATGGTCTTCTTTCACACCAAAACATGCAAAATCGCTCTAAGCTACATTCAACCAGATTGATCCCTTAAGGTTCTAAAGTGCAAAATGGATGCAAACTTTAGCATGTTGTTACTCAGGTATTGTGATGCTTAGAAACTTCTTGTATGATCCCATGGGATTACATTGTGACCCTCTACAATAACCTCTCTTAGTTTTCACTATCTCAGATGTAGTTTTTCATGGTGACAAATTTTTACTTGGAGAAAAAGTTGTCAAATGCAAGTAGTTGAAAGTTGCAAAGTGGTGGAAACTTATTTTTGCAACTCATGTGACCAAAAAAAGTATTCCCTCACATCTGAATATGAATGTTTCCACTAGGCATGGTATTTTTTCATACCCAAACACATAGAATCACTTTGAGCTATGTTCAACTAGATTGATCCCTTAAGAGTCCAAAGTTCAAAATGGTTGTAAACTTCAACATATTGTTACTTGGATACTGTGATGCTTAGAAACATCTCATCTAATCCTATGGGATCACATTATGCCCATCTAAAATAACCTCTCTTAGTTTTTTTTTTCTTGAAGTTGTTTTCCTATGGTGTCCAATTTCCACTTGATAGAAAAAGTGTCAAATGCAAGAAGTGTAAAGTTGTAAAATGTTGCAACTTTAGTTTTGTAATTTGTGTGACCAAACAAACTACTCAAATGTTTTTTGATAGATATTTATACACTAGGCATGGTCCTCTTTCACACCCAAACATGTGGAATCACTTCGAACTACATTCAACTGGCTCGATCCCTTAAGGGTCCAAAGTGCAAAAGGGAAGCAATCTTTGACAAGATATTACTTGAAAACTGTGATGCTTACAAATTCTCTTCTTGAACCTACAAGATTGCATTGGGCCCCTCTACAATAACCTCTCTCAGTTTCTGTTATCCTCAAATTTATTTTCCTTTTTTGTCCAGTTTTCACTTGATGGAAAAAGTGTCAAATGCAAGTAGTGTAAAGTTGCAAAGTGGTGTGACTTTCGTTTTATAGTTCATGTGACCAAACAAATTGCTCCAACAAATCCTGATGGGTACATTTTCACTAGACATGGTCCTCTTTCACACCAAAACACTACTTCATCTACTATGAATATTATGTTTTGCAAGTGTTGTGAAGATTATGTATCATTTGCTTAATTGAGTTGTTCCAATCAAAGGATTAAATATATTAGAATATTTTTATGAGTCATTTTATGGAATACCAATTGAAAACATGTTTTTTTTAATTTTAGATAAAGCATTTTATGGAATTCTTTGGATTAACCTGAATTGAGATATGTAAGAACAAAGGAGCATTAGGAAATATATTTCTCAATGATCTTAAATAAGCCTTATTGGTGTAGGGGCACCAAATGCATTTTGTGTTAATGTTTTGAAATGGGATCTTTTACTAGTTTTAGATGTGTTTAATTTTTTTCCAATTCAATAAGGTCCTAATAGACCATCTAATAGGTAATTAGGATTTGAATTGAGTTTATATTGTCACATTTCTGCAAAATTGTCAAAAGTGTAATATTGAAAAGTTGTAAAAGTGCAAAAAAAGTGTAAAATTGAGAAGTTAGAATAATTGTAATAGGTTTCTTAAGCTTTAAAATATATTGGAAACTCAATGGATGAAGTTTTCCTGAGGGTTTCTAAAAGACTGAATAATAAAGCTCTTGTTTTCATTGAAATTTTGTATCTTTTCTATTGAATATTATTGTTGTAGAGTAGTTACACGGCCTGTACGGCCTTATGGTGACTCCAAACTAATTTGATTTTTTTTTTTTAGTGTCCTATCTATCATTTTCATTGAGTTTTAGGTGTTCCCATTGGGTTTGTAGAATCTTATTTATTTTTCCTTGTGGGTGGGTCTAAAACTCCAATTTTAAGGTTTTGAAGACATAAAAATCTAATTATGGCCCATTCCACTGACTGTAACTCCTTTAGTTGATTGTAATTGGCCCAATGTGGTAGCATTTAGTTGATTTAATTGTTTTGGGAGTAGGAGAGGTCATTTGGGGGTTTGGGCATGATGCCCTAGTTGTCAAATTTGAATGTTTTGAGTGAAATTTGATGGTTAAAGGTGGGTAGGTGAGGAAAAATCCTAGGGAAAAAAAATTTGGTGATAGATTGAAAATTTGTAGGCCATTTGAAGCATATTTGATGCATTGGTGAAGTACAAAGAAGTTGGGAAGTGGGATTTTTAGTAAACCCTTTTATAACTTCCTAAAAATGAGGGTTTTGTATAAAGAGGACTTAGTGAGCAGTTCACTTTCTAAAAGTTGTAGATTTAGTGGTTTTATAGATTGGTAAATGACTATCCATAAGTATCTGGCATTGGAAGATTATTTAGAGGAGAGTTTCTTTGTAAATTAGGCCTATCTGGCTTAAGGGGACAACATAAAAGCATTAGTTTGAGGGATTTATTCCAAAAGAGTCAAATGAGATTTTGAGATATGTTTTGGTATGCCTTAAAGGGTGTTTGAAAATATAATTGGTTAATTGGTTTGAGAGTGGAGTTGTGAGATAGCTCCAAGAAACTAGGTCTACAGACCTACAAGACAAATAGTGAAGTTGTGAAGGGAATCACCCTAGTTAGGCTTTTGGAGATTGAAGGCTTGTTGAAATCAATTGAATTTGTGATTGGTAATTGAAGGCCTCCCTAATCTGCATCACTTCTCTCATGTTACAATTTTTGGTGGATTATTACTTTCAAAGTATTGGGAATGTTTTTCATATTTTCTAGTTGGTAGTTGCCACTCTAGAAGATTCATCTCTTGATATATTTTATACTCATTTTTAATCAATTATCAAGTTAATAATTAGTGAATTTATTTATATTTAATATTTTTATTTTTAATTTTTGTAATTTTAGAGTTTTTAACTCTACTAGTATTCCTAGAAATATTGAAGTTGTTTAGCATCAATCAATTAATATTCAAGACAAACCATAAAGGAAAACAATGATCAATGCTAGGGCTAACCAATTAATAAGTATACATGTGAATAATGGAAGCACAAGTATTTAAAAACACATAATCCTTGAAGTATACTCATGAATACATAGTATACACAAATTAATACAAAGTATATGCATCAATACAAGGTATATGCATGAAAACACATAAGTCGCAAAGTATACATTGGAATACATGTAAGTCAGAAATTATTCATATAAGTTGTAAAGAATACACTTGAATATACGTAAATCATATCTATTGAATCATGGATTTATAATGCAAATATGGACACTATTGATAATATAGATTTGTATTAACCGAATATCCATGTAGGTATACATCAATATATTTCAATATAAGTATAAAATGTAGGTACAAAATAGCCATATAAACTTATGAGAATGCCATATAGGCATACAATGTCAAGTATAACCGATAAAAAATATGTACCAAAATGCCATATAGGCATACAACAAAGGTCTCTAGAATCAAAGGTCATCACTCTCTAGGTTCTTGAAATAAACTCTTGCCTTTTTCTTGTTGATCAGATGGCAATACGTCTGCAAGTCATTTATGCTATAGTTGATGAGTGCTCTAGGTGCTCCTCCTAGTGTTTAGTTCTTGGTGAAGTCTTATCTACTACAATAAGAAGTAAAGACATTAATGTATATAAACTGCATTAAAAATATGATATATTTAACAAAAGAATAACTTACTACCATCTGATTATCACTCTCCACATAGGAAATATTCAAATACCCATGCTAAGGCATGTTGAATCTCTGTATAAACCATCCAAATAGAAATTAAAATATGAATCAATAATGGTTTTATTTTTCACTAACATCTATAACAACGAATGTGAATTGAAATTTAGTAATTTTCATCATACCTCCCCTGTTAGAGCCATCAAGGATTCTATAGCAGATAAAACACCAATGTCCATTGTCATCTGAATATTCAAAGGTGTCTCTGCTTGCAACATCTAAATACAAAACAACAAATTATTCAATCACGAAAACTACAATAGTGATCCACGTCATGACTTATAATGTATGAGATAATAAATAAAATTTTGAGTACTTATTAAACTATATATTTCTAACTATCATGCTTACTATTTGTATCCCTATCCATATATTGTTTGAAAGCATGTGTTTTTAGGCTTTTTTCCATCACAAAAAGCTAGTGAATGATTTGATAAAATTATTTCATAGACATGTATGATAACTGTGGTGGCATAGAGAAGGTAGTGAACTATTTAAAAAAATTCCTCAAAGAATTGGGGTCTCATGGTGATGGAATGCTATTAAAAACAAATGCACATCATGGCATTCCATCACCATAAGACCACATTTCTTTCAAGAATTTTTCAAATTGTACTTTTCCTTCTCTATGGTATTATTGCTTACTATTATGCTTTGATAGAAATTTTTCCAAGCATCCATAGTTTGTTGGAAAGCACCTATTTTAGGTTTTTAGCCATAGCAACAAGGAAGTGAGTAGTTTGATAAAATGATTTGGTACACATGTATGGAAAATGTAAAGTATCATAGAGAGGTGGTGAGATTTTTGAAGAAATTCCTCGAAGAAATGTGGTCTCATGATGATGGAATGGCATTCCGCATTCCATTAGCATGAGACTGCATTTCTTTGAGGCATTTTTTCAAACTACTAATTGCCTTGTCTATACTATTGCTCACTATTATGCTTTGATATATTTTTCCCAAGCATCCATAGTTTGTGGAAAGCACCTTTTTTAAGCTGTTTGAAAAAGTTCCTCAAAAAATTGGGTCTCATTGTGATGGACATCACCATGAGATCACATTTCTTTGAGGAAATTTTTTCAAACAAATCATTTCCTTGTCTATTCTATTGCTTATTATTATTCTTTCATAGATTCCTTTCAAGCATCCATAGCATAGATAAGGTAGTGCATTGTTTGAAAGGATGCCTCAGTAAAAAATGGTCTCATGGAATGCCATGACAAGGAAATGCAATTGGAAGGTGCTCCTAGAATTATTACTTAAATGCTATGTGAAGTATTTGCATCACTGCTTATGTTGACTTTATAAACAACTATATTGTAGTTGAATTTTTTATCTATCAAGATCTAGTTATTAGTTATGGCATGTGAAGTAATGCTTTGAGTTTGAAAGATGTGCAATGCAATGTAATCAACGATATGAACATGTTAAGTACAATTCAGTAGTTAAACTCTTTATTCTATTACTTTCATGTAGGTTTGACTAAATCCACTAGCACTAGGAGGTGTTCCCTCAAAACCTCCAATATTAGCCTATTTAGCATCCAAAATCACATATTAAAATACCATTCATAAAACAATGCTATTAACATGTAATAAATTAATAGTTGTTTACTAGTTACATACCTCAACAGTAGGTGTAGTGGAGAAATAAGCAGGTGTAGGGCTGGTGTATCCAGTATCAACATTGTGACCCTAAAATTTTATTAAAATCATAAAACTAAATTAGTTAATCTTGCATTTCAAAAATGAAATTCAATAAATTAAATTCAATGAACATGATAACTTTTACTTTAGTATTAATTCCATAGGCCTCATGCTCAATGTCAACTTCCCTTGCCATCTTGATAGTTGCAGATGGATCTTGTGTAGTAGCCTCCTAAGTGTCAGTGGAGACATGAAAAAGTCACCTTGCAAGATTGACACAAATGGGATTGAATCCCACCACTAGAGGACTCCCCTGGATAGCACTGTAGAATAGGGCTAGCATGCTAGATAACACTTTGGGTCAAAGAGCTAATGGCCTTCAAAGTATCTACGTTGGAACTCTCCTTCATGATGTAAAGGATGACGATGTGCTCATGAGGTGACCTAGCAAGAGGTCATCTACCTTGCCATGTAGGATCCTATTGTGCACTAGTTCTATCTTGAGCCGACCTTGTAGCTCTCCCCTGCAAGTCCCTCATATGAAAATGATTTGGGATTTTGTTCAAGACGAACTCACAGTATAGTTTACTAAGGAAATATTGTGGGACTTCACAATTGTTGCATGGTAGGTCATGAGAAAACATGTACCACCTATCCCAAAAAAAAGTCCTAATCTATTGGTGGTGGCACCAATGAATAGGAAACCTCTTCATACTGAGGGTAAGATTTGTATTTGACCATGGGTTGGTGAGTAATTCACACAAATCACCTTTTGTAATTTTTAAAAAATTTACATCTTTATATGATAATTTATGCTGGTAATAAGCCCTAGCTATCTAGATCCTATCCTTCCAACCAAATAATTGTTTGTTGATTAAATATAATTGGTTTAACATTTCTTTCATTGAAGTTTCTAGGGTCATTCTTTCGTGGCTGAACCCTTTGGATCATTCAACCTCCTGATTAAATCCTCAATTTATTTTTTATTGCTCTCAATTTCACTCATTAAGCTTTTTTGAGTTCTAGGAGGATGTTCAGGGATTGGAGGAGATTGAGGTTATGGTTGATTAACTTGAGGATTTTTTGTTGTTTTTTTTGTTGGGCTTGTTGAGGATTTTGTTCCTCTTGTTGTTGTTGTGCTTCATGAGGATTTTGAGGAAGGTTTGTAGGTTGATTAACATCTACAAATTCAAAAACTAAATATCAAAAACAAACTAAAACTAACAAATTCAAAACAAAAAACAAACAATCCTTACTTCTCAGACCTCCTCATTGATGTGGCCGCATCTTCATGGTGAAACAATTGTTGATGAATAATTTTGCAAAATACCTCCTCCTAGAATGCAAGCACAAAAAATTGGTGTTTTGGCTATGGGAAAGAAAAAAAACACAGTCAACTGCAAGAATGAATTCAATTTTTTTTTTTCTTTTAATATGTCATAATGCACTCATGTTATGGGCTCATTGTGGCCAAGCCTTAGGCTTAGCACACCAATCCATAACATGCTCGTGTTACGACTTTTCAGAAGTTTTTAAAAATGTTGGGCACAAATTGGCTACCCATCTTCATGCACCCAACCTATAGGGAGTGATATCAAGCGATCTTGGAGGAGTATCGATAAGATACTCTCTTGATAAAAAGTAGAATTTTTTTTATTTTGTGAAAAATATTTCTCTTTCTTAGTACACAATGTCATACTTACACAAGACTCTTTAGATTGCAAGATTTTGTACTCTTCTTTAAAGGAAGGTGTAAAATCTAATGAACTTGAATCATTAGTGTTTTATGTGATGAAATTGATATTAAGGAAATATTTCTCTATTTCTTTCGAAGGATAAAAATAAAGAGCACTATTGTGTACCAATTTTGGATAAATTATTGTCAAAGTCAGCTTAGAAGAATCTTTTGTAAGAGTGTTGATATTGAGTGAAGGCTTATTTTTTTCTTTCAAGGGATAATAACCAAGACCACTAGTATTTTCTTGTATGTGAGGCTCTATAGGGGCATAGATACCTTTTTCTCTAGCACCACATCCTTTTCCACTATATCCAAGTTGTTTCATGAGTTCATAACCTTTTACATAAAGCTTTTTCATTTCTTTAGGATTCAGTGGTCGTTCATAATCAACTTCATCAAATTTTGTCATGTATGTTGTGTTTTCTTCTAAAATGATTGAGGTGGATGCTTTTGAAGGGTCTTCCAAACTTTATGTTGACATTACCACTTTTTCTTTTCCCTTTTTAGATTCTTTGTTTATGATTTTGTATTCTCCAATGAATGTTGGTTCAAAGTCTAAGGAACCCCAATCATCTTCTAATATCTTCGTGACTTCCTCAATGTGTTTTTCTTTGTCTTTTTGTTGCATGTGTTCTACTTGCATAGTTGGTGTTAATGTTTTCAAAGGATTTTCCTTGCCTTTCTCAATGCTCAAAAAACTATTTGGGTCAAGGTCAATGTCAAGTGTGTACACTTTGTTGTTGTAAATATACTTCATTTTATGATGAATAGTAGAAGGAACCCCATTCATTACATGAATACATGGTCTTCCTAAAATAAGATTATATGAAAGATCATGAGGAATAACATGGATCAGTGTTTCTAATGTGACCTTTCAAGCTATAATAGGAAAATCGATCACACCAAGTGGTTGTTTTCCTACATTGTCAAATCCCTTAATAGATAAAGAGTCAGATTGAATTTTTTATTTATCCACACAAAGTCTATCCAAAAGGGTCACACTACACACATTAAGGATGGAGCTGTTATAAAAAAGGGTTCTCTTTATTCCCCACCCATCATAGGTAGCTATTATCATGAAAGCATCATTTTTTTTGTGCACTTCCAAAGGAGGGAGCTCACTTTGGTGGAAAAAAATGTCAACATTTATTCCTTGAATCATGGTTGTTATTTCATTTGGTTGTGCATTAGAAGGGACAAGAACTTGTTGTAAAGAACTTTGAATCATGTTGTGGTAAGGAGGGGAGGCTTGAATATCTTAGTAGGAGTGTTCTTTAGTTGTTCAACAGGACCATACTCCTTTTCATGAGGAGGACCCAACAAGATAGGGATAGGAAGGATAGGATTAGGCAATGGGAGGGATGTTGAAGGTGCTTTTTTTGGTTGCATAATATTTTTAGTGTTATATGTATGAGAAACGGTATTATAACTTGATTGCTGCAACACATTATTCTTAGGTGGGTAAAGGATAAGTTTGGGTTTTTTTTTGAGTTTCAAGTTTGTGGGAAGGCAGGTAAAGGATGAATTAAGGTTGAATAATATTAACATACCTTAATGAAGGAGAGTCTAAAGTTACTTCATCATCTTCATCTAAGGAAAATATATCACTATTATCAATGCTATCATTTTCTTGCACCATGATATCCTCCCTAGGAGGAGATTTTTTAGGAGAACTACAAGCTACATATTTGTGACATTCAAAGGTTGATTCTTCTAAAATAAATTCATTGCATTAGGGGAGTTATCAATGGTTGAATTGTCTTGTTTATTAATGATGGTATTCTCTTGTTCGATAGTGTTTTCCTTAGGAGAAAAGAGGCAACTAAGATTCTCATGGCTCTTATTGCTTTGATTTTTTACTATCAAATTTTATTGTTCACCAATAGTAGAGATATAAGAAGGTCCAATTTCATTGTTATGAGTGTCCATGATTTCATCCCTATTTTCTAGCATCTCATTCTCTTGTGCCATAACTTCTACCCTAGTAGGAGAGTTAAGAGGTTGGTCACATGCCATGATTATATTTTGTAAAGGAACTTCACCACCAATAGGGGAGGCATTAGGGGAAGGAGAAATATCATTGTTATGCCTATGAATGATTTAACCATTTTTTTCAAATAGATCTTTCCAAATTTTAGGGACATTAGAAGGATAACAATAATGCTATAACTTTCAATCTTTGGATCTTCTAACACCAACATGTCTTCCTCACAAATGTGATTTTCATGGTCATTCTTGATCTCTTTCTCTAAAGCATTGTCATAAGTAGTAGAGGTGTTGGGAGAGGAATGTAAACTAAGTAAAGTGGTGGAAATTATTTTATCTTCTATTGTTATAATATATTCCCAAGGGGGATGAGGAGAAGGATGAAAAAGACCTTTGCAATTCTCAATGATTGTGTCTTCTTTCACCAAGATACCTTTTCCACTAGTAGGAGAGGTATTAGGAGAAAATAAATTATGATTATCATGATTGCCTATGCTTTCATCTTCTTCTATCACATCATTCCCAAAAAAGGCGAAGATAGGGAGGGAATAGGTTTAAGGCTATCATCAACATCTTCACTCTCTTGCACTAAGAGACTCTCATAACTAGAGAATGTTTAGAATGAATGACTAACAAGATTATTGACTAAATTTTTCTTTGAAAACATGGAAAAGATAGATACAAACATTTTTGAAAAGTAATCTATGCAAACTTAAAATGGAAAGAAACTTTAAAATGCAATGCAATGACCTAGACTGAAATGTGTAAATGCAATTTTTAGATTCTAAATGAGGTAGTCCAACAATCTAAAAATGAAATGCTGTAAGTGCAATTTTGGAATTACGAAATGCATGGAATAGACCAATTTAGGCTAGATTTAGTGAAATGCATGTAACAAAAACTCATCCAACTAAAACAAATAACTAATGACAACCAACATAAGTGCAAAAATAAGGTTTTTAATGTTGTAAAAGGTAGTTTTAGGGTTGATCTAGGACTAATTTTCCCAAAGGGGTGTATGAGTTCTAGTCAAACTATTTCAGGGGTTTAAATGTTGAAAAATACACAACAAAGAAATCCCAAAAAGTAGGAAAAACAACCTATATAGGGACTAAATTTCCCAGATTGGTGAATGAGTCCCAAATTAGGTTTTTTGCACTGCTTTCAATAAATTATATGTGAATGTTGTATTTTATTGTTAGGATGATCTCTAGGATGAGTGTAAATGTAGAGTTTAGATAAAATTTAATGATCTAAGATTCAAAAATGAAATCTATATGTAATTTCACTAATGCTTGATTTAGAAATACTATATACAAATTATGTAATGCAAAATCAATGCAAGATAAATCTAGGATGATGATGCACTCTAGATCAGAAAATAGGTGTTCATGTTAGGTTCACCAAAATATAGCAATGGAAATAGTATACCCCACCTTTGAGGAATGGAGCACAAAGATAGGGTTCCTATTTTACATTTGTTACACTCATGGAAACCTTAGAGATCTCAATTCAAAGATAGAAAGGGGGAAAGGGATCTTGCAATAAGGTATCCTAGAGTTTTATTAGAGACAACAAGAGGGCTAACCACTAAGCGAGGGCTTGGAAAGACAAGAAATTAATGCAATATGAAAAGTACTATGCAAAACCTAACCAAATGACCTAAGAAATAAAACTAAAAGTCAAGATATCAAAATAGAAATTAATAGAGATGCACCATGAAGAGTTATGAGGTCAAAACGAGCTCCAAAACCTTGAAAAATTGTTGTTTGATACCCACTAGGACTCATATGCTAGTCTACATGATTTAGTCTCAAATTGGGTTTTTTGTACCAAAACTAGAATATGATAGTGGGTATGTGCATGATCATCATGGAAAAAATAGGCGCTTAAGTGGTAAAAAGATCAGAAAAATCAGAGTTAGGCAACTTGACGTAAAAAATTGAATAAGTTAGCTATCTTATTTTAAAAACATGTGGGAATATAATCTATAGAAAATTGAATATAGTTTCTAAACTACTAGGTTTGTTTAAAAAATATATATATTTGGTGAAAATTTGAAATTTCAATGTAGTAGTACTTAAATTTCAGGGAAAAAATAAGAAGTAGGTGTTTGTTTGACCACCTTAACCATAATAAAATGATAATATTTATTTATAAGATTTTAGATATAAGTAGAGGACTCATGTCCCAATGTGATGCATATTTTTTTGTAATTTTTTTCCAAGCAAATAATTAATTATGAATTTTTTATTACAATTTTTAAAAAATATAAAAAACTCATATGTCTGACCACCTTAACTTGGTCAAAACTTCATGAAATTCAATTTTTTATTTTTTTAATCTTATATTATGTGAAGCATAGAGTGTGACACATGTTTTGGATTCAAAAAATGTGATATCATTTGAAAGATATAGATGTTTTTCAATCAGTCTATCAATTAGGACTTTAGTTGTAATTTGAATAGAAAATGAATAATAATTACTTATTAAATTCAAAATAAAGCATAATTTATATTGGTGGAAAGCTCATAATATCCTTTATAAACTCTTTTTTGTTTGATCAATTTTGGGTTAAAAAAATGTCGTCAGCCACATACCCATCATATTGCCACGTTTTGGCCCATCATGATCCTACACATACCCTAGTGCTTAATCTGAATCTCCTAAAACCCAGAAAATGGTTGTACTAGGACTCATATGCCCGAGGTGGTGTATTAGTCCCAATATTCTTTTTAAGAGGGTTAATTCCTAAATCTACTCTCCTAACTCTACTCTCTCTATCACACTTTGTTTCCAAGTCTGAAACTTTGATTTGCAACTTGTAGGAGATTTTTCATGATCTTACCAACAAGGAAACAACTAGAAAAACATTCATCAATCTTGTAACTTAGTCTTCAAAGATAATTCAAGCTCTAAGACACCTAGATCTGCAATAACATATGTAGAGAGAAAGAAACTTGTTGATTGTTAGAGAAAAGGGGTTTTCCTTAGTCAAACCCCTTTTAGGTAATTAAACAAAATGATGAGATAATGAAATAAGGACATGAAACATGAATAATGATACATTGAATGATGTCTTGTAAATCGAAAATCTAAGATGAAATGGCCATGAAATATGTAGATCTACATATTGAAATAAGTGTAGAGCAATGCTTAACCTTGGATCTTGAATGCAACATCACAACACTAGCTCAACAACATGCTTGATGTTTGATAACCTTGACATGATGATGGATATTGAATTGCTACAACAATTGATGAAGAATTATACCCTTGAATTATTTAAATATGCTCTTGATTACTTTTGTGAAGTCTTGTAAACTCTTGAAGGCTCTTGTAAACTCAAGTTTTCTATAAGGCATCCTCTCTTGAAAGTCTTAGGTGAAAGTGAGTGAAATAACCTTGTATTTATACTTATTTATCCCAAATTTCTTGAAATTACAACACTACAAGCTGACATCACATCTAGGAGGACAAAATCTTGCCAATAATTTGACTTAATTTTGATTTTGGGCCACGTGGGACTCATACATTGCAAGTGGCATATGAGTCCCATTACGCTTAACTATGGTAGACAATTTTAAAAAAATATTAGAATGATGTATAATCAGGATCGACGCCGAAAAACCTAGGTGGGAATTGATGGAACCTTACAATTTTGAAAATTTGAAAGTGCCCATGTTGAAAAAATTTGCTTTGCACATTCAGAAATGCACCTAAAATTTTTTCCCCAATGACCTAATTTGGAGGATCATATATTGGAGCTAGTTGACTTTCATGCTAAATCCCTTAGCAAGCATAATTTATTTTCATATGTGAACATGAATGTTAGATTTTAACTTCTTGTGATGATTTCTTATAAGGTTTTGAAATGACAAGTTGCAGGATTCTGGGACCATTTTACTGTTTGCATATTCTTAAGCCTACAAAGTGGCCTTCTTTTCAAACTAATATTTCATAGCTAGATGATCGTCATGGAAAATGGATTGGTGCTCTGCATTCACCTCATATTCATATGATCCATGGTCCATTTTTAGAGACACAAGATTAAGTTTGATATTTTTACCAAGTCAAAAGAAAATGTAGTTTGCTTTGTTTTCACATCTGCATTTCTAGAATGTTTCAAGGAGGTCAAGCTTGACCCTAGGTATCTTATGATGAATGGGATTGAAGGAAATCCATCTTGCACACATGCTCAATGAACCTAAATGATTTAGTGTGTTTAGTGGTAGTTTCTTAGGAGAATATTTGGTAATTTTTCAAGGAGGTGACTTGGTGTGCTCGAATTAGTTTTTGACAAGTGCAATTACTAAGAAGTTTGATTGAGCCACTTTGAATGTTAATATCTTCCATCTCATGGTGAATTTTTTAAAGATATTTTTTGCACTTAATTTTTGGTTCAAATTTATACATGGCTACTTAGTTTCAGGCCCCTAAGATGAGTTTTGATGGGTTAATCAATGTTTTGTTCACTGTGAGAGGGCCAAAATTGGTGTTCCAAAAAGTTTCAAATTTTCAAATTCTAAGGGCAACCCATTTCTTTTTTTGCTCTAAAATATCTCCAATTCCATTTTTAAAAAAATAGAGGTCATATGATGCATTATTTTAATGCATTTTAGGTGTGGTGAAGGCATCCTGTAGGCTAGTTTACAAAGGAGGTCCTAGAAATCTTTCAGTGATGCAATTTTTGAGGAAATAGGTTTTCTCTAAATAATTGATAATGTCCCTATGCACATGTTTGTGGCTCCAGGTGTCCCAGTTTGTGCACAATGAATTTCATCTAATTCGGTGGCAGGCGTAATTAAAATTTGTGTATTTTCTAATGTTTTCAAATGTTAATATTTAAAATATTGTGAGTATTTTAAATATTGTTCAAAATTAAAAGAGGCATTTAGGGAAGAAGTAGAATAAATTTCCAAATGTTTTCTACCAAAGAAAGTTTAATTCTTGATTCTGATTGGCTTAGACACACCTTTCACAACTTTCAAACTACTCGCTCATGTTTGCAATCTCTTTTCCTCATCAAATCAGTGATGGAGCGATACTGTGTTCTCTCATTGCCCATTGTAGATTTGAAGGCTCTTTCCCTTTGCACATTGGCGATGGAGCATGCTTTGAGCTTTCTATCACTCATTGATAATATGTATCTTTGATTTCTTACTACATATGCAATACAAAATGGAAACTTGGGAAATGTTGGTAACCAGTAGTGGGCCCGTGGATTAAGTCAGATGGCACTATGTGATGGAAAATTTGATGGAGAGGAGGATTTGGGGAGAGTTTAATGTGTTTTTTAATGCCTGCAAATGAAGAATGTAATCACGTTTTTGAGCTTCTAGGCATGTTTTGAGGATCCATTTGAGCTCAAATTTGTTGTTATATGCTTTAAATTTGTCCCCTAATCTATCTTATTGCTTGGTCAAAGCTTTTAAGTGTATTTGTGATGAATTTTCGGTGCCTTCAACCATAAAAATGCTCCTACATCAAGAAAAAAGATCCAATGATGATGAAAATTTAAACAAGAAGCTACGATTTATTCTTTGTGATCTTAAAAGCTGGGAGGAAGCATTAGAGTTGCAGCATTTTGTGGATTTCACCCATCGATGTTTTCTCTGACTTTTCCCTCATCACATTAGCGATGGCATGATGGTATATCACCCATCACTGAATTGTTTTTCCATTTTCTCATTCTATCAATGACTGGTAATGGCATGTTCTCTCCATCGCTAATCACTAATTACTATCTCCATTTTCTCATTTTATTAGTGATCCACAATGGTAATTGTTGGGTTGTGTTGGAATGAAGAAGCGGTGAGACCCTGGGGGTCTTATTAAATGGGAGGTGAGTTAAATAAAAAGTGAATTGTAAATGGCATGGGCAAAGATTTTTTATTTGCAACCCAATAAAAATTTACTAGGTTCCTTAATTCAAAGGTAACTTTTTTAGCCATCAGGTAAAAGTAAAAGCCTCTTGTTGTAGGTTAGTTAAAATATAAAGGGCCGACTAAATGTTTTTTTATTGCCTGATGAAAGAATATTAAAATCCTTTATATAGTAAAACTAAAAATTTAGTGGCTAAATAAATTAAAGGTTGAAAAGGCCTTAATGAAATAATATTTGAAGGTTGTACAAGTTAAATAGAACTTTATTTGAAAAGTTAGTGAAAAACTTGATAAGTATGAAGGTATTTCACCGTGAAAAAAAATGCTTGGAGCTACAAATAAAAGTAAATAGTGAATACACATATGGGGATTTTTTACAGCTGAGAATGAAGAATGAAGGCTTTCACTTAAGATACTTTCAATGGTAGGGCATAAAGAATGATGATTTTTCCTGGTAGAGAGTATTTTTCTATTACAAGGCAAGAAAATGTAAGGGAAAGAAAGAGGTGGGAAAAAAATGTGAAGAATGGAGATTCTTCAAGTTGAGGCAGTTATAGATTGAGGACTCAAGTGATGCCAAATGGAGGGAAAAACTTCAATTTGAGAAATTCCTCATCTTTAAAATGTAATTTTTTCTTCATTTGAAAGAGGTTGTTCACTACGTGGTATCAAGGGAAAGCACTATTTTGTAACAAGGTCACACATGTAGTTTTGATTTTAGGTCTCTAAAGTTTTCTGAGTGATGTAAATGAAGAATTTATTCACAACATTGTTATATTTGTATGTAAATGATCAGATATTCCAAGTTAGTTGTTTGGACATTGTACACATTGCATATATTATGAATATAAGAAATCAAGGGTTTCTACTATTCTCCTTGTTTTTCCTTGAATGTTTATTTTGTGCTGTTACTTTCATTCCAAGAATGAATTAAATTGTATTAACATGTAAACATAGGTCTATGCAACTGTATGCTTGGATTACTAAAATATGATTGGTTTGGTTTCTAGTATCAATGGTGTAATGCATAATATGGTAGGCATAATTATGACAGTGTGAATGCTATAATGAGTTTTAAGCTTCATGGTTTAGGTGACTCCACCCAGGGATTAGGCACTAGTCTTTAATGTTATAGTTTCCTAAGATCATTTTGTGATCAACTACAATTTCAAATCAAATTTACTTATCTATCTTGGTATCATAGTGTGTGGAATGTAATGATTTACATCTCTCATTTTTAATGTATACACTTCCATTAAGGTCAGCCATACCTCAAGGGTCTTGTGTTTGTTAAGAATATAAAGGAGAATTATCTGTTTACTCTGTGTTTGATACTTTGACACACTAGTATCTTGAAGCACATTGTTGGGATTACCCTCCTAGGTTTAACAAAGCTTGATGTGCAGGGGATAAAATGTTCTATATCAAGCTCCCATTTTTTAGCCACTAGCCTTGAAGATTTTTAAGTATAAAGGTTGGGTACCATTTAGAGGATTTCAATGTTCTACTAGAAAAAACACTGACATGACTCATATGCCCAAGGTGGTGGATGAGTCCTAGATCACTAAATCTAGGCCTCACAACCTAAAAACACCTAAATTATGATTGGTTTTTGGTTTATGTCAGGATTATCCTCGAAAAGATGCATTAATTAAGATTGTGAATGTAAGATAAGGCCAAATAAGGCATAGAGAAGCCTAATTATTTAATAAAACCATAAATTAGTGTAAAATTCTTAGGACACTTTACACCACCATAATTAAGGAACCATTAAGTTCATTTAGTTTACAAGGGCCCAAAGCTTAATGTGAAGGTACACTTTACAACATTAAATTAAGGAAAAGTTAGGTCAATTTAGCTTAAAAGGGCCCTAAATCCAATGTGAATGTGAAAGAAACATTACAACATTAGGTAAAGGCATTATTAGGTCCATTTTAATGTTAATCATTCCCAAATTAAGTGTGAAAATGTAAATGATGACATTTTTCGATGCTACAAAAATATATAACAGGAAGCAAGAAAGTGAAAAGTATGTGAAGGATATTAGCTAGCAATTTTTATGTACTCAAGTATTAATTCCTTATGTAGATTTAAAAAGAGTTGAATAGTGTGTGAAATAAATCAATATCCTCAATGGAACTCTACTAGATATGATTCTTTGTTGCATGGTTAAATATGGTGATCAATAATGAACATAAATTTTCCATTTAAACAAAATTAGTATAAATATTATAATTTGAATATTTAATTTATATTAAATAGTTAATATATATTTTCATCTATGTCACATGTATTTTTTATGATGTGTTAAAATTTACATTACTATTTATTACCTAATTAAGTATGTACCATGATCTAATCAATAGGTAAATATATATCCTTTGTAATATTATTCACAATTTGAACCTCTTTATAAACTATTATTTTTATTATATTATTCATTAGAGCCTTAGTGTTGGACATCAACCACATGGTGTGTCACTAATATTTATCTACATGTTATATTTTCTTCATTGTCATTCTTTCTATATCTTCATGCTAGTAAATTATGTTTTATGTCATTTTTATCTTTGGATCTTTCATCAAAATTAATATAATTTTTATAAATATAATTGTGAGGATATTCTACAATTATCTCTATTTTAATAGATTCACGACACAAAGATGGAATATGTATATAAAAATTATGATAAATAGGGAAATGAACTATTATCTAATTAGATGGTAAAATGAATTAGGGATACTTATTTTTTACAACCATTATGCAAAGAGTCATCAAATATTTATCTTTTTCCTTTTGTGGTCCATTTGGCTCATCATATATTTCAAGTAAATTAAATGGATTGAAATTATTAAGGAAATTGATTTTAATTTACAATAAATGGATTGCTCCCATATTTCTAACCCATTTTAATTAATATTTTCTATTTGAATTGATTCAACACCAAAAAAGTATATATAAAAAGCCCTTTAATGGATATAATAACACTTTTATAGTGATAAGGTATTTTTTAAGGAAAAGGGTGCAATACAACCACAATATATACTTATGCATTAGTATACAAATTACAAAATACCCCTTGATGGTAAAAAATTTAGAATAACTCTTTTACAATGTCCCTAAGCTAGATAGACAAAAGCTTTATTGTACTTACTAAAAATAAAATGGCTCTATATAATCCATTAATACAAGTATTTTTAAAAGAAAAATTGAGCTAGAGGATTATTTAAATTTATTGAACTAGGCTAAGAAGCATCAATATCTTGAAAACGCTAAGGATGTATGGTAAACAAAGTTGTTTGGTGACTTAGGAAAATAAGAGACAAAAATATCCCTTCAATACACTCTACAAAATCACCAGCTAACTCCCCTTTATAAGATTGAACTGAGTTCTATACAATAATGTTGCATCAACTATGGAGAACATTCTTAATGGTAGTGTAAATAGAAATTACATGTGAAAAATTCTAGACATTTGTGATCTTGAACAAAAAACCAATTGGAGCATTGCTTTACTTAAATAAATTATAAATTTGTGAAAGGATTTTGAAAAGGAATACTTAGAGATGTAGGGTTCCAGAATATACCAAAACACCAGCTCCTAGACTATTACTACATCTTGTATAAGGTATAATATACTGGAAAATAATCTTGAGGTAATTTGTGATGGAAGTATTACCTATGGGTGACCAAGATTTTCTCACAACTTAATACAACATAAAATTCCTTCTCCACTTGAATTCATTTTATTTGGAAGATGGAACCCAATATTTATGCATCAATTACACTATCAATTGGGGTCTCCCAATTTTCAATTAGAAAGAATAATTGTTTGTTTAAAAAATTAGCCATTATGATCTCCTTCAACTAAAACACTAGCACATGTGAAGAAAAAAGAAAGAATGAATGTAGTGAAATATTAACAAAGGAATTTAGTGAAATTTACTCAATTTATGTATAATTCCTTCATTTTAGAGGCATCAATAGCATGTGGGAGAGTCATTGCAAATTTTATCTAAATAAACTTCTAGATCTAGGTAGAGCAATTTGAAGCATTGCAAGGACACAAGAAATAAATGGATTGCTATATCTTAATCATTAGCATTATTGACTCACAATAAGTTTCTCTCACTTACAAATATAACTTATAAATTCACTAAGTGACTTAATCATTATCATTTATTGTTTGATATTTTCACAACCCACATTATGATTTTTCAAAACATTTCCAACACATGCACCATATTATTAATTTTAAAGTTTTTGTTATATATAACTTAGCACTAAACTAATTTTATTTGTTTGAATACAAGTTCAATTTATGAACGATTCTTCTAAATTTACAAACAAGTTTAATTAGTCAATGTAATTACATTATTATTTTGCATAGAAGTTTAATTCACCAATAAAATTACTTTATTGGTCCAAATACAAGTTTCATTCACTTGTATTATTTCATTTGATTCAATAGAAGTATAATTAGCCAAGATTATCTATAAATATCTAGTGATTAAAAAATATTCACTAATATAATTAGTATTTTTTCTAAGAAATAAAGAAATAATCACCAATATAACTAATAATTATTTTAAAAATAATGCAAGATTTGCTAGGATTTTTATATCTTTTCCATGGGGAGTATGTTAAATAGGAACAAGACAATTGAGAGGGGGGGAGTGAATCAATTTTTACAAAAATTCAAACTTAAAACTTTATCACTTATCAAATGTTCAACTACACTATTTTGTTATTAAATATGAGCATGAAACATAAATAATAGAAAGTAAATCAACACAATGAACACCCAATTTTTACATGGAAAACCCAATAAGGGAAAAAGCATGGTGAGGGTTAATGAGTCACAATATAAAAATTATAGACTAAATACAAAGGCTCACCACCAAGGGCTCACTACCCAAAAGAGGACTTACTGTCCAAGTACAAAGGCTCACTACCTACAAAGGACTCACTGTCCAACATGGATGCTCACTACCTATAGATACAAAAGAGAAAAAAAACCCACCTCTACAATTAAAGAACATTTGCAGGATTATAGAAACCTTCATCTCACTACCTTCAACACACTAAAAAACTACTATCACAACTCACTCACACAAACTTTTACTCTTATGATTTTTGGCACACTTTTGTCACTTTGCATCACATTGTCATACAATTCTTCACAACTCAACTTGCTTTTATACTATTCTCAACCTTAGAAACATTTACCAAGGTTGGCCACCATACATCATTTCATAAATTACAATTAGCCTGGCAACTCTAAATTCCCATGGTGCAGAGGAATAAGAATGGACCAATAAAAACATAAAAATCATATTTTTGAATCTTCTACATGCTTCCTTAATTAAATTTTATTCTTCAAAAGAAGTGTAAACACCAGGTCAACCAAACCTAATGAATACAAAAAAAAAAATTAATTATGCACACACTTCCCAACAAGATTCATTATACAGAATGTCTTGTATAGTAGCAGTGAGATACAATAGCCCACCAATCATGGATCTATATTTGCTCTTATTAGTCTTATTAGATTCATCATCCTTGCTCAACTTACATCTGGTTATAATAGGAGTACAAACTAGTTTAGAATATTCCATCCCAAACCTTTTCAACAACTCTTTTACATACTTAGATTGTGAAATGAATATCCCTTTATCAGTTTGATTCACTTGTAGACCAAGGAAGAAATTCAATTCACCAATCATAGACATCTCAAATTCTTTTTGCATTTCTTTAGCAAAATTTTTACACATGCCTTCATTTCCACTAAAAATGATATCATTAACATATACAACTACAATCAACATCTTATTACATTGCACTTTGAAGTGGAGGTTGCTATCAGTAGAACCTTCCTCCAACTCACCATTAAGAAAAGTTGACTTAACATCTATCTGATATACCTTGAAGTCCTTGTGTGCAGAAAATGCCAAAAAATATTTGATAGCTTCTATTCTGGCCATAGGGGAAAATGTTTCCTCAAAATCTATTCCTTCAACTTGTGAATATCCTTTGCATACCAATATTTGCTTATTCCTTACTACTCCATTTTCATTTAGCTTATTCTGAAACAACCATTTTGAGCCAATCACATTTTTATTCATAGGCCTAAGGACTATTTCCCATGTCTGATTCTTCTCTATTTGTTGCAATTCCTCTTTCATAGTTCTCATCCAACTTTCATCTTCACATGTTTCTTTTACATATTTGGGTTCTATTTTAGAGAGTAAACATATATTTACCTCAGCTACAACTTTGCTTCTTGTCTTCACACCTTCACTCTTGTATCCAATTATCTAATCTTTCAAATGATTCTTCTGCACATATTTAGGAGTCCTAGCAATAGGTTTGGTTCATTCTCTTCTTCTTCTTCCAATTGTTCTTCTTCTTTTTCTTCTTCTTCTTCCTTCTTCTTATTCTCTTTAGGTATATGTTTGTAGATAGGATCATTAGGTTTAACTTCACTTATCTCAATAGGTCTGTGCATGTCTTCATCAACTTTCACATTAGCACATTCAATAATCTTCCTTAATCTTTTGTTAAAGCATATGTATGCCTTGCTAGAGGTAGAATATCTAAGAAATATTCCTTCATCACATATAGCATCAAACTATCTAATATTTTCATCATCTCTTTTAATATAGCACCTACTTCCAAATACCTTAAAATATTTCACAGTAGGAGTCTTACCAGTCCATAACTCAAAAGGTGTCTTTGTGTTGTTTTTTATAAGAACTCTATTAACAACATAAACAACAATATGTATCAATCTCTCCAATATGCATCTAGTACATTAGATTATTTCATCATAGTTCTAGCAACTTCTTGTACTGTCCTATTTTTCCTTTCAATTACTACTTTCTATTGTGGGGTTCTTAGAGCATAAAATTGTCTTTTTTAAGCCATGCTTCTCATAGAATGTATTAAATTCACTAGAAGTGAATTCACCACCTCGATCTAATCTTAAACACTTTATTTTTAGATTTACTTCATTTTCCACTCTTGCTTTGAATACCTTGAACCTATCTAGATCCTGATTCTCTTCTCTAAGAAAAGTAACCCATGTCATTTGATTGTAATCATCAATAAGCAACATGAAATATCTATCACCATTCAGGCTTCTAGTCTTAGTCGAACCACATAGATCAATATGTACTGACTCCAACATACCCATAGTAGAATGTTCTTTTCCTTTAAAGCTACATCTTGTATGCTTCCCTAATTGACAACTTCTACAAATAGTATTAGTAGGTTTTGTGATTCAAGGTAGTCCTCGAACAATCTCCTTTTTACTAATCTTGACTAGGTTATCAAAGTTGACATGTCCCATTCTTTGGTGCCATAACCAACTTTCACGGATCTGAGATACAAGGAAATTCCCATCAACTCCCTTCAACTAATAGATGTTTCCATGATTTCTTCTTCCAACAGAAATCATATCTCCATTATCAGATCCTTTTGTGATTTCATGAGTATTGTTCTAAAACACAAGTTTAAAACCATTGCTACACATCTTATCAACACTCAAAAGATCATGCCTCAAACCCTTCACATAATATACATCATCAATACTATGCACTCCATCAAAACTAATTGAACCTTTACCATAGATCTTAGCTCTTGAATCATCATTGAACATAACTAAACCAACATCATACTTCTCAAGCTTCATGAATTTACTCTTATCTTCAAACATGTAATTTGAACGTCCACTATCAATTACCCAATATTCTTCATCTTGTCTTGCATGAAATTTGGTAACCAAAGTACCTTCCATCCTATTCTTCTTAACCTCTGGAGCCCTTTTGCTTACACATCTTCTAGAATGAATGGATACAAATTTATTTTCCAAAGCTATGAATAAGCATTCACTATCATCCACCTCATTTTCAAATTCATCATTGAAAATACCTGCCTCTTCCTTAACATAATATAGCTGCTTATATTTTTTATCCTTCCTATCCTTATAATCCTTGTTCTTTTTATGTATAGCTCTATTCAGACATCTTGAAGCATAACGACCAATATCACCACAACTAAAGCATTTAAAGGAAAACATACCTTTATACTTTCTGGTTCCTTTCTTCAACTTACTGGTGAAGTTAGCTTCCAACTCATCAATATCATCACTATCTAGTTCCTCCTCAATCTTCATTGCCTTAAATTTTTTTTCTATATTTTCTTTTATCTTTTCATCTTTCTAGAACTTTCTCAATTCAAATGCTTGTAGGGTGCCAAACAAGTGTTCCAAGGTGTACTTATTAGGATCATACATTTCTTCAATCATTGAGATCTTATCACTGTAGAAATTTGGTAGGGTGATCAAGATCTTCTCAATTATGTCTTTGTCTGCTAGCTTTCCTTGATTTCTAACTTCATTTGTAGTATGTTCAACCATGTGAAAGAAACTTGTAAATTAGTCACCATCTTCAATTTTTAGGTTCACAAATCTACACTTTGTTGCAAGTGTCTTTGTCAATTTCACTTTTTCATTCGCTTCATACATGTCTTCAAACTTCTTCCAAACTTCATATGTAGTATCCACAAAATTAACCTTTATTGACTCACTTTTAGATAAACCACTACAAATTGCATATTGTCTTCTCATTTTCTTCATTAGAAGATATCTCATCTCTAGTATTAACATCATCAGATGGAAGTGTATACTAATTCTCAATAGCCTTCTAGGTCTTGAAAGCAAGAGAGACAATATATCCTTTCATTTGACCCTACCAATCTTTGTAGTCAATTCCATCAAACATAGGGATTGCCAATTTGTGTGCCATTAGATCTTCCTTAAGCAATTAAGCTCTAAAACAAGGAACCAAAGATTTCATACCAATTTTTAAATAGGTGCAGGAAAACTAAGGGGGGTGAATTAGTTGTCACACAAATTCAAACTTAAAACTTTATCACTTATCAAATATTCAACCACACTATTCTGTTATTAAATATGAGCATGAAACATAAATAATTGAAAGTAAATCAACACAATAAACACCTGATTTTTATGTGGAAAACCTAATAAGGGAAAAAACATGGTGAGGGTTAACTCACAACATAAAAATTATAAACTAAATACAAAGGCTCACTACCCAAAAGAGGACTCACTGTCCAAGTACAAAGGCTCACTGCCTGCAAAGGACTCACTATCTAATAGGGAGGCTCACTTCCTATAGATACAAAAGTGAAAAAAAAATCCACCACTACAATTAGAGCACATTTGTAGGATTATGGAAACCTTTAGCTCACTACCTTCAGCACACTAAAAAACTACTATCACAACTCACTCACACAAATTCTGCTCTTATGATTTGTGGCACACTTTTGTCACTTTGCATCACACTATCATACAATTCTACACAACTTGACTTGCTTTTATACTGTTCTCAACCTTATAAACATTTACCAAGGTTGGCCACAATACATCATTGTAGAAATTCAAATTAGGTTGGAAACTATAAATTCCCACGGTGGAGAGGAATAAGAGTGGACCAATAAAAACATAAAAATAATATTCTTGAATCTTCTACATGCTTCCTCAATTAAATTTTATTCTTCGAATGAAATGTAAACACTAGATAGGCCAAACCTAATGAAAACAAAAATAAACATTGATGCACATTTTTCCCAACAAGAAGATGACATGCAAAGAATGCAACATGCTTCATTATACAATAGAATTCATCTTAGAACCTTCTAGATACATCTGTAGCAAAAACAACAAGCTTTAATCACTAAATTTATTTCACTAATCAATTCGAACTGTGCAAACACACAAAAAAATATTTAAACATGACTTCCGGATTACCAAATTCCAAACCTTTTCACCAGAGCATAGGAAAGACCTTCACAAGACATATCCCAAATCTGCAAGATGTGAAATTAAATAGAGAAAAAATGCAGAGCAAAAATATTTCTCCCATTCCACAGAATGTTGGTTCTACTGATAGAACACACATAATAGTGGACACTATAACTTTCATGTACCTTCTCACTAGAAGATGAAACTCAACATATGTTACCATGAAAATACCATCAACACACATTCAGATCTACACAAGCATAGGATCAACATAAGAGAAATGTGGAGCACATACCAAAGCACATTCTAAACACATTCAACATTCAACACTTTGAATTCTCTTCTTTATTAATTTTCTCAAAATCACTTGGAAACTCATCAAACTAGCACATTTGCAACATTATAAAGATAGCTCCATGTACTCGCAACATCTCATTAGCAACTCAACCATACATGCAGAATATGTAACATACAAAACTATGTTGACATCAATGACAACATTAAAGACAACACCACCAAACAGGCTTATACTTGCAACAGGGTAGGGGTGTTTCTTAAAGTTATCCCTAAAAAATATCCTATTGAATTTTTTTTACAAGAAAAATATGCATGAACTATAGAAACAATTAGGTAATATTTACCAAGAAAAAATTATACTTAATAAGTTTTGATTATATTAAAACTGGGAGGGCCAATACACATTATAAAATAGCCATAGAGGGAAACAAAGGAATCACAAATAGTGAGAAAAACAAAAAATAAAATAGAAACTATAGCTTAAAAAATTTGACTAGTAGGAATAAATAAAAAAGAAACTACAGAGCCAAGAACAACACAAAACCACCAAACACCTACAAGTCTCCTAAAAGCTTGAGACTAGTGATCGTGTTCTACTCCTGAGATAAGAAATCAAGCTTCTTCTCGAAATTCATAGGCCCCTAAAGAATTTCCTTTGTATCCTTAGTGATATCACGAGACAAGGTGTCCACCTTCTTTCCCTTTTGCTTCTATACATGACCATCATCCACCCCTTCTGCTGACCACTTCTCCTGACTCATTCTTATCTCATTCTTTAAAACCTAAAGAGTGAAGGTAGTATTCTTCACAATTTCTTTGCTATAGTCAGTGATTACCCTAAGGAACTACATTTTCTTCTCTTGGTTCTAGTGTATGCATCAATTTTAGTCAATAAATACTTCTTTTCTTCCTCAGACCCAACAATGGCCTGAAGATCATCCAAATATTCTTCCCACCTTTCCCACCTCTCAAAGGACTTGACTACCTCCCAAGGCCACATGGCATACTATTTCAAAACCTTTCCCTCCAAGATTTGGAACCTTTCTTTAGTTGTAATCAACTGACCCAAAATCCATTACATAATATCCTTCTAAACATTGATAGCCTTTGAAATTTAATTCAATTTTTTGCTTATGGGGTTGGTAGGGATATGAGTCAACCTAGGTTTGGTGCTAGGTTCCTCCAAATTGATGCATAGCTTGGGAGAAATATGAGTGCTAGGGTTAGAAATGGGTTGCGTATTGGGAACCTTTGATTCATGGCCTTGAGCCAAGGAGTGGACATGTGATAATTAGTTGTGGTAGGGTTATATGAAACATCATCATCATTGGAGTTATCAAAATCACTTGAACTAGAAGAAATGGTCATGGTAGTGTGCTCTAATAGGGGAGTGCATTTTATAGGGATGTGATGGGTATGACCACTTGTAGGGGCTTTACCCTAGGCCCAAGTGCTATGGAAAATGGTAGGAGTTTTATTGATAGTGACACATGGGCTAGAGTCCCCAGTGGGGTTAGTGGGGTCCAAGATAGTCAAGGTGTTCATGCACACAGTAGTAGGGGAGGGAAGCAAAGTGGCATGAAACTTTCATAACCACAATATAACACCCTAATGGAGGGGTAACCTTTTACATTTGGCTTGGACATTTGTATTGGACTACTCAAGTGAAGACATGATCAAAAAGGGGAAATTCATCTTGATATTTTACCTAAGATGATTGAGAATAACTAAAAGGCATGCATGGAAGTAGTGAAATCTCCTTTCAAGAGTGACGTACCTTATGATAATTTTAGCAATGGTGCTCCAAACACTAGGAAGGTCAGCACAATTGAAACCATTTTGCAACCTATTCACTTTCTCACCCTCTTCTAGGAACCATTTCATGTCCCCCTAGTAAGGACTCCTCAACTTGCATGGGATGCAAATCTCTTCCAAGGAAAGCCCACTAACCTTCATAATAAGCTTAAGGGTCACCATAAAGAAAACACCACCAACAATAGCAATCTCATCCACCCACGAATTGACAAACTCCATGGAAATTTTGGGGTTAACACCCTACATCCCCTCCACATATGAGGCCATCTTGCCCTATTCAATAATTTCCCAGACCTCTTTGTCCTGCTTCCAACCATCATAGGTAGTAGTTTCATCTTGGACCAATTCCCCTCCCATTGCAACACCCACAAAAAACAAAGCAATGAAACACCAGTAATGAAAATGGTTATTCAAAAACCAAAGCCACAAATAATAATAAGCCATCAAAGATTGATTAGGGGGCTTAAGTTGTCATGAATGATGAGCATGGAAACTATCAAAATGAGTTGACAACAAATCCAACTTGATCTCATTTGGAAATTACTTTGACATCATTTTGAATTAATTTAAGCACTTAACTTGGGATTTGGTAGATATCATCCAATTTTATAATTGTTTCCATTAGCAATAATATTTAAAATATTTTATAGATGGAAATTGTGACTAGAACTATATTATCAAAGGAGTAAGGTAATAAATCCACTACAAAGGATTAAAAGGATGATTTCTATGCTAGGGGAAGGTTACATAAAAGAGATCATAAGGTAGATCAAAAGGGGCTTAAGAAAAATTACAAGATATATTCTAAAACATTGAGTAAAGGGAACAAGGTGAAGTGTTGGCATTATGGTAAAAGTGTTGGAAATCAAGGTATAACTTGTAGAAATATAAAATTATTAAAGTGGATGCAAATATGAAATTATATATTCCAGATTACCATAGAAAGATTATGTTATTGAAAATTATAAGAATGATAGAAATTTTTTAATTCCATATGTGAATCAAACACAAGGGACAAAAGATATATGTGGAGAAAACCTCGCAGGAAAAAAATCCACAACCAAAGAGAGATAATGTTTGTATTAATATTCAAGGAAGTGCATCAATACAGCAATCATTTCTATAATCGGGTATGACTTCATCACTCTAACAACCTACAAATAAACTCTTGCAAACTACCATCTTAAGGCTACAATATATAGAATTTTTTGGGAGAGAATACCACATATGATATTCGAAAACAACAAACAAAAAAAATAGAAAACCCATTCACCCCTTAGTGGATAACCCATAAACATGGAATAAAATTTTGAATAATCACATGGCCTTCACATGGGCACCTAACCCATATCCAATCATAATTATTCAAACATATGTGCTCCATAATTCACCAACAACTCCAACAGTTGCATACAAGAACATGCACCAAAATGTAAGCCTAGGTGGCCAACCATGCAAGATCATGAAAAAGATGCCAATAAAATGCAAAGGCATGCACACCAAAGTTTTCCACACTCATAAAGTTGGATTCCCAAGAGGAATATCCTCCCAAAATAATATGTAACTGCCACAATAAAAGTTCCACCTCTTTGAATGCAATTACAATTTGTCATAGGAAAATAAATAATAAATATTTTGTCCCTCATATTCCCTAGAACACTTTCAAAAGAACATTGGGACATATAAATAAACTTAGGATATAAATTATAAGCTCACTATCCTCACATTTACTTCATGTCCACTAGAAGCCTTTCCAAATAACATGGAGACACATAAATCAACTTAGGTTAGAAATTATAATTTCACCTATCCATACATTCTCCCACTTGACATCATATATTGCAAATAAATCCATGAGATATAAATAAAAAATATAATCAAGTATAATGATCAATTCCCATGTCCTTCCTGCACCACAAGAACTTATCCATGGTAACTAGCTTCATGAAAGAATCTATAACATTATAAAAAGAGTCAACCTTATCAATCAAAACCTTACTATTCCCTACTATTTCTCACAAAAATTTATACTAAATATCAGCATGATTAGTACGAGTATGATACATTGTATTTTTGGCTTAAAATATGGCACTTTAACTATCACATCAAATCTTCAATATACTGCAATCAAAACCAATGCCATTACCAAGTCTCTATAACCAAACTTCCTCCTTAGAGGACTATGTAATAGTCATATAGTCTACCTCGGTGGTGGATATTGCATCTATAGGTTGCCTCTTAATCATGCAACTCACTGCACCTCGAAACAAAGAATAAACATAGCCGCTAGTGGACTTTTGAATTTCTAAGTCACCTACCCAATTTGTATCAACAAAACCCTATATGTCCTATGAATTAACTACATAATTAGTACCATGATAAACTAAATAATAATATTAAATACCACACAAATATCTAAACACCATCTTAATAGAAATCCAATGCTCTCTACTATGGTTAGACATAAACCTACTCAAAATACCCACAACTTGGGCTATATCTAGTTTAGTGCAAACCATTGCATGCATAAAAAAAAAAAGAAATAGGAAAAGTAACAGTAGAAATCTCCTCAAAATAATCATCAAAATTAGGACACATGGGGTATGTGTAGGATCATCATTGAAAAAACAGGCCCTTAAGTGGCAAAAAATTCAGAAAAATCATAGTTAGGCAACTTGACATAAAAATTTGAATAAGTTATCTATATTATTTCAAAAATATGTAAGAATAGTATCTATAGAAAATTTAATGTAATTTCTAAACTACTAGGTTTTTTTACAAAAAGGAAAATCCATTTGGTGAAAATTTGAAATTTCAATGCAGTGGTACTTAAATTTCAAGGAAAAAATAAGAAGTAGGTGTCTGTTTGACCACCCTAACCACAATAAAATGATAATATTTTTTTATAATATTTTAGATATAAGTAAAAGAGTCATGCCCCAATGTGATTCATATTTTTTTGTAATTTTTCCAAGTAAATAATTAATTATGAATTTTTATTACAATTTTTTTAAAAATATAAAAAAACTTGTATGTCGACCACCTTAACTTGGTCAAAACTTCATGAAATTCAATTTTTCTTTTTTAAATCCTATAGTATGTGAATCATAGAATGCGACAAATGTTTTGGATTCAAAAAATGTGATAGCATTTGAAAACTATAGATGTTTTCCAATCAGCCTATCAATCAAGACTTTAGTCATAATTTGAATAGAAAATGAATAATAATTACTTATTAAATTCAAGTAAAGCATAATTTATATTGGTGGAAAATAATAATCTCCTTTAAAAACCCTTTTTGTTTCATCAATTTTGGGTAAAAAAATAGTTGTCAACCACATACCCATCATATTGCCACTTTTTGGCCCATCATGATGCTGCACATACCCCATGTCTAAATTCAACTTAGTACCAATTGAAAATGGAATATCTATTGGTTTATAGTCATACATATTAAACCTCCACAAATTGGTATCAACTACTTAGATGACTTAGCCAAATATTTTTGTGTTCACCCGATCTCTATTGATCTCCATCCCAAGAATATATTATACTTTCCCTAATCCTTCATAAAAAATGTGCCATAAATTTAAGTCTTAAGCTCCTTAATCATCACCATGCTATTACACATAAACAACTTATCAACATATAAGAAAATAATTAGTATCTAATCATAGATAACCTCAATATAAAACAATGATCCTCTGAACTTCTAAAAAAACCCAAATTCAATGTAAAGGCATCAAAAATTTGGAACAACATCTTGAATGACTATTTTAAACCACATAAAGATCTTGTTAACCTACAAACCAAATGTTAGATTTTCCTTTCACAACAAAAGTATTAGGTTGTCACATATAAATTTCTTTCTCAAGATCCCCATGCAAGAAAGTATTTTTAACATCCTTTTGCTCTATTTTAAAATCATAAGCAAAAGCAACAGAGAATAGGAATCTAATAGAAGCTAACTTAGCAACAAGATAAAAAACTTCATCAAAATCAACTCACTCTCTATGAGTATCCCTTGGCCCCAATTTGGCCTTCTACCCCTTGAATGGACCATTTGCACCAAATTTATTTTTAAATACCCACTTACAACCAATGGGATTCCTTCCTTTGGGGAAACTCACAAGATCCATGTATCACAACTATGCAAAGCCATCATATTCTCCTACATGGCCTACATCCTAAACACACTTTCTTCAAAAGAAAGAGCCTCCTTGTAGGATCTAGGCTCATCATTAATACTCAACAAAGCAAATACACAATGAAAATTGAATGGGATCTACATTTCAACTGAATGTCATTGTCTTGTGGATCTTCTCAAGGTAGGATTAAGCAGTTCTTTCTACTCTTCTTATTCTATAAGCTCATCATGGACATCATCTAAACTGTTTGAACCCTCTTCTTCTTCTCCATCCTCTAATTCTTATTATTAAGCAGTTCTTTCTACTCTTCTTATTCTTGTTTTTTCTTCCACATCAAAATCATCTTACTTTTCGATCTTTGTCTCAAAGTGCATTTTTTTTCTTATCTTTCTCATTTGGTTGTTCTTAACATGAGTAAGCTCTAAACTCCCTAAAAAATCACATATCTAGAGAAGAAAAAAAAGGTATGATTATTCGTTGTTTCATCATCAGTGTCAGGGCTATAGAGGTTGGGTCTACATGATCGTGGAAAGAAGGAAGTGATATTGGTAGTAGGTGGGCAGGTATGTGTAGGATCATGATGGGCCAAAAAGTCGCAATATGATGGGTATGTGGCTGACAACTATTTTTTAACCCAAAATTGATGAAATAAAAAGGGTTTTAAAAGGAGATTTTCCACTTTCCGCTGATATAAATTATGCTTTACTTTGAATTTAATAAGTAATTATTATTATTTTTCTATTCAAATTACGACTAAAATCCTGATTGATAAGTTGATTGAAAAACATCTATAGCTTTTAAATGGTGTCACATTTTTTGAATCCAAAACATGCATCACATTCTATGCTTTAGATACTATAGGATTAAACAAATAAAAAATTAATTTCATAAAGTTTTGACCAAGTTAAGTTGGTCAAACATACAAGTTTTTTATATTTTTTAAAAATTTGTAATACAAAATTCATAATTAATTATTTACTTGGAAAAAAATTACAAAAAAATATGCATCACATCGGTGCATGAGTCCTTTAATTATATCTAAAATATTATTAAAAAATATTATCATTTTATTGTGGTTAGGGTGGTCAGACAAACACCTACTACTTATTTTTTCCCTGAAATTTAGGTACCACTACATTGAAATTTCAAATTTTCACCAAATAGATTTTTGTTTTCTTTAAACAAACCTAGTAGTTTAGAAACTACATTCAATTTGCTATAGATTCTATTGTTACATATTTTTAAAATAATATAGATAACTTATTCATTTTTTTACGTCAAGTTGCATAACTCTAATTTTTCTATTTTTTTTGCCACTTAAGGGCCTAGTTTTTCCATGATAATCCTGCACATACCCGGGAAGTGATGGTATTGGGCTACCAAAGTGGGTCTATCTACCTTAGATTCCAAAGCTTATAACCTTTTGCATTCTCATCATAACTAACAAAGATGCATTCATGTGCTTTTGGATCTAATTTATAATGCTTCTCTTGAGGAACATGAACAAAAGCCTCACAGCCAATGACACTTAAATGTGAAACAAAAGGGTTTCTACCTATCCACACTTCATAAGGAGTTTTATCAACAAGACTTGAACAAGGATATATATTAACTAAATAACATATAGTAGTTACAACTTTATCTCATAATCATCTATCAGACTTAGCACCACTCAACATACTCCTATCTCTTTCCATGAAGGTTCAATTCACTATTTCTACTACCCATTTTGATGAGGTGTATAAGGAGTAGTATTTTATTGAACAATACCTACATGCTTACAAAACTCATCAAATTCCCTAGAAAAATATTCACCCCCATTGTCAAATCTCAACACCCTTATCTTATAATCAATTTGCTTCTCAATTAAGGATTTAAATTTTAGAACACAATAATTTACTAGAGGGGATGAATCAATAGATGACTTAAATATTAGCTATTAAAATATTTTACCCTTTTATGTGTAGATTAAATCATAACATGTAGAGAAGTAAACATAAACACATAACTCGTAACACAAGATACACATGGAAAACCCAAGATGGGAAAACCACGAAGAGAATAATTGTTAGGATCTATTGTCCTAATCCAACCTCACAATGAATATCATCTGATTACAATGTTTAAGGGTACCAGCCCTAAGGAGAAAGAAATGCCCTAGTTTTAGGATCACCTACTACAAGGAAACACCTAACCATATATCTGATGGCACCATCGAATTGGATTTAAAAACAAGAAATTATAGTTTGTTCTAAGGAAAACAATTCAATGTTGCTATCTTATATGTAATTGTTCAGATATTTGTTGTTGTCCATTGCACTCAATTCTCTACTTTGCACTTTCCTCTATTCTGCACATGGATATAAACAATGATTAAGATCTTTTTTTTTTTTTGGGGTTATATTAATTTGTTGCACTCCCGCACTTCAGCTTTTCTTTTTACTGCATTCTTTGTCTACCTCTAAAGCTCACAAATAAAGTACTCAACATTGTTTCACCCTTATCTTTTAGTGCATTCTCTGTCCACCTCAAGAAGCCATGCAGACACTCTAGATAGTTCTCTCACCTTTTTATTTTAGTGCATTCTTTGTCCACCTAAAGAAGCCAAGAATTCCTTTAGTAATATGCACTACTTGAAGTATTCATAGTATCAACAACAATCCCCAATATCTAATTTTCACCTTTGTATATCTCCCATCGATCTACATCAATCACCTCAAGATTTGTGCATACATGTATGTGCTCTCTACTAGGGTTTTCTCAATACACATCTTCATCGATCCACACAAATTTAACATCAAATTTAGGTTCATTGAATTTTTTGCTAAGAACAACATCCTGTAAAACCCTAAACCTTGATATTGCAATTAATGCAATATCTTTGCGTATCCAATTTGATCATACTTTAACTACCTTTGTGGTCTGGATCACCACTCTTCACATCTTATCACCAATCACATTTGTTACTAAAGTCGATGATCTAGTTAAATTCATTTGTAATGTCTATTCACAAATGAAAACCTCATTCACATAGACATGGCCATTAAAAATATTCAATTTTAAACATGAGTCATTGATTTTTTGTTTCATGCCATAATCCATTGAGCCTCATTCATCTCTCAACTTTAAAATGAAACCATTAGATAAAATTCATGTTAGTAATCATCATTGATCCTTGTCTCATACGCTATGCTTAGTGTAGGGTCCCATCAAGACATGCATCACAAGCTTAGAATCTTAGAAGGAAAAGTTATGGACCCACTAATTCTTAGTGGTCTAGAGGGCTAATGCTATCTGTCACCTACTTCATCACCAAAAAGTTCATATCAATGTGAATTGGCCTATGGAGCAATCAATCATTACCACTTTTCACTATGCATCATTATATACTTCTATAGCCTATCACTTTATCTAGTCCCATTATGCATTTTTCATCAAACCACAATACCACTAAGAAAGATTGGGACCCATAGTACATATTATAAGATGGGAAGGAGGGCACAATATTTGAAGCTTGATCACAACCATTGATTTGAAATCTAGTAGAAAATATTTAATGCATGACTTAGGAAGTATTAATGTCATAAAAAAATTTCTACGTTGATAATGACTAGGAAAGGGGGCCAGTCACATCAACAAAACCAATGGCTTAAGTTGTAACTTAAGCAACCTGCAACTGCAATACACAATCAACATTAAATTATAATCTCTATTCATTAGTATGACTGTAGGACCTAGGGTTTATCTACCAAACCCTAATTCTATCTAAGAGTAGACATAAAGTACATACCATCTTCTCTAATTATTTAGGCCACATCAATCAAATATTCTTGAAAAATCCATAACAAATATGGCATTAGTTTTCTCTTCTAACATCTAGAAGCAACCTCTATAATACCATGAAAATATTTCATGACAATTTTGTAACATTTTGAGAAACTTTACAACATGTACAAAATCATGCTCACTTTTCAATCAAATATCTCCAAATATTCTAGAAACTGATATTCATGACATCATGTCAACAATCTCCTTCATAGGATACCACTTGAATATCACCTTTTGACATCAATGAAAATATTATGCCAACAATCTTCCCCTTTATCATTGATGGAGAAACCAAATGCTCAAGTTGATACCAATTATAGATGTTCCAATTCATGCTTTGTATGAAATGAGTCATTTCACTACTTTGGACCAATTAGAATTAGACATGTTATATAGCAGTTCCCTATAGCTCCATTACATGAAAATTTGCATAGTTCTCTCCCCCTTTGACATCAATGGAAAGGGGTCAAACACAAGACTTACACACTTGGGTATGTGCAGGATCATGATGGGCCAAAAAGTGGCAATATGATGGGTATGTGGCTGACAACTATTTTTTAACCCAGAATTGATGAAACGAAAAGGATTTTTAAAGGAGATTCTCAAATTTTCACTGATATAAATTATGTTTTACTTTGAATTTAATAAGTAATTATTATTCATTTTCTATTCAAATTATGACTAAAGTCCTGGTTGATAGGTTGATTGAAAAACATCTATAGCTTTCAAACGATATCACATTTTTTTAATCCAAAACATGCGTCACATTCTATGCTTCGCATACTATAGGATTAAAAAAAAAAGAATTGAATTTCATGAAGTTTTGACCAATTTAAGGTGGTCAGACATACGAGTTTTTATATTTTTTAAAAATTTGTAATAAAAAAATCATAATTAATTATTTAACTAGAAAAAAATTACAAAAAAATATGCATCACATTGGGGCATGAGTACTCTACTTATATCTAAAATCTTATAAAAAAATATTATCATTTTATTGTGGATAGGGTGGTCAGACATACACCTACTTTTTATTTTTTCCCTGAAATTTAAGTACCACTGCATTGAAAATTCAAATTTTCACCAAATAGATTTTTTTTTTAAACAAACCTAGTAGTTTAGAAACTACATTCAATTTGCTACAGATTCCATTATTACATATTTTTGAAATAATATGGATAACTTATTCAAAATTTTATGTCAAGTTTCCTAACTCTAATATTTCTAAATATTTTGCCATTTAATGGCCTGTTTTTTCCATGATGATCTTGCACATACCCACTTACTCCCTCTATGAACATTCTCCCCCTTTGATAATCAATTGAAAGAAAATGAAAAGACTCATACATCTAAAACCATCAAGTCATTAGAAATTTGTAAAACTAAGTTTACTTGACTTTATTTTTCTATCATATCTAGGGATGAATAGATTAACAATAAAACTTCCACTAGACAAATTCCCTATCACTAAAATTTAGTGATATGATGTGGGAGAAATTACTCCCAACATTTGCCTCAAATATTCAAATTGTTCCTTGGTGAGAGGCTTTGTGAATATGCTAACAACTTCATCTTTGGTGGGAACATATTCCATGCTAACTTCCTCTTCTTACAACCTTCTCTCTACCGAAGTGATAATTGAATGTTACGTGCTTTTTCCTAGAGTTGATAATTGAATTATTTAAGATGTTTATTGCAGTTGAATTATCACAAATGATAGAGAAAGGTTTATTGTTCTCAGCCTTGATGTCTTTAAGTTTTTTCTTCATCCATAAAACATGACTATAACATGTTGCTACTTTGAAATAATCTGATTCTACTATAGATAAGGTGATTGATTCTTTCTTTTATCTCATCCAAGAAACAAGTTTGTTTCCCAAGAAGAATGAAGCACCTCTAGTGTTTTTCCTATCATCTACACTACCAACCCAATTAGCATCTATGTATGTTGTTAAAGTGAAATCCTTGCTCTTGAGATACCATAGTCCATAGTCAATAGCGCCTTTAATGTTTCTAAATATTATCTTCATTGAATTGATAGGAGACTCTATTGGAGTAATCTGAAATCTAGCAATCATGCACATTGTTTGTCTAATATTTGGACTTGATGTAGTTAAGTACAACAAGCTTCTAATCATTTACCTATAAATTATTTGATTTTCCTCTAGGGACTCATTTGATTTTCTCAACTTACAACTAGTTACCATGGGGTAGTAACCGATCTACAATCCTCCATTCCAAACTTCTTAAGAATTTTGATAGTATGCTTTATTTGAGATATAAATATTCCATCATCATTTTGCACTATCTTTCCAAGGAAAAATGAAAACTCACCTAACATTGACATCTCAAATTCATCTTTCATTTGTGTAGAAAATACTTTACACATCTTATCATTACTGCCAACAAATATGATTTCATCCAAATAAACTACAACAATAATCAACTACTCACCTTCAGATTTGAAGTATAATGTTTTTTTCTACACATCCTTTCTTGAATCCTTGTTGTTTTAGATACTAATCCAATCTTGAATACCATGCTCTAGGTTTTTGTTTTATACCATAAAATACTTTCCTCAATCTATGAACATTATCATCTTCTTTTGATAATTGAAACCATTCTATTTGTTTTATGTAGACCTCTTCTTCAAGGTTGCCATTTAATGCATATTTACCATCCATTTGATTGACTTTAAATCCATTACAAATTGAAAATGCAAGAAACATTCTTATAACCTCTAATATATCAAGAGCTACAAATGTTTGTTCAAGATAAATGCCTTTAATTTTTGCATATCCTTTCCACACAAATATTTCTTTATTTCTCATAATAACACCATCTTCAATGCATTTATTTCTAAACACCCATTTAGTACCTATTACATTTTTACTTGGGAGTATAGAAACTAATTCCCATGTTTTGTTCTTTTTGATCTGATTTAATTCCTCTCCCATGGAATTTATCCAACTCTCATCTTTGTTTTCCTTAATATAACTCTTTGGTTCAGCTTGAGACAAGAGCGAAAACATTACTTGTTCCTTTTTCTTTACTAGTATTCTTTTTGTCTAAACATCTTCATTTTTATCACCAATAATCTGATATGTAGGGTGATACTACCTATTTTGTAGGTGCTCTTTCAACTTATTCTTTATTTACAACATCTTCTTCTTCATAATCTAGTTATTCTTATCAAATTTGACATGCTTTATATCTTCATCAATCTTGACATTGATACTTTCTACAATCTTGTGCAACCTTTTATTATAGAACTTGTAAGCTTTGCTTGGAGTGGAATATCCTAAAAATATTCCTTCATCACATATAGAATCAAATCTTCCCATATTTTCATCTTCTCTTTTGATGTACCATTTACTACCAAATAATTTGAAATAATTGATAGATGCTAGTTTGTCATACCACAATTCATAGGGCATCTTATCACTATTTTCTCTTATTTGAACTTTATTTAAAATCTATAGTGTTGAATGAACTACCTCTCTCCAAAACATATCTACTAACTCGACCTCATTTAGCATTGATCTAGCCATATCTTTAACTACTTTATTCTTTATCTCAACTATGCCATTCTATTATGGAGTTCTTGGTGCACAATATTATCTCTTAATTCCATGGGTTTTGCAATAATCAATGAATTCACTTGATGTGAATTCCCCTCCTCTATCTAATCTTAAGCACTTGATTCTTATCCCCATCTCCTTCTCAACCATCTTCCTAAATATCTTGAATCTTTAAAATGCTTGAGACTTATGTTTTAGAAAGGTTACCCATGCCATTCTAGAATAGTCATTAATCAGCAACATGAAGTATGTTTCATCTTTTAGTCATGTTGTTCTTGTAGGAACACACAAATCAGTACGAACCAATTGTAAGGGTTTTGTGGTTGAGTATTATTTTGATTGAAAATTAACCACTCATTTCTTTCCCTACTGACATTCTTTACAAATGATATTTTTAGGCTTAAATATCTTAGGCGTATCTTACAATACCTCTTGAACTTACTTTCATCATCAATGAAAGTAACATAATAAAAATATTTTGAAAAATATTCAACATCCTCTAGTCCAAAGACATATAAATGAATGATCTCTAATAATATCTCCATTCTATTATTCCCATTAGTAAAAGACAATCTATTTTATTTATCAAACACACAATGCTCACTAAAAGTCATTTTTACCAACAAAATAATTATAAAAACTATCAACCAATTTTTTATTCAAATAAATCTTAAGCCCCTTTTCACTTATGTGACCCAATCTATGGTGCCACAGCATAGATGCATTTTTAGAGCTAGTTGGATTGGTAGAATTACAAAAAGTGGAAGCATTAAGCCTAAACAAAGTCCTAATCTAAGATCCTTTAGGTATTACAAAACTCCCTATTACCAACCAACAACTAGACTTGTCAAATATCACATATATTCCAAAAACATTCAACTTGGATACTGAAAGTAAATTTCTCCAAAGTCCTAGAATACGTAAAATATGATCAATGATTTTAACCCTTCTAACAGTGAAACACAACTTTACCTTTCCCTTACCAACAATATTCTTTGTGCTATTATCACCAAGGAAAAATTCTCCCCCATAATTATTTGAATATGAATTATACCACTCCCTCTGAGGATCATATGGTAGGAGAAACTTGAATCAATAAGTCAAGAATAATCAATAATAGTATTAGTAGAAATAAACAAAGCATCAGAATCATCATCCTCTATGGAATGTTTTGTGGAAGTATTCAAACTCTTTCTCTTGTTTCTACACTTGTTCACATGCCCTCTCATACAACAATTCCAAAAGTTTAATCTTCTTGGGGGTTTAAAAATGTCATGTAGACTTGTCTCTCTTCTTGTCCCCTTTAGTCCCTCCTTTTTCTTTGGACCTTCCTCACACATGAAAGGTATCTTGGGAGCCCGTATTCATGGATTTTCTACTTAGTTATTTTAAAATAATTATTATAATGAGACTATCCATCTTCATTTTTGTACCACCACAATTTATGTCAACAATTATATTTTCCCAAGATTGAGGTAAAGAACAAAGCATTAAAATAAATTTATCTTCTTCTATATTAAAATCTATAGATGTATGATGACTTATAATAATATTAAAAGAAAATGCATTTTCTACAATAGAATGACCATCCTTCATTGTCAAAGAATACATACATCTTTTGAGATATTAATTATTAGTTAAAATTTTAGTTTTATAGATTTCACCTATCCTCCTCCACAATTTGAATGTGGTAGATTCTTTTACAACATTCAAGAGGATGAAAATATGCAAGAAACAACCAAATGGTTCCTCATGCCTTCTTGTGCATTTTATTACAATCTTCATTATACACTTTTCCTGGTTTCTTTTCACTTGAAACTACCAAACATTGATCACTATCTTCAAAGAGACCATTCATCTTCATCTTCCACATATCATAGCAAGTTTCATTGAATTAAGGTATAACTTATAGCAATATAAACTTATTAAAGTGGTTGCAACTATGGAATTATATATTCAAGATTTCCATAGAAAGATTATGTGAAAGATAATTACAAAAATGAAAGAGAATCTATAATACTACAAGTCATCAAACACAATTGATACAAGATATATGTGGAGAAACCCTTGCAAGAAAAAATCCACACCCAAAGAGATCCAATGTTTGTATTAATATTCAAGGAAGTGTATCAATACAATAATCATCTGTATAATCCAATAGTAGTTTGCTGCTCTAACAAACTCTAAAAAAACTCTAAAAAAACCACCATCTCAAGGCTCTAATATATAAAAGTTTGTGGGAGAGAATATCACATATGGTATCCCAAAACAACAAGGAAAACCACCTAAAAAAATGCACAACCCCCTTAGTGGATATCCCATAAACATGGAATAAAATATTGAATAACCACATGGCCTTTACAAGAGTTCCTAACCCACAACCAATAAGAATTAGTCAAACCTGAGTGCTCCATAGTTCACCAATGGATACATGAAAGAGAATGTGCCAACATGCTGAACTAGTTGCCCAACCATGCACAAGCATGAAAATATGGAAATAACATGCAAATCCATGCACACCAAAGTGGTCCACACTCACAAAGTTTGACACCCAATAGAAATATCCTAGTAAAATGCTCTATAATAGCCACCATAAGGGGTCCACCAATTTAAATGTAATTACAATTTGTCATAGGAAAATAAATAATAAATATTTTATCTCTCATGTCCCCTATAACACTTTTAAAAGAATGTGGAGACACATAAATTTAATTAGGATAACAATTATATTGTCACTTATGCTAAGAAAAAGAGGACAACAAAAGAAGCAATGTAGAAATAAAAAATAACAAGATTCCACCATATGCAAGTCCTCTAATTTAGGTGATGAATTTTCTATTTAATTTAATATTATGTCTAACAAATATTGGTTGTTTGATTCAAAATGCTCCATCATATGACTCCTTATAAGGAGTTGTTTTCAACATATAGAAATATGATGAAAGAGAAGTATATTGTACATACAATGGTCCATATATAATTATTGGACGAGGAAAGATATAGTTGTATTTTAATTATGGGTTGGAACAAACCCTTCGTAGTTTTTATATATTTTTTCATTTTCTAAAATTTAAATTTAAATTTCTAAATTTAATGATATGTGAATGCATGTAAAATATGATAAGAATGGTTGGATATTAGTGAGAGAGAGTTTGGTGATAGTGAGAGGGTTAACAATGATAACTATTTTTAGGCTAGATTCCACCACTATTTTTTACATTTTCAAAGTAACTAAAAAAGATAAAAATGCATGTATGTTGTGGCACCATAGACTAGGCCACGTAACAAAGAATAGTTTGACAACCATGATAAACAATACTTTATCATATTATTTTCTTATTTTGATCAGAATTTGATTTGTATACACATTTTGTTTTATGTGAACAAAGCAAAGATTTGTTTCCTTGAAGTTGTAATAATATGAAGATTAAATTATATAATATTCGTTCACACATTTTTTGTCTTGTGTATATTGAATCTATGAAAAAATATAGATATTTTTGGTTCTTCATAATGATGCTTTCATATTTACCTAGACTTATTTTATGGTAAATAAATATAATTTTTTTACTAGGTTTAAGTAATTGAATTTGATAGTTGAAATTCAATTAGATTATAAGATAAAGGTTTTGAGATCATATAATGGAATGGCATATTTCTCAAAGGAATTTGATGAGTTTCGTAAGAATAGAGGTATTGTTAGACAAAAAAATATTTCATCACTCTTAAAAAATGGGGTGAAAAAAGATGAACAAAAAAATAATGGAAAGAGATATAAGTATGTTAAGTTATTTGTGGTTACATAAATGCTTTTAGGAAAAAAAAATTATTATTGTTTTTCTCATAAATAGATCTCCTTATAAGTCTTTTGATTCAAACCCTTATAAAATTTGGATACATAAGAAACCTTATATTTTACATTAAATGGTTATTGGTTTTGAGTCTTATATTTATATGCCTAAAGAAATCTAATCTAAGTTGGAACTAAAAGTTGAATGTTGTATTTTAATATGATATGGTGAGAATTCTAGATATTATAATTAATGGAATTGATTAACTAAGAAAATAATTTCTTAGATATATAATTTTTAAGGAACATAAAGCTATTATTATAACTAAACAACCAAAAGATAAACCAAATGAAAGGAGAGTGCACTCTAGGACTAAGAAGGAAGGTACACCTTGGAAGAAAAAAGAGATGGATTTACGTATGAGGAAGGAGAAAATTATTTAAATGAATATTCTTACCAAACTAAAGAGGTTATGAAAGATCACCAAGTAAAAGAGTGGAAAACTCAAGAATAAGAAGACCCTGATACTCCTATTCTTAGAACATTCACAAGGAAAAAAATCTATTTGAAAGATATAACCCACAAAATTTCTATTGTATTTGTGTTTTATTAAATACTTACAATGAACCTAAATCATATTCAGAAGCTATTATTTCAAATACTATTGAGTCTTGCATACAAATCATACAAAATGAAATGGTCATTTTAAATTCTCTTAATAACTAAAAGCTTGTACATTTATCAAAATGTAGAAAATCCTTTGGTTATACACAAATGTTTAGAAGAAGTTAAGAAAAGATGGTGTATTGGAAATTATATGGATAGAATACTAGCCGAGGACTAGTCCTAGAGAGAGGAAGTTGATTTAGGTGAAATATTTTATCCTCTTACTAATTTATTCTCAATTATATATATTTTTATCCATGGCTACTACTAATGATTTTTAAATTGAGAAAATGTATGTTTTTTATTAAAAAGGTAGGATAAGGGCCCTGACCCCAAACAAAGCAGCAACAGGAAAGCAAGCCACCACTGGTTAAAACAAAATCAATTCTAATAGACCAACTAGAGAACAACACTAATTTATAAGAAAAAAACCATAGCCTAAAACCAAAATTGCATTCAAGCCTCTCAGAGATAGGCACATGGGCTCCAAAACCAAAAACAATGAGAAAAACAACCTAAACTATTCCTTTTGGGAATTATTTAAATTAGATTCATTTCTGAGTAGCTCTAGGCCATTCCTTCAGGCGTCCTTAGCTTCAACAATAGTTTCCACATTAGACATGTTATCATCCTATTTTTCCTCCATTTTTATTTTTTTTCTTAATTTTGAAATCTTAGACACCGTGCCAAATATTTCACTGTTCATGATTCTTTAAGAGATAGGAATCATGCTACTAAAGGCACTATCCATTCCACTAGCCTTCTCTCATTGGGAATGAAGCTAGTTCTTGCAATATTGGAGAGTGCTTCACCCCAGATCCTCCTCATCCTCTGAGCTAACCATTTCCTTAACATGTTCTTCCTCCTAGTCTTTGTCTATTCCTTCCTCAACCTCTTCCAAAATAGTGTTCATTTCATTCCCCTCATACTCCTTTTTCTCTTCAAGTTCTTATTTCTCCTCCACTACCCCCTCTTCCTCACTTGTCATGTCATCTCTAGGACCCTCCTCTAAAAATTTATTTAAAAAAAATATTTTTCCATGGATATTTGAAAGAGGAAATTCATATACAACAACCTAAAAATTTTTAGGTAAAAGGGAAAGAATGTTTATTTTGTAAGTTAAAATTTTATCTTTATGGTTTAAAACAATCACCCTTGATGTTGTAGCAAAGGTTTGATCCATTTCTTTGAAGTTGAATTTTCTAATAAAAGAACAAGATCACTATATATCTATTAAATATATTAATAAGCATATAGTAATTATTTCCTTGTATGTGCATGATCTGTTATTTTTTAATAATACCAAGGATATGATTAGTGGGTTGAAATATAAACTTTTAGGTGTCTTTAAGATGAAATACTTGGGGGTTGCAAGGTACATATTGAGAATGAGAATTTGAAGAGATCAAACAAACATAAACAATTGGTTATTACTAAGTATAATATTTTGAATAGATTTAACATACACAATTGTAAAATAGTTATAATATAATTACCTATTGGAACTAAGGTTTCATTATGTATGCAGCCCAAGGGTGATGATGATTTTTAGGATATTTAATGTATCTTGTGCTAATTTGTTAAAGGAAGTTTAATGTATGTAATTATTTGCACTAGGCTAGATAATGCCCAAACAAAGGGTGTTTGGAAAAGGCTAATGTCTAATTGTGGTAGATAATATTAAAATTATGTTAAAAGGTGTTGAGATATTTGTGTGATACTTCTATATATATATATGTGTATATATATATATATTATACTATCAATGTAGTTAAGAAACTATAAATAGAAAGTTTTGTTGGTGGAAATTGGGTAGTCAAATTCGATAGTTGAAGGTCAACTAATAGGTTTGTGTTTACCTTGTTTGAAGGAGTAATGAGTTTATGCCAGTAAAAGGAAACCCACAATTATTTTATCTACTAGTAATTCACACCATAAAGATACTTCACATGACCATTATGAGGTAATTTGGTTATAATTCTTTTTAAAGGAATGAATCTTTATTGTAAAACTATCCGAATTTGTTATGACAACCAAAGTGCAAATCATTTTGCCAAGAACACTATGTATCACACATGACCTAATCACATAGATGTACAATACCATCTTTTTCTAAAGCAATTGCTAATAAATAGATCAAGTTAAAAAATATTGACAGTTGACAAAATGTTGTAGTTTGAGTTACTAAATATGTGCGCATAATTTATTTTACATAATGTCGGGATGCCATGAACCTTATTATTAGTACTTAGTTGAATTATGTATTCTTATGGATGTATTTACAATGTATGATGTCAAGTGGGAGAATGTTAGGATTAATGTGATATCAACCTTGTAAATTCTATGCATTTAATTACTCATAATATTATTAGGAAATTATTTATAGTAGATGAGAGATTCTTTATGAACAACATTATTTTTTCCATCATGATTTTATTAGTACTATAATTCATTTATACTAAGGGTCGGTAGCTATTTTTTTACTACTAGTAAGTTACTATTTACCACAAGAAAATTTTGGAGTTTATGACAGTTCTCAACATCCAACTTGTCATAAGGTTGTTAAGAGGTTTTTTCACTTCAAATATCTTTTGGTTAAAAATAATAACCATGTAAAAAATTACAACACCTAGATGCTCAAATAAGATGACTAAAATGGTTGCAATCTACATTATCTTGTCTACTCAATTCTTATATTATTTAAATAGGGGTTTTCAGATTTTATAACAAATTTAGATGCCCCTCACAAGGGCTGAAAATGTTATATAAATAGTACTTAAGGTGGGTGTGGGCAATGCAAATAGCAAGAATTTTTTATTTAAATAGACATGAAGGATTGAAGAGTGGAAAAAAGAAAACAAGGATTGTATGTAATCTCTCTTTTGAAAATAATATAAAACTTGAGCCTCTATTTTTGGTGGACTCTTTTCCAAAAGAGTTTCTTCACGTAAACACCATGTGATGTGTCTTTCTTCTATTCCATGTTTTTCTGATGTTGTTCATTTAATTCTCTATAATCTCTATTTGATTATATACTTGTCAAGATCATTTTTAACAATTGAATTCAAACTTCCATATATAATGTTCACCTTCATTTCTAAAATATATAAATCATCTCTGTAAACACAGCTACGTAGAGAAGTGAAATCATTCTATAGTAGTCTTAGTCCTTAGTTTACATTACATAGTATGGTTCGGTCCATTCCAGTGAGTAACCAATGACTACAATAAATTTGTTGGTTCATTTCATTTATTTACGCTGAAACAATTTAGTGGAGTTCATCTAAGTGAATTTTGGAGGACTATAACTTATGTCTGTAAAATGAGTGCAGCAGAGAAGTATTCCAATAAAGAAGTTAAGGTAATCTCCAAAAATGGCCAAGGTTATATTCGGTAGCTATATTGAAGCGGATGATGAGAATTTTGAAGGATTGTTGTCAACCTTGAAATGTTCTGGCTTTAAAGATGTTTATAACGCATCCAAGTGCACTTCTGCAGTGGAATTCTCAGCGCAAAATCTTCGATTTACAGAGCCTGAGATTAAAAAACCTATCTGTACCATTATTCCAAAAAACAAAGTTCAGTTGGAGCTATCTGTAGCGTACAGCATAAGATACGGATTGGAGATTCGCGTTCGATGTGGAGGGCACAGCCAGGAGGGGCTTTCCTATACTGCCGACAATCCTTTCGTCCTCATAGACCTTAAAAAGCTTAACAAAGTCAAGGTGGACGGTTTTTCAGAAGTGGCCTGGGTAGAAGGAGGCGCCACCTTAGGTGAAGTTTATTCTGCTATCGCAAACAGCTCGTCTGAGCTCGGGTTTCCTGCAGGATCTTGCCACACGGTGGGTGTCGGCGGTCATATTGCCGGCGGAGGGTTGGGTTTTCTGTTAAGAAAGTACGGACTTGCAGCTGACAATGTGTTGGACGTGGAGCTGATAGATGCATCAGGGTGCGTCAAGGATAGAGCACAAATGGGTGAAGATGTGTTTTGGGCTCTGAGAGGAGGGGGCGGCGGCAGCTGGGGAGTTGTTTATGCCTGGAAAATCCGGCTAGTAAAGGTACCTCGAACTCTGACAGCCTTCAAAGTGTATAAAACTGGTTCAGATATTGATAAGTAGGTTCAGATATAAACTGGTTCAGATATTGTCACGAATACCGTGAACAAATGGCAATATGTTGCTCCCAAGATGGAGGATAACATCTTCATGCAAGTAAAGATGGACGTCAACGAGAGAAAAGTAATCAGAGCCATGTTCCATGGAATATATCTTGGGCGTATGAAGGAGCTGGTGTTTAAAATAGCGCAGACCTTTCCAGAGCTTGAAATGACGTCGGCAGATTGTGAAGAAATGAGCTGGATAAAGACAATTGCCTACTTTGAGAACAAAATCCCTGTCAAAGAATTGACCAACAGGTATTACTACAACAAGGCCTACTTCAAATCAAAGTCAGATTTCGTCCGGAACCCTATTCCAGACTCTGCACTGAGAGGACTGTGGGCCAGAATGGAAAGAGAGCCGCGTGTGACTACAACTTTCGCTCCCCTGGGAGGAAAAATGGACAGGATTCACCCCTGTTCTACGCCATTTCCTTACCGGGCAGGGAATTTGTTCTTCATTCACTACAATATAGTGTGGAGTCAGAGTAGTGAAGATGATTACTACCTTAAATGGATGAAGAGTCTTTACAGTTACATGGAACCTTACGTGTCCTTTCTTCCCAGAGGTGCATTCGTGAACTTTGTTGACCTAGATCTGGGCACTGGCCACGACTGTTTTGAAGAAGCCAGAGATTGGGGTGAAAAGTATTTTGGTGAGAATTTCAATAGGCTTGTTAAGGCTAAAATGCAGGTGGATCCCAACAACTACTTCAGAAATCCTCAGAGCGTTCCTCCTTGTCACATATCATACTGATTAAGAAATAATGCTTATAATATGTACCTGTCGATGTTGTTATGAGATGGCGCTGATTAAAGCTATGATACTGTCAGCTAGGACTTTTTAATGTTAATAATATTGACTTATCTTATTCTATAAAGAAATAATGCCTATAATATGTACCTATCAATGTTGGTACAACAAGGCGCTGATTAAAGCTATGATACTGTCAACTAGGACTTTTTAATGTTTAATAATATTGACTTATCTTATTCTATGCACATGTCAATGCACTTGAAACATAGATTTTGGATAGGCCGATATTACTTTCGCTTTCCTCCCAACCAGAACAGTAGAATATTGTTCTAACAAAATAATATTTAAGAATAAACACACTACTAGCATGGAGTGCCTTTGACATTGGCATTGTGGAAGAGATGTATGTCAAAAGTAGAAAAAAATGAATTTATTGTAAGTAAACAAAGAAATAGTAATATCCAAGAGGGAGAGGATCAACGAATACATATAAGTTTTTTATTGTAGGAAATAATTAATTTATTTACTACATAAATATTTAAAGTTAATTTTTTATTTAAAAATTATTATATTTTGTTTTTGATAAAGAAAAAAATGGGTTTTAGAGGACCTGAAATCACAAAGCTTACAATAAAAAATAGAAAAGGACAAAAAAATTCAATGGATTAAATAGGTTGCAATAAAAGAAAAAATTTGAAAAAAAGCAGCCAGCCAAAAAAGGTCAGGAGGGCAATCAAAGAGCTAGCCGGACCGCAGACCAAAAAACTAACACCTAATCCAGAGTCTTTAGAATCATATGTGGAGTGGGGGAGCCTAATCTGAAATGCATATTCTGGACACCCTTCTTGAAAGTTTGAATCATATGTGGAGTGGGAGAGCCTTCCTTTTCAGATTAGCCCTGGTTGTCTTTTGGATTTTATCTTTCACCTCTTCCAAATCAACAATCAAAGACCCGTGTTGAGCTTTATCCATTTTTTCAATCATTGCGTTGATAATGATAGCATTATGTCTTGCCATTTTGTTATTTTCTTTAGTAATTATCTTCACAACATTTTTTATTTTTTCCAAGTCAATTTCTATCTTTCTGTCCGACATTGTCCAGTTTATTTTTATTTGAAAAGTTATTTTATTTTTGTATGTAAATTCTAATTTAGTTTTTTTAACATGAAAATTATTATTTTGTAATATTTTTAGTGTAGTAAATATTATATACTTATTATTTTGAAAAAGTTTAATTTTATAATTAAACTTTTCTTTCTTTCTTAAATATATGGTTCCTATGTTTAGATTTGTATGTACATAGTAATGACATGAGACTCCTTGATAGAACTATCAAACATCACTCAATGTACTTAAGTTGTATCTCTTTTTGTTTTCTTTTAAATCATAAGTTACATAAAAAATAATTAATTATCTTATATCGTATAGACACACTAAGAATTTGTATTTATGGACTTTGTTTCTTTTATATTTTTGTACACTCTAATAAAAGAATGTTAATGCAACTATTATTTTTGTAGGATTATTCTTAGAATTTATTTTCAACTAATTAAATTTTTGTGTAAATATTAGTTTTTGTTTTGGAATAATACAAATATACATCATGACATAGATATAATGTTCTATATAATGCAAACCTTTAGATTTTATATCCATCACCTATTTTACAAAGTGCAAGTTGGGTGGGTCACTTTTTTGGATCGAATAATTTATATAAGTTTTTTATTCTAGGAAATAATTAATTTATTTACTACATAAACATTTAAAGTTAATTTTCTATTTAAAAATTATTATATTTTGTTATATTGTTCAATTTATTTTTATTTGAAAAGTTATTTTACTTTTGTATGTAAATTCTAATCTTTTTTTTTTAACATGACAATTATTATTTTTGTAATATTTATAGTGTAGTAAATATTATATACTGATATATTATTTTGAAAAAGTTTAATTTTATAACTAAAATTTTATTTCTTTCTTAAATATATGGTTCCTATGTTTAGATTTGTATGTACATGGTAATGACATGAGAATCCTTGATACTACTATAAAACATCACTCGATGTACTTAAGTTGAATCACTTTTTGTTTTCTTTCAAATAATAAGTTACATAAAAAATAATTAATTTTCTTATATCTTATAGACACACTAAGGATTTGTATTAATGGACTTTGTTTCTTTTATATTTTTGGACACTCTAACAAAAAGATGTTAATACAACTATATTTTTTGTAGGATTATTCTTAGAATTTATTTTCAAATAATTAAAATTTTGTGTAAATATTAGTTTTTTTTTCTAAATAAAACAAATATACATAATGACATAGATATAATGTTGTATATAATCCAAACCTTTAGATTTTACATGCATCGCCTATTTTGCAAAGTGCAAGTTGGGTGGGTCATTTTTTTACTAGTGGGTACCCAATGATGTAATCATAGAAATGAGGTCCAATGAAGGATTATCCAACAATGTAGTGAAATGAAATAACAAACAATTACATAATGGAAATTCAATGAAATAATGAAATAAAAATTTAAATTTTATTGATTCTTAGTCATCAATGAATTATAATATGCCTCAATGGGATTCCCAAATTTTAAACCTCAACCATATCTATAAATAAACAAATTATAAAATTTGCATGACATTACAACATAATTTGTATGCCAAGATAAGATCCAAAAAAGTGACTTTCTTAAATCATGTTAGCTCGTAGTGCCTTCCAATGATTATGAACAATATATATAGTAACTTCTAGACTTGTAAGAAAGTATACAATCAAATTTCATAAAAGATGTGTAGTTGACTAGATGATTAACTAAAACTTCTTGAATGTATATGATAGTGATGGATCAACAAATATTGATGAATTTCATAATATAAAGTGTTCTAGGTCTAGTGTACATTGAAATGTATTCCTTTATGGTAAAAACATTTAATTTTTTTATGCAACCACACAAACCATTAGAACTATTTTTTCATTATTTCTAAAGGAAAACTAGCAAAAGAAGAATTGCTTCAAGTCCACACTATTGCATTATAATTCTCTGCTCTACAATGAAATAAAACCCACCTTATGTCTAAAAAGCTAAAAATCTAAAGAATCCAAAAATGACCATTTTTGGTAGTTTTTACAATTGTCATAATTTGACATTTTTGCTAATTTTGCATCCTTATCCCTTTGAGCTCCAAATTTTTCAAAAAAACTTCCTACCACTATGGTGACACTAAATTTTAACTTATACTTTGAATTGGAAATGTCGATTCCAAATTATTTAAATAACTACTTTCTAAAAACTCATAAAAAATAATAAAACCTTATTTTGAGGGCACAAATAAAAGAATTTGGCACTAAAAGGTGTCAAAATAGGCACCTATTTAGTTTAGTTTAGTTGGAAATCCATAAAACTCCACATAATGTATCTCTTCAAAAAATTCAGCCGAAAGGGACTTCCAAGTCAAATGCTATTACTCTTTGAAGCCCCTATATCAATTACATAAAGCCTTGGATAAATTAAATTATATTTTGTTTTGTTTTCAATAAGATAATGTGGGAAAAGGGTTCCACACCAAAAATAAATAGATAGAACTTAAAACGTCTATTTTTTATAAGAACAACAAAAGGATGAACCAGTGTAATACCAAATAGAAAAAAAAAAACAATCAAAAGAAGAAAAATCAAGAAAATACAATAGCAACGCCTAGCTGGTCTCCAAGTTCTCGAAGCTCATTAGAGCATTCCACTTATTAGAAAGATAATTTAGTTTATCATTCAGCACATATAGGTATTTTTCCTCACCATCCTTAGTCACTTTGAGTCTCACTAACTTCCTTTTATCTTTATGTCTTTTCTACTCAAAATTCTTTTTTCTCCTCTTGTATTCCTCCTACAAGATAACAAAAGAAATGGTGGGATACTTCATCATTTATTTGATGATCGAGTGGACTCGAAACATCATATTCTCTAGCTAGGTGATTATATTTTTCATCCTTTCTTATTTTTCTTCTTCTAGTTCCTACTTATTGTTTTTCCCCTTTTGGGTTTAATTATCTTATATCTTATGGTTGTTAGTTTCCTCTCTTTATTTCTAATTTTCCTTTTTTTCCTAACTACGATGGTTAAGAATGTGGATCAAAATTTGAAACAAAAGAGATAGAATTAGCTTCCTCATCCCCCTCATGGTCAAGTATTTTGATGCATTCAAAGATATACTTAGTAAGAGATTAAAACTCATGACTATTATATGTTTGATTTGAATCCTCCTCTTCACTATTTTCACCTAACTCCAAAGTCATGTCTTGAACAATAGTATCTTCAGCATTTCCCTCTTTCCTTTTTGTTTTGTTTTTTTCTTGAAGATTAGAAATGGTTAATCTCACAAATATAATTCAAGCTTTTCTCTTAGACTATTCTAGTTTTAATTAATATATACCATATGTTCCAACTCCTCCCTACCCTTGATCTTTTTAGATCTTCCTTTCATCACATGTCATCTTGATTCCTTTTTGACATTTTAGTTCCTTCTTGCTCCTTCTCCCCATCACTAATTTTCTTCCACCAAGAAGAAGGTGCTCTTAAGGAGCTTTTTATGTTTAAATTTATTTCATTGAACAAAATCCTTATTTCTTGTTAGGGACCCTTACCCTTACTACTATCTAGCTTATGACTCATTATATTATGAGCACTATATTTAAGTTTATCATTGTTTTAAGAGTTATTTGGGGGTATTGAAAACTTTTACAAGCTTATTTCTAGTGTATTCTTAAGTAGAAAAGGAGATCCTAGATCTAACTAGTGACTTAGACTAGATCTAACTTTCCATAGCTTAATATTGGAACAAGAAACAATAAGGTTTTTATTATTAGATAACTACCTCAAAGGAGAGCCAATTTTCATATGTTCTATTTCTTATTTAGAAAGAGGACATATTTGATGTGTGTGATGTAATAAACCTATTTAATATAAGCTCTAATTTCAAAATATGAATGATGAGATTGATATAAACAAAAAATAACTAAAATGGGTATAAATCTAAGATGTGCATAAATTAGCAGGATAGGTGTGGTGTCCACCCTAGTGTGAGGGATTTGTCTCATTAAAAATTATAACTACACAATTACAATTTTCTTTCTTTAGCCATGCCCTAAAATCAAAGGTTTCAAATTTAGATTTATATACACAAAAATAGGGGAAAGTGATGAAGACTTGGAGTTTTTGGTGACTTGAGTTATCTTGTAGAGGTTGTTGGAGATTGTTGGGGTTGACATTATTTCTTTAATTGATTTCAACCCCTAGTGTGTAGATTTCTAGTAGTGTTTTAATCAATGTCATGTGTGGATGTGTTGTGGTTTTATGTCACATTGATGTCAACCCCTAGTGTGGAGATTATTGGAATTGTTGATAATGTTGTATTATGTTATCATCTATATTATGGTTTGATGTTAACCTCTAGTGTATCCATAATGAAAGGACATATTTTGGTGTTACTAATATAGATGGTTCACTTGGTTTCCAAGTGCTCTTGAGAATATTTGAAATAGAATAGTGTGCAACATTTTAGATGTGTGTTGAGTGTTGTTCTCCACATTTCTTGATAATTGAATATATTATCATGTATTTTAGATGTGATGATTAGAGGTGTTTAGAGGTTCTATATACATAGTGTAAAGTTCAATATCATTTTTCAGTAGAGGACTTGTTTGACAGTGTGCTTGTTTGTAAAAAAGGACTATTTGGGAGAAATGAGGTTGCTTCACATTTATCTATATTGTGGTTTATTTTCTTTTGGATTTGGGAACATGATTATATTATATGTATCTACCTTCCCTTGGATTTTCTAGTGATTATTTTTTCTACAAGTTTAGTTCGTGTGTTGGAGTTCTGTAGTAGTGCATCCTAATGCAAAAGATGAAAATATTCTTTGTTTTAGGTGGTTGTAGAACCATTACAAAATATTCTTGATGATGATAGAATACTTTGGGATGTTTTACGAATGTTTTGAAGTGTTTCTTTGTGGTTTGAATTTTTTTTGGGCCTTGAGAGGCATGTATGTGGTCTCTTGTTCATCTTAGTGTAGGTTTGGCTGACCTAGGTTCTAGCATTAGTAGAGGAGGTTGTTTATTATTTTTGCAAGCATGGGAAATCATGGAAAATTATGTTGGTGTAGATTTATGTCATATTTAAACATTTTTGTGGTCTTCGTACACTTCTTTCCACCACAGAAGTGTTTGGTGTCAACTAATTTTTATGTTGCACATTTTAGGTGCATAAAATTCATTAAAGCCAACCTTAAGGAGTTTTTTGAGGTCACATATGGTATAAATAAAAGGTAGAGTTTTTCTTGAGTTGTGTATCAAGTGTGAGATGAAAATTTGATAAAGTATGGTGATTTGCATGTGATCTTAAATGCCTATGACGCTGGATGTAGTGAGTAGAAGGTGTTCAAATTTTAATGTTCTTTAAGTTGTTGGAGGTAGTGAGACAAAGGTTATGAATGGCATAAATTTGTAGTTGTGGATATTCCTATTGGTTTTATATAGTTAATCTTTATGTAACATTTTCTTCTATCTTCTTTGTCTTATACATTAAGTGCTTTGGGTAGTGAGCCTTTCTTTTTTTGGAACAATGAGCCCTTGGAAATGAGCCTAATTGTATTTGATGTTGATATATATATATATATATGTGAGCTAATCCTCACCATAGCTTTTCATTGCTTATATTTTTCCACATAAATTTGGTGTTTTATTATGTTTGGCTGTGTTTGCATTATTGTTTCATATGTTTACATTATTCTAATACTTAACAAGGGTTTAAATATTGATAAGGTTTTGAAAGTTAGTTATGTATTGAATGTTTTAATGTACAAATAATTCACCCCCCTCATAGTTTTCATTTACACCTAACAACTAGTATCAGAGCTACGGTCCATTCAAAGAACCTTAACTACTTGAGGTAGATTTGGATGACACATAAGAAGGGTTTTGAATCTCTTATGTTTGATGGAATGAATTATGAATATTAGAAAGATGGGATGTAATCCTTTCTTCATTCTTTTGGATTAAGAATCTAGCTATCATTTGAAAAATTAGATTCCTTTCCTAATAATGGTCTAGCAAGTGCTGATGAGATTGATCATTATGGTAATATTATCAATGTAAGGAATGCTATCATGAGTGGTATTTATAATTTTGAACTTGGAAAGGTGATAAGTCTCAAAAATACTAAAGAGGTCTTCGTGATGTTGTAGAGTATTTACAAATGAGATTATAAGGTGAAGAAAGCAAAGATGTAGAACTACAACCAAATTTGAAGCCCTAAATATTTTTAAAGATGAAGACATTACAACCTACATGCTAAGAGTGGATGAAGTTGTTAATTTCATTAATGGCCTTCATGGTAAGTTGGAAGAACGTGAAGATGTGACAAAGGTACGAAGAATTCCTAAATTTTATGGTTCTAATGTTTCTACTATTAACAAATCTCATAATTTAGATCAATATTCTAGAGATTAGATGATTGGTGCTTTAATTTCTCATGAATTGAGAGAGTTTGGTCAAGATGTTACAATGGAAGAAAATACATTTTAATTCAACAAGGAAGAGAAATATGATGAATCGAGATGATCTTGATGAAGTAGAAGAAAAAAAATACAAGGATGTTGAAAAAGGGCACTAGAAAATACATAGGTACTTCACCCTTTAATTTTTTAATTGTGAGAAGATAGGTCATTGCAATTCTAAATGTCCAATGAAAGTTGTAAATGACAAGCATATGGATCATAAGGGTAAATCTATCAAAAAATATATAATGTTAAAAAATACAATGGTGTATTTCATGATTTTGAATAAAAATATCTTGATTAAGATAGTGATGAGTGCTTGTTCATGGCTTTAAAGTTTGGAACTAATTATAAAATATGTATGAAGGAAAGAACTTGAGAAATAGGTCACAGTATTGCAATAACTATGTTGACTACTTTTCATGGAAGAGAGGAGAGAAACTACTGGATAATTGATAGTGGATGCTCAAATCATATGAAATACACCAAAAAAAGTTTGCACAGTGTCCCCTTTTTTCATGAAGTTTCCCATTTCTTCACAAAGTGTCCCACTATTTCATAAAATGTCTCGTTTCTTCACGAAGTGTCCCATCACGAAGTGTCGCAAAAGTGGTCTAAAGTGTCTAGGTCCTAAAGGAAAGCACATTAGAGGGAATTTCACACACTTTTATGATGAATAATGTTGAAATTAAAAATGTTAGATTTCTTATAAGGCATATTTTTTCTTTATTGATAGGTACTGACTCGTTCACATTAGTGTTTAGGTGGTAAGAAACTTAGTTTTCTTAGAGACCTGACCCCACACTTTCAATAGAGGACACAAAGCATTTGTATTCCATAGGGATATATTGGGCATACTTCATGCCCCCCATGAGGTACCATGATGCAATGTTGATGGCTCTATTTGAGCACTAGGATTCAAACACCTATACATTCCACCTTTGTACTAGTGACATGATGATGAATTTAGAGGAAATCCATCACATTCTTTGAGTTCACATTAGGGGAGAGTGGGTATGATTCCAAGGAGATCGTACATTTTACAAGTAGAAGGATGACATGCAATATTCCCTAGATGGGTTAGTGCATGATGACCGGGTGAGGGAAGATATCAAGCTTCTGATGCTACTATATTCACTAGCCTAGGTGGTGAGATGGATTATGATTCACATAGTTGCACTACTACTCATCCCAGATGGCCGTGTAGTGCACCTAGATGGAGGACTAGTACACCTAATTTGTGGTATGACAAAGCACAAGACAATTTATGCCTGGGGCCACTTTATCCTAGCACACTTATACTATGATCTTGGATGGTTCATTTTTCAAGAGGTAGAAAACATGGTATACTATACACTTCTAAATGTTTGGTGCCTTGAGCATATTACATTTAGTAGACCTACTAGCTTCCCATCCTCAATAGCCATGGGGTATCCTCAAGCCTTTAGCTATCATTTACTATGTTTTTGGTAGTACGGATATTTACACTTTTCGAAAGTCATATTTGACCATGTAGAGAAGGATGAGATCCTCTAGAGACCCTATCAGTCTTCACTATAGTGGCTAGAACCAATGACAAATTTGAGGAGATTACAACTAGACAAGTTTTTGGTTGGCCGACATGACTACGTAGTGTTGCATGTATGAGTAAGCTTGGTGGTGTTGTCATTGATGTCAAAATAGTATAGGATGTTGCAAGTTGTACATGTATAGTTGAGATACTAATGAGATGTTGTGAGTACATGGATCTATCTTTATGATGTTGTACATGTTTGATATGATGAGGTGCTAAATGATTTTGAGAAAATTAATGAGTAATGAAGACAGTGTTGTGTGTGTGTTCTGAATGTGCTACAATATGTGCTCCACATTTCTTCTATGTTGATCCTATGCTTGTGAAGATCTAAAGAGTTTTCTATGGGAATCCATTGGTGATATCTCCTAGTTTGTAGCTTCTTGTTTGATAGAGAGTGAGAGTTGTGTTCATTGGTGTGTGAAATGGTCTAGCAGAGTTGCTTCTCTATGATTGGGATAAATGTTTCTACTCTATAGTCCTTTGTTAGTTTGTTTTAGGCCTTGTAGATCTATAATATATCTTGTAATGGTGATGTATGTATTTTGACAAAGGTGTTCATGGTTTTGTCCTCTAGAAGATGAGTTCTAGAGCTCCTATGTGTGTCTGTGCAAAATACATGGAATGGTGAGAAGTGTTCTAAGTTTGAAGTTTGTTGCATTTTCTATGGATGTATTTGAAGGTATCTAAGATGTGTTCTAGTATTTGGTGAAGCATGTTGTGTGATCAACATGTTATCTTCTTGATGTGGAAGCGTGTACCTCATAGTTCATTTGTTTTCTCATTAGGTTTTTTGACTTGGTGTCTACACTTCATACAAAGGATAAGTGTTAATTGAGGAAGCATGTCATTGATCTGAGACATTGTTTTGGGTCATGGTTAAGTGTTAGTGTGGGTTTCTCTCATTCCTTTCCATCGTGGGAATGTTGAGTTTCCAACCTAATTTTAATTTGTAAATTTAAGCGTGTGTAGCTAACCTTGGAGAAATTTTCTAAGGATGAAGATGCTATAAATAAAAGTTGAGATGTCATGATTTAATCAATCAAGTATGCCACAAATCTGAGTAATAGAGTGGTGTGAAAGTGAATTAAGGCAACAACACTTTAATGTGTTAGATTCCTTAAAGCAGTGAGCTGACAATGTCTACAATCCTTTTGATTAGGCTACAAATGTGTTAAATATTATTTGGTGGATTCCTTTTTGTATTCTTTTGTATCTATAGGTAGTGAGCCTGCTTTTGAATAGTGAGTCCTTTCAGTAGGTAGTCATCCTTGTACTTGAGTAGTGATCCCTTTGATAGTGAGGCTCTTTGTATTTTTTTTTTTGCTATTAGTTTATATTGTGAGCTAATCCTCACTGTGGTTTTTCCCTTATTGGGTTTTCTATGTAAAATCTAGTATTTTCTATGTTGATATATCTTTCTATTATTTGCATTTCATGTTCATACTTACTAAAAAAATTGATTGGTTGTGAAGTTGATAAGTGTTTGAAGTTTTGCGTTTGAATTTGGTGACAACTGATTCACTACCCCTCTTAATTTTTTTTTTCTTTCAACAATTGGTATCAAAGCTTTGGTTCCTTGGTGAATAGCTTAATTGCTTAAGATAGATGTGATGGTGCATAAATTGGTGATCCCTAAGTTTGATGGATCTGACTACAGTAACTAGAAAGTGCAAATGAGAGGTTACATTATCTCTCTTGGTTACAAGACCTAGAAGGCTGTTGAGACAAAATATGTTGAGCTTACAAGTGGTCCTTCTTCTGCTAATGAGATTTCTTCCTATGAGGAAAATGATAAAGTAAGGTATGCTATTCATAGTGCTTTATCTAAGATTGAGAAAAAAAAAGTTATTTCTTTAGGAACTGCTTATGAAGTTTAGAAAAAGTTGGAAGATCTCTATGAAGGAAATGATAGAGTGAAAATGTCAAAGACGCTACCAACAAAGCACAGATATAAAATTTTGAAAATGGGAGAAGGTGAATTTATTGTAAGCTATTTCCAGAGGGTTGATCTTGCATCAAATGACGTTAGGAATCAAGGGGGTACTTTGGTAGATGAAGATATAACTGAGAAGATTCTAATGACCTTACTGGAGAGTTATATTGATAAGGTCCCAGTTATTGAGGAAGTGTATGATCCTAAGAAGTTTACTTAAAAATAGCTATTTGGCACCTTCACTACATTGGTGATGAGAAAGTTGGGAAAGAAATATGAGAAGACATAGTTGGCCTTTAAAGCTACAAAGATAGAAGATGATCTGGAGGATGATAGTTTAGATGAGTTGGAAGCAAATTTTACAAATTGAAGAAAGGAACTAATAAGTACAAAGGTATGTTACCTTTTAAATGTTTTAGTTGTGGAAATATTGGTCATATGCTTCAAGATGTCCAAATAGAGTTATACATAAGAAGAACAAGGATCATAAAGACCAAAAGGATAATATGTACAAGAAGTTGTATTATGTGAGGGAAGATGCTAGAATCTTTAATGATGAATTTGGTTTTGAGAATAATGATAATGAATTCTTGTTTTTAGACTTAGAGAATAAACTTGTGTTTGTTAACTTTGGGAGATGTGCAAGGGAAAATGGTCCAAAGAACAAAAATAAAGAAATGGAAGGTACTCTCGTGACTACATTTCATGCTAGATAGGATGAAGACTATTGGGTGATTCATAGTGGCTGCTCTAATCACATGACCAAAGATAAAAGTAAGTTCACTAAACTTGAAAAGTGCACAATGGTGGTTTAGTCATGCTTGGAGACGATTCTGGAGCAAAGATTTTTGGGAAAGGTACAATTAGTTTTGATGGGAAACACAATACCGATGATTTCTATTATGTTAAGCGCTTAAGGCATAATATTTTGAGTGTTGGAAAAATGTGTAGCAAAGGATTCAAGCTTTGTTTTAAGATAACACTTGTGACATCAAGAAAGGGTCTGGAATTATGGTTGTTGTAGGGAGAAGAACATATGGTAACATCTATTAGCTTAAGGGTGTTAATGGTCAGTGCCTTGTATCTCAAGTTAATGAAAGTTTGCTATGGAACTGGTGGATGGGACATGCAAAATTTGATAATTTGATTAGGATCAGTTCAAGAGAGGTTGTTTAAGATCTGTCTAACATCACAAAGCCTAATACAGTGTGCTAAAGTTGTCAGTTGGGAAAGCAAATAAGAAGTAGATTCAAAGTGTTCAAGGAAAGAGTAGAGAATGAAGTGAACTTGAGGATTAAATGCTTAAGGTCTGATAGAGGTGGGGAATTCACTTCGAGTGAGTTTAATACATATTGTAAAGAGCATGGCAGAAAGAGACATTTTCCTACTCCTAGAACTCCTTAGTAGAGTGGAGTTGTTGAGAGAAAAAACTAGACTATTCATGTGGTTGTAAGGACAATGATGAAAGAAGCAAATGTTCTTGATGTATAATAGAGAGAGGTAATTTGAACTGCTATTTTTTTTCTTAACCAAGTTCATATAAGAGGTAACAACACTAAGACTCCTTATGAGTTGTGGACTGGTAAGATTCCTAATGTGAAGTACTTTAAGGTATTTGGAAGAAAATGTTACATTAAAAGAGATGATGAGAACCTTTGGAAGTTTTATGATAGATGTGATGAAGACATTTTCATTTGGGTATTCAACTAGTAGCAAAGCATACAAATGCTTCAATAAAAGATTGAGAAAAATTGTTAAGAGTACAAATGTAAAGGTTGATGAGGATATGCACATACCAGTTGAGATAAGTGAAGTTGAACTAGATGAGCCTATCTGTGGACCAGTACCAAAAGAGAATAAAGAGGAAGAAGAAGAAAAAAGTGAAGAAGAAGAAATTCCAGAACCTACTCCTAAAACTCTTAAGTATGTAATGAAGAATCATTTAGTAGAATAAATAATTGGAGATAAGAGTGAAGGTGTGAAGACAAGAAGCAAAGTGATTGTAGCTAAGGTAAATTTATGCTTACTTTCAAAGATAGAACCTAACTATGTGTGTGAAGCATGTAAAGATGAGAATTTGGTTACAGCTATGAAAGTGGAATTACATCAAATAGAGAAGAATAAAACATGGAAACTAGTCCCTAGACCTATAAATAAGAATGTAATTTTTTCAAAGAGGGCATTAAGGAATAAGTTGAATGAGAATGGTGAAGTTTTGAGAAATAAAGAGAGACTTGTATGCAAGGGTTATTCACAAGTTGAAGGTATAGACTTCGAGGAGACATTTGCACCATTGGGAAGAATGGAAGCCATTTGGATGTTCTTGGAATTTTATTCTCATAAATATTTCAAAGTATATTGAATGGATGTCAAGTCTGCATTCCTGAATGGAGAACTAGAAGAAAAAGTGTACATGGAACAAATAGAGGGATTTCAATTATCAAATAAACTAGATATGGTCTATAAATTTTAAAAGGCATTGTATGGACTCAAATAGGTTCTAAGAGCATGGTATGAAAGATTGGATAGATATTCGAGACAACAAAAGTTTAGCAGATCCGCAAACAACAATATTTATTTTAAAGTTGGAGCTAACAAAATGTTGATAGTGGTAGTATATGTTTAAGATATCACCTTTGGAGGAAATGAAGGTACATGTGTAGGAGGTTTGCAGAAGAGATGCAAAAAGAATTTGAAATGTCTATGAATGGTGAGCTAAATTTCTTCCTTGGACTTCAAGTGAATCAAACTGATAAGGGGATATTCATTTCAAAATTGAAATATGTCAAAAAGTTGTTGAAGAAGTTTGGAATGGATGACTCCAAACTAGTTAGTACTCGTATGGTGACCATAAGCAGGCCGAGTAAGAATGATGAATCTCCTAAAGGTTATCAAAGCTTATATAGGTCTATAGTTGGTGGACTATTGTATATTACTACAAGAAGACCAAAGATCATGCATGTAGTATGTTTGGTTTTCATATTTCAAGTAGAACCTGAAGAGGCACATGTTATAGCCTTGAAGAGGATATTTAGATATCTTAAGGGAACTCCAGATTATGGCTTGTGCTATCCTAAGGATACTAATTTAACCTTGAGTTCTTTCAATGATGTAGATTGGGTTGGTTGTGTGGATGAATGGAAGAGTACAAGTGCTGGAGCATTATTTCTTTGTGGATGATTGCATTCATGGCTAAGTAAGAAATAGGATTCAATTTCTTTATCCCCTACAGAAGCTGAGTATATTGCTACAACATCTTGCTACACATAGGTTTTATGGATGAAGCAAATATTGAAGGATGTAGGAGTGATATGTGATGAGCCTATTCCTTCTCTGATAATAGAAGTTCTATAAACATTTCAAAGCATTCAGTAATGAATTCAAGAAAAAAACATATATCTATTAGATATAATTTCTTGATAGAAAAAGTGTTGGAGCATGAAGTCAGGTTGGAGTATGTGTCTACAAAGGATCAGATTGGAGATATATTTACTAAGGCTCTTTAAAAGGATAATTTTGAGTATCTTAGGGAGAAATTGTGGGTCATTGGCCCTTCTTCTTTGAATTGGGTGCACATGAAGGTTCATCAGTCCAATGGATCTACAAATTCTTCATTTATCTAGACTGATGATTAGGTCTACTCCTCAAGGAGAGTACATATCATTGTTGCAGTATGAGATGTGTAGGTGCAATCCTAAGGGAAAATTATCATAATTTTTTTTCTTTTACATTGATGTCAAAGGTGGAGAAAGAGTCATGTGAAAAAAAAAAGGGAGAGAAAAAAAAGAAGCTAAAAAAGATAGAGTATTGAGAATGCAGGAATGTTGTGCAGTTTGTCTAAACTAGAAAATAAAGAATGATGTTGTCTTTGATGGTTTTTCACATCATGTGTTGCCATCAATGACAAAAGGGGAGACTGTTTGAAGTATGAGTAAGTTCAGTGGTGTTTTCATCGATGTCAACATAGTACAAGATGTTGTAGGTTGTGCATGTATAGTTGATATTCTAATGAGTTGTTGTGAGTACATGGAGCTATCTTTATGATGTTGCAGGTGTGCTAATATGATGAGTTTCCAAGTGATTTTGAGAAAATTACTAAGTAATGAAGATAGTGTTGTGTGTGTGTTTTGAATTTGCTTTGGTATGTTTTCCACATTTCTTTTGTGGAATTGAAGTGTTGTCTATGGGAATTTGTTGGTGATATCTCCTTGTTTGTAGCTTCTAGTTTGATAGAGAGTGAGAGCTATGTTCACTAGTGTGTGAAATGGTTTCGCAGAGTTCCTTGTCTATGATTGGGAGAAATGTTTCCACTCCACAATAATTTTTTGGTTTGTTTTAGGCCTTGTGCATATGGAATATGTCTTATGTTGCTCTGGAAGATGAGTTCCAAAGCTCTTGGATGGATTGGTGAGAACTATTTTGAGTTTGAAGTTTGTTGCATTTGCTATAGATGTATTTGAAGGTATCCAAGATGTGTTCTAGTGTTTGGTGAAGTTTGTTTCATGGTCTACATGTTTAATTCTTGATGTGGAAGTGGGAAATTCAAAGTCCATTTATGTTTTCATTAGGGTTAGCCGATCTGGTGTCTACATTTCATATGAAGGATAAGTCTTAATTGAGGAAGTGTGTGATTGATCCAAGATATTTTTGGGAGTTGTGGTTAAGTTTTGGTGTGGTCTTGTCTCATTCATTTCCACTAAAAGAATGTTGAGTTGTCGACCTAATTTGAATTTGTAAACTTAAGCATGTGTAGCCGACCTTGGAGAAAGTTTCTAAGGTTGAAGATGGTATAAATACAAGTTGAGATGTCATGATTTAATCAATCAAGTATGCCAAAAATTTCAGAAGCATAGTTGTGCAAAAGTGAATTGAGGTAGAAATACTTTAATGTTTTAGATTACTGAAAGTAGTGAGCTGATAGTATATAAAATCCTTCTGATCAGGCTACATATGTGTGTAATCTTTTATATTTGTAGGTAGTGAGCCTCCTTCTAGATAGTGAGTCCTTTTTGTAGGTAGTGAGTCTTGTGCTCAAGTAGTGAGCCTCTTTGTATTCATTTTTTCTATTGCTTTATATTGTTACCTAATACTCACTATGGTTTTTCCATTATCTTGTTTTCCACCTAGAATCTGGTTTTTCTATGTTGATATTGCTTTGTGTTATTTGAATTTGATGTTCATACTTAATAATAGAATTGAGTGTTTGTGATGTTGATAAGTGTTTGAAGTTTTTTGTTTTATTTTGGTGACAACTGAATCACCACCCCCTCTCAGTTTTCTTGTGCCTTTCAACACATAGTACATCCCTTCTACTATGATCAGGTCATAGGATAGTTTGGGAAAATCTAGACACCATGTAGGGCATGACCATTTTTTAGGAGATTAGTGTGAAGTGCCTAGAGACCAGGTGATACAATAGAATTCAATGTAGACAATTTTTTCAAGAGCAACTATGAGTACTCAAATCATCTTGAGCCTCCAATCTTCGATGCAGATAATTTCGGTGCCACAAATGATTATGAGGAGTGGTGGATAGTATCATGAACAAATCCTATATTTTTGATTGATGATCCCATAGGAGATACAATACTAGTGTTAGATGAGGGAGATGAGGTAGAGGACATGGCATAGGAGATACAATACAGGGTTGCAGACATATTTTGGATGTCATAGATGAGGAGTAAGATGAGGATGCAAATACTAACTATGATGGCCATGATGGAGGAGAGGAGGATGAGGACGAGGAGGACAAGGATGATGAGGGAGAGGATCCATTGATGAGTGAGGGTGAGGAGGTAGTAGTTGAGGATCAAGCATGATACGAGTGGGGAGATCCCTCGCCCATTCATATAATGAGATCATGAGCAATGGTCATAATAGAAATTAGTACCCATGGACATGGAGGACCTATCACATATTCCATCCCACCTGCATAGGACAAGGTTGATGTTTCTCAACCACCAGAGATATAGGTGATTATATTTGATTTATCCATGTACTTTGTGTTTATGCATATGCTTTGTATATATATATCATGATGTGTACTAATTTTTTATTGTTTCTACCTTGAAAGAACCATGAGAGACTATCAATATTACTATTCATAGATAGCTATAGAGATAGTGTCGACATCTATCAAGTAGGAGGTGACAAAATCAGACTATGTGCCCCCACACATTATGGATCAGGACCTAGAGTCACTCAGGCCATTCACAAGATTGTGGGTAGCATATAAAAGTTTGAGGAGGTGAGTCCACTGAACTAATGTAGTAGTAGAGGCACAGTCATCCCAAACCCCAACAAAGTTTGAGAGGATAGAGTCAAAGGTAGCTCAACTATAGGCAAAGAGGGATCAGATAGTAGGGGCACATCAGGATGGCCTTCGACAAATATGGGACTTGGAGTTTGCTCTCAAATTTTTTGGGTCATGATCATGATCACACACTACCATCCCCTAATGTACCACTACTAGACCAATGTGAGTACTAGATCTCGAGGGATCTGGAAATCACAGACCTCGGTGAGATTGTATATATTGATGACATGTACAAAAAGATTATATATATATGAGGATTTGATGTTTTATTACTTTTCTTTATGTGTTGAATGTTAAATGGAAATGTGATTAATTAAATTGCCTTTGTAAGATTATTTAAGGAATGCCATCATGATTTAAAGCATCTTATGTGATATAAGTAAAACTTATTATAGTTTCTCTTTGATGCAACATTGTGATTAAGTATGTTATGCTAAATTAAATGTACCTATAATCTAAATAATGATCTAAGTTAACATAACACACAAGATGAACTTGAATATTATGAAACTGAAAGTAACTAGAAAAGTAAATTAAATAATCACCTTAGTGCTCAAGACATACATGTACCTGTTTCTTAAGAAAGAAGTAATGTGAAAGCATAGAGGATATAATTTGATATCTTTAGCAACAATGCTTTATCAGTCATACTATTCAAAGGGATTAGAAATAATACCAATGCAAATGGGTGGCATTAATAGGTTCCTTGAGGGGTGTGCCATCTATTTATATCAATGTGTATGCATTAGACCAATTTTTTTTATTAATTATGTACAATCCTAATCAATTAGAACTAAAATTTCCTCTTTCATTTGGGTGAACATTGACATTGAGTTGATGTTAAAATAGGACCAAGTTACCCTTGTTGAATGGGAGAGGGATGAAATTGATATTGTAATATCATTGTTTCCTTTTGTAATAAGCTTGAAGATGTTCAAGAGCGTTAATGCGCCGTCCATTGAGCATCTCAAGTTGGTGTGATCTTTGCTCTTTATAATGTCTATCATCAATAAGTCATTTAAGAGAGATTCTTAACATAGGAATCTCTAACTCCAAGGGCATTATTACCTCACTTCCATAGAAAATATTGTAAGGTGTAGTCCCTGTAGAGGATCTAACACTTGTGTGATAAGCCCAAAGCACATAGTGGAATTATGTATGCTAATCCCTATGATGTTTGTTAATAGTTTTCTTTAGGATTTGTTCAAGGACTTTACTAGTTTATTTAACTTGACCATTAGATTGTGGGTAATAGGGTTTCAAAAAGTGGTGTTGTATATTAAATGTCTCTGAGAATTTCTTCACATCATTATGGATATGTGCATGATCATGATGGGAAAAAAAGTGGTGACATGATGAGTATGTGTAAGGTAAGTGGTTGACAACTTTTTTTTATCCAATATTGATGAAATAAAAAAGGGTTTTTAAAGGATATTCTCAACTTTCCACCAATAAAAATTATGCTTTACTTTGAATTTAATAAATAATTATTATTCATTTTCTATTTGAATTACGACTAAAGTCCTAATTGATGGGATGATTGAAAAACATCTATAGCTTTGAAATGGTATCATATTTTTTGAATTTGAAACATGAGTCACATTCTATGCTTTGAATAATATAAGATTAAAAATAAATAAATAAATTTCATGAAGTTTTTACCAAGTTAAGGTGGTCAAACATGTGAGTTTTTATATTTTATAAAAGTTATAATAAAAAATTCATAATTAACTATTTACATGGAGAAAAATTAACAAAAAATATACATCACATTGGGACATGAGTCCTCTACTTATATTTAAAATATTATCATTTTATTGTGGTTAGGGTGGTTAGACAAACACCTACTTATTTTTTCCGAAATTTAAGTACTAATGCATTGAAATTTCAAATTTTCACTAGATAATTTTTTTTAAAAATAAACCTAGTAGTTTAGAAACTACATTCAATTTGCTATAGATTCTATTGTTACATATTTTTGAAATAATATAAATAACTTATTCAAATTTTTATGTCACGTTGCCTAACTCTGATTTTTCTAAATTTTTTGCCACTTAAGGGCTTTTTTTTCCTTGATGATCCTACACATACCCTTATTCTAAAATGTTTTACCATTATTAGAGACTAATGTGGAAGGGAATCAAAAGAAAGCAATAGTGTGTTCTAATATGAAATGACATATTACCTTAGCTATTTTGGATTGAAGGTAAATGAGCTCTACCCATTCTTGAAAAGTAATTGGTTGCAGTGATGATAAATGTATGTTCGACGAAAGAAGGGGGTGATATTTTTTCTATAATTTGTAATCCCCAAACTGCAAAAGGGCCATATCAGGACTTGAGATTGAATTTCACAAGCAGGAGCATGGGTTAGATTGCTATGTTCTTGACATTTGTGTCTTTTTCTGACATAATTGAAGCAATCTTGTTCCATGTTTCACCAATAGTACCCAATGTAGATAATTTTTTCAACCAATGTTTTTCCTCGAAAATGCCCACCACAAGCACTTGCATGGGCTTGTTGAAGTGCTTTGGGTGTCTCATATTTTTTTAAGCAACTAAGTTAGATACCATGGAATGATCTTTGATATATCACATCGGCGAGAATTATATACATAGATGCAAGCTTTTGTAAGTGAGCTCAGAGGTTTTTGGTTGTCGACTCGATAAAGGTATCATTTTTCAAATAGTTAAATATTGTATTGTACCATTCACTCGAGTCTTCCTTAGTTGTTGTTAAAACTTCTTTTGATCTATCATCAATCTAAGGTTTTATGATTGGGTGAATAGTGATGTGAAATCTTTTAAAGGATCTTGAGGTGATATAGGAGAGGTTACACTCGCCATTGCATCTACATACATATTATCTTTCCATGGGATGTTAGCACTGGTAAATGACTCAAACTTTAGTAACAAGTGCATTATAAGATCCTTGTATTTGGATAGTTTTTCATGATTTTCTTGATATGTTCGAATTTTTTTTTAATTACTAATTGCAAGTCACCAAATATTTTAATTTCTTTTACACCCAAAATCAGAGTAACACATAATCCAGTGAGCAAAGCTTCATACTCAACATTATTATTTGTACACAGGAAGTTTAACTAATATGATAAGGGAATAGGCCTACCTATGAGTGGGATTAGTATAACCCCAACATCAAAGCCAGTTCTACACTTAGATCCATTGAATTATAGCTCCCATGTATTAAGGTCAATTTTTGATACATTATCATTGGGGAAAGAGTGAGTGCTAGGTAATGTTAGAGGAGAAGGAGCATCAACCAATTGGTTAGTTAAGGCTTGGCATTTAATTTCTATTTTTGAAATGAACTTAAGGTCAAACTCAATCAGCAACATTACCTACTTGGCTAGGCATCCTAATAAATTTATTTTATTGAAAAGATGTTTAAGAGGGCCAAATTTTGTCATCACTTGTAATTCTGCATTCAATAAATAATGTCGTAATTTACTGGTAGTGAATACAAGGGCCAAGCAATATTTTTTGATTGTCATATACTACTTTTCATAATCTATCAAAGTTTTGTTAATGTAATAAATATGATGTTCTTTACCATTTTCATCTTGTTAAGCTACCAAGGCTAGAAGAGAATGAGTTGATGCAATTATGTAAAGCATAAATGGCTTGTTCAGCATGGCGGATTGTAAAATGAGTGGAGTTGTGAGGTACTCTTTCAAACTCTCAAAATCCTATTTACAATCTACATTCCAATCAAAGTGCACATCCTTTTTAGGAAGGTGTGTGAATGGTAGTGTTTTATCAACTAAGGATGCTACAAAATGTTAGATGACTTCAATTCTTCCTTGTACTGTGCGTAATTGAGAAATTTTTCTAGGAGGTGGCATGCTAATTATGGCATAAATTTTCTTTGTGTCCACCTCCATGTCTCTGTGAGATATGATAAACCCTAAAATTTTCCTGTTATCTACACCAAAGACACACTTTTTTGGATTTAGCATCATGTTGTACTTTCTCATCGATTTGAAGATCTTCCTAAGAAGATTCACATTATCTTGTCTTGTTAATGATTTAGCTAGGATGCCATTGACATAATCTTCCAAAATATTGTGCATGTAGTCAAGAAATATCAATGTCATTTAGGTTGTGCTTGCATTTTTTAATCCAAAAGGCATCATAACCCAACAAAATGTTCCCCAAACTATTGTGAATGCTATCTTATATTGATCTTGAATGTTGATAAATATTTGATTATATCCAAAAAATCCATCCATGAATGACAACAAAGCATGTCTTATATTTGAGTCTACTATCATGTCAATATTAGGAAGGGGAAAATTTTCTTTTAAAGGTGATTTATTTAGATCACAAAAGTCTATACACATCCTAATATGATTGTCACATTTTGTAATTGCAATAATGTTTGAGATCTAAGGGGAATAATCTAGAGGTTGTATGAAAATAGCATCAAGGAGTTTCTCAAGTTCACCTTTAACAAGCAAAGCTAGTTTAGGATTTACCTTTCATATCTTTTGTTGAACGGGTATAGAATTTTTAATAAGGAAAATGTTATGTGTTACTATCTTCGGGTCTATTCCTAGCATGTCCAAATATTTCAAAGATTTTTTTTAGGAAATTCATGATGTAATGTTGCAGTCTCCTCTTGTTCTTCATCATCAAGGAACTACCCTATCTTAATGATTTTCTCTATATCATTTATATCCATTGGTATATCAATTGTATCTCCTAAAGGGAGTGCATTAGACTTTGGAAATTTAGGGTCACATTTCTCTGTACTTCTATCCTTTTCATGAATTTCACTTGCCACATATTTGTGTTTGGTACTAATCATAGCACATGTAACATTTTTCTTTGGAGGAGTTGTAGATGACCTATCATAAACTCCTAATATTTGATTCAAGGCTTCATCACTTTCAAAATACTCAAATGATGGTGGGGAAGTCATGTCAAGCAATTCAAGATGTTTTAAAGTAAGATTAGTTCATATCTTGCACATGATAGTGTTGATTTTTAATGATGGTCCCTTGATTTCTTTCATTGTCTTAGAAAAAGAGTACCATAGACTAGTTTTTATCTCTTCTGTGTTAGGTCCTATAGGAATTTGAATTCCTTGTTATTTCTTTCCACATCCTTTACCACTATATCCCAATTTTTTGACAAGATCATAACCTCTCCCATAATGTGTGTCAATTTCTTTCAGGTTCGGTGGCTGTTGATAATTAATCTCATCAAAATTAGTTGTGTAACTTGTATTTTCTTCCAAAGTAGATGAGGTGGATATGTGTGAGGGTTCTTCCAAATTTTGAGTTGACATAACCATTGGTTGTTCTTTTTTTTCATCCTCATTTTTTGTGATTATATACTCTCCCACAAATGAAGGTGTGAACTCCAAGGAATCCCAATCATCACCAAATAATTTGGACATTATTTCGTCTTATTTGTCAACTTTTGTAGGTTCTATGTGTCAGGATCAAGGTCAATTTCAGCTTGGTATACCTTGTTGTTATAGACATATTTCATGATACAATGGAGAGTTGAAGGCATCAAATGCATATCATGAATGCATGCTCTTCCTAAAAGATTGTATGAGAGGTCATGAGGCATGACATGAATAGGAGTTTGCAAAGTAGATTTTCCAATTGTAATAGGTAAGGTAATCACACTGAGCGATTGCTTGCTAACATTGTCAAATCCTCTAATTGATAATGAGTTAGACTCAATTTTGGAATTTTCTACATGCATTCTATCTAAAAGTTTCACAATGCACACATTAAGGGCTGAGACATTATCAACAAGGGTCCTTTTGATACCTATGTGATTTAATTGGGCTATAATCATAAAAGCATCATCTTGCTTTCTCAATTCCAAAGGAGGGAGATCATGTTGGTGAAAGGTAATATCTAAATTAATTCTATTCATCCCTTGTATTAGAGCTTCCACATCATTTACATTTGTACCAGGAGGAATGACTACTTTTTGTAAGGCTGTTTGGAGCATAGTGTGATAGTTTGGTGAATTCTGAATTAGGTCACAAAGGGATATTCTTCCAGGAGTATTCTTAATTTGTTCCATAAGATCATACTCCTTCCCACTATTCGAAGGGAAGCAAGGAGCACTAGGAAATATGGGATTATGAAAACATAAAGTTGTCAGGGTGGATTGTTGTGGTTGTGGATTGTTTCTAGTATTATATGTGTGAGAAATAGTGTCTTGACTTGGCTATTTCAAAACATTATTCTTAGGAAGATAAATGGTGAACTCGATTTTGTTTTTAGGTTGAGGTGTGTGCAAAGGTGCGTAAAGGATAAGTTGACATTGAATGAAATTGAATTCTTCTATTTTTGGTTTCTCACTACAAGCCTTAGTGGATGAAATTTTTGAGATGAATCCTTTAAGGGCTTTATATAACATGTCAATGTCATCATGAATAAAATTTGAGGGGTAGGTTATCTTTGGTTGGTTTGGGTTTTTCATGAAAATCCTCAGTGGATGATCTAAGTGAGAGGAAGTCTTGAAGGGATTCATCTAATTGTCTAAATCATCACCACTAAAAGACATGGATGATATATTTTTTCTAAATTGAAGCATTCTTTGTATTGTTTCATTTTATGTATTTAGTTTTTTTTTTTTCATTTTCTAATGATTCTAATCTAAGTGAACTAGGAACCAATGCTGAAAATGAAAATTATAAAAATTTAATGCTATCCATAATTATCATGAAATTAAATGATGCTAGTTCTAATGATTTCAATGTAATAGAAAATAAGTGAATTGAAACAAAAAAATAATTGAGACAAACAAAATCTTAGAAACTAGAATCTAGATTCTGAAAACAACAATGCAAAATGTGTACTGGGATTGATTCAATCAAGGTGGCGAATGAGTCCTAGGAGGGAAATTTTTTTAGATTTTTCTACTTTTTTTGGTTGATTTTTAGGTTATGTGTGTTGTATGATGCAAACATAAGATGAAAATATAAAATTTCAATTATTTTCACTAAATGTACATGTAATAATGCAAGCTATACAAGCTTTTTCACTAATGCAAATTTTGAAACCCTAGAATGAAAATTAACTAATGAAAAACCTAATGCAATGTTAATGTAAGATAAATATAGGATTCAAATTCACTCCAAATAAAAGTTTGATATTCAAAATTTGGGTTAACCAAAATGTGGATGTGGAAAATGGGTGCTTCACTTCATTATCCACACTAAATGGGGATTAGGAGGAAGGGATCAATTTCACAATATCCACAATCAAGATTACCTTAGAGACCTCAACCAAATGAAGGATGTGAGATCTAAATATAAGGTATCCTTGGAGATTAATGGACACAAGAAATGGGTTCACCACCAAGTGTAAACTTGGGAAATAAAAGATGTTTGAAAACACAATGTGATATGCAAAAAATGCTAAATGACCTAACAAAAGCCCTAGAAATGTAAATAAAACAAAATAGAAAAGTAAAGATATGAAAGGTGTGCACTTGGAAACTTTGAAGATATTAGAAATAGCTCTAAAAATCTATAAATGTTTACTTTTTGACCAACTACGACTCATTCGCCAACTTGGGCAAATTAGTCCCATATTAAAGTTTTTGCCCAGAAAATTTGTTTTAGGGAAAAGGGTACTAGAATCTACAAAATTATTAGATAAACACCTCCAATGGGAATTATTCACCACTAATGGGGAATCAATCCTTTTCCACATTTCCAAAAATTGAAATCACTGATCTATACTCAAACACCTACACTTTATTCCCAAATTGAATCCCAGATTTGAGTGTATGAAAATGCTTGGAAAATAGAATATAATTTGGTTGCTAATGGGGGATATTCCTTGGTCAAACCCATATTTTGGTATTTAAACCTTGAAATAGATAATGAAATATGCAAAAAAAATTGTAGCCCTAAGTGTGTGTAAGTCTAGAAAATCTAAACAAAGATGCAAACCCTATTCTAATATGCAAGAATAAGATGCATGAATGAAACTTAAATGATTCAAAACTCACTTTTAGTAGATCTCAAAATCACCTCAAATTAATCTCAATGACATGCAAACCTTCCTTAGGCTAAAAATAGAGAGAAAATGGAAGATGGAATCACTTAAAAAATAAGTCCTTAGGCTTGGCTAGATGGCTAGTTGCATTTCCCCAACCTAGAATTTTTCATGATTCTCCATAGGCATCCATGATCAACCCTTGGCAATGCAATATATTGGACAAAAATTGACCTTGAAGACTTGCAAAAACCCTTGAATGTTGCTCCAAAGCTTCAACTTTGCTATAGATATACTTTTGAATCTTCTTATGAAATATTTTCAATACTTGACTCTTGAATTTGTTTCTTAAAAATTGCATAAACATCTTGAAAGTGACCTAAAAAAAATTATTTATAGGAATTAATACCTAATTGTTCATTATTTAAACCTAAAAAGTCGACATCCACTAGAAATTTGAATTAAGTCTATGAATTTCCCACTCAACTTGAAAGATTCCCCAAAAGGGACTCATTTGCCACCCTTGGAAAATGGGTCCCACTAGAGGGGACTCATTCGCCCAAGATGGAGAATTCATCTGACTTGAGGTTTTTGAGGTCAGTTTTTGGGATTTGAATGATTTGAATGCTATTTGTGTAGATTTATATGATTTTTGAGTGGAATAAGCCTTGAGATCCAAAAATAATGGGTCTTAGGGGCATGTAAGTGATAATTTAAAGGATAATCAATGCAAGGGTGCCCAAGATAGGTCCAAATTAGGTAAAATATTGTACTATCTCAAAGAAAGGAGTACAATTTTAGTGTCCATAGAAGTATCTAATGTTTTTGGTCCTATATGTAAAGGAAGGGTGATCAATCCCACTGTAGGGAAAGTGAAACCATTATGTGTCTTGATCCATGCTTTCAGTTTATTATATATATATATTAATAAAGTTCACGCAGAAGAAAAAATTCCTTGGTGATCAAATTCTCTCCACAAATGAGATCTACTAATATCCCATTAGTGGGCTTGTCATAGATTTGACTAGCTATGTAAAGAGGACCATTTGGTCCATGTTTAAGTATATCTTTAGAGGAGAAAGCAATGTCAAGAGGATTTTTAGTTCGGCCCTTACAAGGAATGATGTCTATCACTCCTACCATATCATCCATAAGATCATTATCTATAGGATTATGTTGAATAATATCATTGTTATCATCATTCATAACAACATTCATCACATTATTATTTGTAGTTTTACTAGTTTTGACAAATTAAATGTTATGATTAGGCATAGGGTTGGTAAAAATTTACAAGTTATTGTTAGGGGGGAAAATGGAATTATTTCCTTTATCATTAACACCTCTAATAGAAAGTTGAATGAAATCAATGAGGTCTTACAAGAGATGTTTAAGATGCTTACAATGTTTTGTATCATGTCCATTTTGTCAGTGTTAATGGTAATAATAATTTGATCTAAATTTCAGAGTTAGAAGCTTATTAGGTTTAGGAATTTTTGTTGGAAGTGGAATTACTCTGAGAGGATGGGTGAATTAGAGTAATGTATAAAAACTTTTTATGACTTGAAATGCAAATTTGAACTTTTTAATCTTGAACAAATGAGTGACTTTATATATGAAACGTGAAAACTGAATTTTGAATGAATGTGTCAATGAATTAATTAGACATAACCTGAATGCTTAACAACTCATATCAAAGCATGATATACATTGTTCACATAAAGAAGAATGAACCACCTTTTGATGCTTTATTTTACACAAGACACCAAACTCATATATGGAAGAATTTAACATTTAAGTTGAACATGAACAATTAAATCATGAACTTTTGGACAACTTGGAACTATGGTAATATATCAGAGCATTGCATGAACTACCTTCACAAATGACTGAAAGAAAAAATTAAGCAAGATAAGCACAAATCACACAAAAGAGAAGAACAGAGCTTTGATGAGTGGAAAACCCTCTTGGGGTAGAAAAACCACTCCAAAATGCCTTACAGGCTTAATTCCAAACTAATTACAATATTTTTCAGAGCACCAACTCTACCAAAAATTCTAATGCACAAAATTCAGTGGGAGCACCAACTCCTTTATAATTCAGGAGCACCAACTCCACTAAAAATTTCTCAATAATCATGCAATCTGTTAGGGACCTTATAACTACATTATTTTTCCAATTACAAAATCTCAACAAAGTACATTTAAAAGATATACAATAATTCCCATTATAATATGTGCTGAATAAAACAATACAAACATAACCTTACTAAAATATATGCAACCTTTGTAATAAGAATTAGAGATATAAAAACTTTAAGCTCTCTCTTTTACAATTTTTCAAAATACAATAATATCACTGTAATAACCCCTTATTCTCTTTTCAACAATACTCTATTATTTCATTCCAATCTTTGTCACATCTCATAAACCCTCTCCTTGTTTTCTCCTTTTCAACAAATATTCTTTTCAAAACCTCTGAACCTCGGGAATAATGGCTTATTGCCATTCTATTTATACAACACAAAAAATGAAACCCTTGTACCAAAATGTGAGACCTCAAGTCAAGAACCAAATCTTGAGTTTGAACTCAGGTTCAAAGTAGTTTCAGATTAGTTATCATTAATGAAAACTTCAAGATACTTTTCAAAACTGAAACCAAGAATGAAGCCAACTGTTTGAAACTAAAACAATACCAACTTCTTCTTTTTAAATTTTCCATTCACCATATTTACCTTTGAAAGAACAAATAAAAGCAAAGATATTACCTTCTATTATGGTAGTTCAAACTGCAACCAAACAACTATCATATTCTCTATTTCCTTTGCTTCCAACTCGTGAGTCCACCAACTAACTTTCCATTGTTCACAAACTACCACATCTAAAAAATTGGCTCGAAAACCAGCTAGAGCACACTATAACTAAACCTACAAACTCTCCATGGTAGTGTTAGGTTTATTGTTTAGAGAAAAACCAAAATATCATAATGATTGCCCTAACTATATTTTGAATCAAGACTTTAGATTTCCTTTTCAAAGACTACTCAAACAATAATAATCACTTTAAGTCTACTACCAAAGAACCGAAAACATTATTAACCAAATATCAATGATGGTTGTTGACAAAAAATATGATAACGAATGTTACTACCATGTGACTTTAATAAAGTCAACTTCCTTGTAAATACAATGAGGCCGATACAAATGAACAATTATTATTGGTAAGCCCTATGTAATGTGGTTGACAGACAAGTTGAAGGCTGACAATGATAATCGTTAGCCATTTAAATGGCTTGCATTTTTATCACTAACAAAAAAGTCCAAAGTTTTTAAAAAATTTAACCAAGTCCTTGAAGCCTGATACAAGTGACTTCAATTATCAATTGAAACCAATGGTGAGTCCAAGTAAACCATATCACATGTAAATAGCCCGTTTACTCCAATTCAAAGCCATGAATGGCTTTAACTTAATGCCACTTAATATAGCATATATTTTCTATATGAAATACAAACCACTCTACTACATTTGATTGACTCTTGTATATGAATGTCGCCATGTAAACCATCATAAAGAATTACTTTGCAGAGGGATTGAAAACATATTATGAAGAATTATTCACTTCACATAAACCTATTACTAGCACCTGTGAATGCCAAAGTGAAACTTGTATGCCAATGACATAAACTATCTATGTTATCAAGGATGATACAACCATGTAAACCAAGCATATAAAATCTAAATAAAGTGAGTGTGCAATACATGACTTCATGAAAACTAAAGCTTACCAAATTACCTTCAATCTAAGCAATGAAATGCTATCACTTGTATGTCTCTTAGCATAACCATGTAGAGATTGAAAATAAACAAGCGAATGTAGATATCAACCAATATCATTGAACCAACCTAAGTGTTAGAACAACATGATTCACCTAATCATCAACCCCATATATATATATATATATATATATATATATATATATATATATATATATATATATATATATATATATATATATATATATATATATATATATATATATATATATCTTCTACACATGAACCCAAGATAATCAGTACCATGAAACAAACATGGAAATAAACCATCCAAATCACTATCCATAAAGTACTAAAACAACAATAGTCAAATGCACCAATGAATATGCTAATGCCAAACCATTAAATGTCAAGGCACCAACCTAGGTCAATTTTGACATCAAGGAAAAATGCCACAAAAGAAGCCAATAGTTTTGACATGAGGCAAGGAAATCATTTTGCTTTCTAAGAGTTGTGTCAATTTTTTTTTAAGAGTATTGGGTAAGAGAGTGAATTTCCTTTTTGGGAATCCATAGCTAAAGGGTATTGTAGCTTTAACAAATACTTGGTTATTAGCATTCTGAGTTGTTTTTTGAGAGGGATTGAATTGGACGAATTCTTTATTCTATTTTCTAAAAGGTTGAGAATTATTTTGGTTTGTGGTCTCAAACTTCTCATACAGCTAGAAGTGGATTTTGTATCTCGACTACTAATTGAATTTTGATAATCATGGAGGGTAGTACACAAGTGCATGAAGGATGATAATTTTGAGTCATGCTAAGCTTATCTTGTATCTTACTTTGAAAACTTTCTATGAACATCTTTTGAAGGTGAGGTTAGGGACCTTGAAATTAATTTGTGAATAAAGTGATTGATAGCATGAAATAAAGATAGTAATATTTTCTTCTTTTTTTTTCTTACATCTCATCAAATTGTCCAAGGTCATTTTAAGGATCATGTGAACTTGGAAATGGTTTATAAATACCTCAACAAGTTCATTGAATGAATGAATTGAGTTGTTTAGTAAGGAAGAGAACTATTCCAAGGTAGTATCTTTCAAGGATCTATGGAAAAGCTTAGCCAAGAGTTTATTATTAAGGAAAAAGTCACAACCCAAGGTAGTATAGGTAGAAACATGGATAGAAGGATCTCCCTTCCACCCATATTTCTCAAATCTAGCCACCTCTACACCTCGTGGGTTCAGTGCTCACAATATCTCCAATCACAAGAGACTATTTTTGACATAATATGTATAGGTGGACCATTTTGATTTTGGTTAATGGTAGAAACTTTCTTTTGAAGGGATGAAATGGTTTGTAAAAGTTTATTTATGATATAGTCAATGCTTGTATTATGAAATGGAGGTGAAAAATCTGAAGGGGTGTATGTGTTCGATGGACAAGTGATTGGAATACTTATAGGTGGTGAGGTGGTATGATGCAATAGCATCTAGCAGTGTAGGGAAATCTTGCATCCCCCAAAAAAAAATTATTTATTTTCTATAGTTGTTTTGAGTCAAATGATGGCACTTAAGGGGTATAAGATAGTCAAAAGTAAAAAGTAATGATAAATGATCACTTACTATTATAGTAAGTTGTTCTAAATGGGCTCGTATGCACCTAAAAATTTACCCAAAGGAGAAGAGCTGAAAAAATATTTCGGTCATCAAAGAATCACCTTAATACCATGAATGGTTTGGGAGAAATTAAAGTTTCCATGCAGAGAAATTTCTCAAATGTAGCTTCAAATTCAAATATTAAACTTTAGAGGCCCCAAAACAACTCGAAAAGTGGATGAACCAACCTACAATGAGCTTGCACATTATAGATCTCTTCAAGATCTTTCCAACAATATGCAATAATAGCAAATTAGATAGTTGGATCAAAAGTCATGGCCCCCTAAAATTTCCCCTCTAGAAAGTGAATTTCATTAAAATTTCTTCCTAGGATAGAAATCAAATGGTGGTACTTTTGACATCAAAGAAAAAGGGAAAGTTGCACTTTCTAGAACATTCTAGGGTGGTTATTGGGTAAAATAAAAAGGGATATGAGGGTGTTGTTGAAGGTGGCTCCATTAGTGTAGATTATGGCTCTGAATAATAGTTTTTCTTATAGAATTGATTTTTTTAATGAGTCAATCCCATGAGGCTGTAGCATTTAAGTTTGAATTTGTAATGTCATTTTCTAAACATAATTGAAAGTGGGTTATTTTCTATCTTGCATCTTTTTTGTTTGTATCTATTGTTGTGCTTTGTGGGTTTGGGTGGTGTAGCATTCATGAAGTGGTATCAAAACAAGAGTTCTTGAGTGTGTACAAAGAATGTTGAATGTGAGGTAGTTTACACCAAGACTTGTGGTTGTGGGTCTATGAGAAAATATGCCTCCAAAAAGAAACCATGGTGGAAGAAGTGTTGGGGTAACAAAAGCAGGTTTTAGATCCCTCTAGATACATGTTCAAATGCTACAAGAGGAGCTGCATAGGGGAGTTGATGTCAAAAGAAGAGATGAAAGTGAGGATGAGGTTGAAGATTAAGAGCCATTCAAAGAAGTAGCACTGAATGTAATGGTTCCTAAAGAATTCAAAATGATTTGGACCATTTCCAAGATTGGAAAGAGGTTGAAGATAAGAGTTTCTAATTTTTCTAGAAACCCAAATCTAGAGGAGTTTATTGATTGGATCAATAACATGGAAGAGTATTTTGAGTATGAAGAAATAGAAGACCCAGACAGGGTCAAATTTGCAAAGGCCAAATTGAAAGGCCATGCTATCATATGATGGAAAGAAGTCCAACTGGAAAAAAATAGAAGAGGAAAAAAGGAAATAACAAGATGGAATCAGTTGATGGAAAAATTGAAGAGATAGTTCATTCTTGGGGACTATGAGTTGGATTTGTTGAAGAAGATGCAAGGGTTGAAACAAGAAAGAAAATATGTTAAGGATTATACAAAATAATTCTACTGAGTCTTGATCAAAACAAGTCATTCTGAGGTCAACAAGGAGAATTTTTCCTGTTACATAAATGGGTTGAAGCCGAGCATTCAAGAAGAGTTGAGTCTAGTAGGAATTTATAGCATTGAAGATGCATATTAGTTTTCTTTGACGGTAGAAGAAACATTGAATAAAATATTTTAAGACAAGCAAAGGTTGCATGTGAAAGACTAGTGGAGGGTCATATGGAGGTCAAAATGAAAATCAAAAGGGTGAAGGACCTAGTAGTATCCAAAGCCATAATGGAGATAGTACCTACCATCCCCATGATCAAAATAATGGAGATCAAAGATCAAGTGGAAGATTTGGATGAGGATTGAGAACTAGAGGCTTTTGTGGAACCTGTCTCTAGTGCAGAGAAGGACATAGAGCCTATGAGTGTCCTCAATGTTGAGGAAGGACAAATAGAATACCTCAGGGTAATGCATGGGTTGCACATATAGATGAATATGTTGATTCTTCACATTTGAAGGATGCAGAAAGAGGAGAGGTTCTTGTTAGAAGAAGATCCTTGCTAAATGATGAGAAAGAGACAACTCAAAGGAAGAATTTGTTTCACATTAGATGTAAGTATGAAGGTAAATTTTGCAATGTTATTATTGATGGAGGTAGTACTGATAACCTTTTTTCAAAAGAGATGGCTAGTAAGTTGTGGTTGGAGTGAAGAAGGCATTTGAATCCATACTGGATTGCTTGGTTGCAAAAGGACCATAAAGCTTTGGTAAATGAACAATGTCTAGTAAGGTTCAAGATTAGAAATTACAATGATGAGGTATTGTGTGATATTATGCCTATGGATGTTTGTCATATGCTGCTAGGTAGACCATGGTAGTCTGATCAACGAGCAATACATGATGGACATGCCAACACCTATTATTTGACAAAGGATGGAGTTTGTTATAAGTTGAAGTCCTTGAAAGAGGCAAAGGAAAAGGTATGGAGTAATGGAAGAATTTGTTTGTCTGATGGAAGAAAGTTTCTAGAAGGTATGAGGCATGAACATATATATTTTGCATTGATCCCTATAGTTGATAAAGAAGATACTAATAAGGTACCTATAGAGGTTTTAGATTTGTTAAATGATTTTTAGGATATTATTTTTTATAACGTACCTGAAGGTTTTCCTCTAGTAAGAAAGATTAGTCATCAAATCGACCTGATTCCTAGAGCTAGTTTGTTGAATAAGGCAGCTCTTTGTATGACTCCAGCAGAGAGTGAAGAGTTGAATAGAAAAGTGCAAGAGTTGTTGCAGAAGGGATTGATTAGAGAGAGTTTGAGTCCATGTGTAGTACCTATAGTACTAGAACCAAAAAAGGATGGGGAATGGTGGATGTGTACATATTCTAGAGCCATCAACAAGATCACCATCAAGTATAGATTTCCCTTAATGAGAATGGATGACATTATGGATTGTTTGAGTGGAGTTGATTACTTCACAAAGATAGATTTGAAGAGTGAATATCACTAGATCTAGATTAGAGAAGGATATGAATGAGAGAAAACCTTTAAAACCAAGGAGGGCCTACATGAGTGGTTAGTTATGCTTTTTAGGCTAGCCAATGCAACAAGCACATTTTTATAGCTTATGAATGAGGTATTGAAAGAATTTTTAGGAAAAAAAATTATTGTTTATTTGGATGATATTTTGAATTTTATTAAGGCATTAGAGGAGCACTTGATGCATATCCGAATATTTTTTGAGAAGCTAAGGGAGGAGAATCTATTGATTAATTTGAAAAAATGTAGTTTTGTGAAGAGAGAATTGGTATATTTGGGATTTGTTGTCTTAGCATAGGGTCTTAAAATGTACCCAAAGAAGGTAAGGGCTATCATTGAATGGCCTACTATGAGGAGTGTTACAGAGGTAAGATCATTTCATGGTCTATCAAGTTTTTACAAAAAATTTATTAAGAATTTTAGTAGTATTTATGCACCTCTAATTGAAACATTGAGAGGGGATAGAAAATAGTTTAAGTGGACTATAGAAGAAACCAAAATTTTTGATATGTTGAAGAAGAAATTTATAGAGCAACCTATTCTAGCACTTACAAATTTCAATTAAGGTCTTTCATGTAGATTGTGATGCTAGTGATACTGCCATAAGAGCTATTTTGAGTCAAGAAGGTAAGTCAGTTGCCTATTTTTGTGAGAAGTTAAATGATGCTAAGAAGAAATATTATGTCGATGATCAAGAGTTCTATTCTATAGTTCAAGCTTTGAAGAAATGGAGACAATATTTGTTTCCAAAAGATTTTTTTTATATACTAATCACCAAATTTTACAGTATCTCAATAGTCAAGGAAAGCTAAATCAAAGGCACTTAAAAAGGGTTAAGTTCTTGTAGAGTTATATTTTGTTTTGAAGCACAAGAGTAGAAGGTCAAACAAAGTTGCTAATTCCTTAAGTAGAAGGCACAATTTTTTGATATAGATGACTATAGAGGTTTTCGGGTTCATTAAACTCAAGAAATAACGAAAAATGGTCACTTACTATTTTTAGTATGCCAGCCTAAATGGGCTCATATGGACCTAAAAATTTATCAAAAGGAGCAGACCTAAAAAAATTTGACTGCAAAAGAATTGCCTCAATATGCTAAATAGTTTGGGAGAAATTAATTTTTTCATCCTAAGAAATTTCTCCAATGTAGCTTCAAATTCAAATATAAAACTTTAGAGGCCCTGAAACAACTCAAAATGTGGATGAACTAAACCTATGCTGGATTAACATATTGTAGATCTCTTTGAGAGCTTTCCAACAATATGCAATAATAGAAAATCAGTCACCAAGATTAAAATTTATGGCCTCATGAAGTTGCCCCTCTAAAAAGTAAATTTCATTAAAATTTCTTCCTATGCCAGAAGTCAAATGGCAGGACTTTTGGCGGAAAAACAAAAGGGAAAAGTTACACTTTCTATAACATTCTAGGGTGGTTATTGGGTAAAATAAAAAGAGATATGAGGGGGTTGTAGAAGGTGGCTCTATTAGTGTAGATTGTGGCTCTAAATAATAGTTTTTCTTATAGAATTGATTTTGTTGTAATGAATCAAGCCCATGCGGTTGTAGCATGTAAGTTTAAATTTTTAATTTTATTTTCTGTTAAAAAATAATTGAAAGTGAGCTATTTTTTTTCTTACATCTTTCGTGTTGGTATCTATTGGTTTGTTTTGTGGGTTTGTGTGGTGTAGCCTTCATCATGGTAGGATATATGACATTTGATGCCACAAAGGTATTAGGGATTTTAGCAAAAATACCCAAGGAATCACATTACTAGTTGGTTGCATTTTTATTCTGACTTGAGGGTTGGTATAGGTAGGAATAGAGGCAATTATTGTGGGGGAGGAATTTGAATTCCTCCTTGGATTATGAAATTCATTGTAGGTAAAGAACAACTAGTGGTTGAGGGAAAGTTTTTTCCAAATATTTGAACTATGTTATGCACAAGGTCAAGTTCATCTTCACTTTCAAGAATGAGATGAATTTGGTCTATAGTACGAATAGTAGTGGTTGAAATTTTGTCATTTTGCACATGATGTTGTAGGTTTGCTAAATCTTCATGAATTTGAATTATGTTTTCTTGTGGAACACTAGCAACCATTTTCTCAACATGTGTCACACTACTTGCAGGAAAAGAGTCATTTAGGGTATGATCCAAACCTAGTGTGCTAGTGTCAATACTATGATTGAAAGAGCTAGACAACCCAAGATCCATGATGATTGTGCTATTGTGGGATAACATGAGTCTCAAACTTCATCTCATTACTATATTAGTAATAGGATACCAAATACTCATGCAAGGGCTACTAAATGAAAAAAGAATGTAAATGCAATTTAAGCTAAGTACACAATGAAATGAATATAACTAGAATTCTATGAACTAAAACACAAAGCTATAAACAACAAAGAAAAGCCTATAAACAATGTTTTAAATTCTAGAAAATGCAAATGCAGAATCTACACTGGGACTAAATCACCCAGAGGGGCATATGAGTCCTAGTTAGGATTGATTTGAATTTTTTTAGAAAATTTCAAGTGATTTTTATGCTTTTTATGTTGTATGATTTGTAACCTGAGTGAAAATGTAGATTTTATATGGTATTAAATGATTTGAGATGCAAAAATGAAACCTATATGCACTTTCACTAATGCAAAATTAGAAACCCTAGAATACCAATTAACTATCGCAAACCCTAATGCAATGTTAATGCAAGAAAAATCTAGGATGATGATGCACTACAAATCAAAATTATGATGTTCTAAATGTAGGTTTGACAAATTCAGAGGTTGTATGTTTGATTTGTGTTGGGTTCACCAAAATGAGATAATGTAAAATGGGTGATTCTTTCATATGGTTTAGAATATAGAGAAAACCCACTTCACAATTGTCTCATTGAAGGGAAAACCTAAAGATCTCACTCCAAAGCATGTAAAGGGGAAGGAGATTTTGTAATAGGGTTTTCCTAGTGTCTGAATGTTAACTAATAAAGTGTTCACCACAAATATAGGTCTTGGAAAGATAAATGAAACACAAAATGTGATGATTAACCCTAATGTGATGTAATCTTTGGCTAAATGATGTAAAAATGCAAGGAAATTAAAACAGAAAGATGTAAGAAGAAATGTATGCACTTGGAAATTTGAAGAAGACTAAATGAAGGCCTAAAATGTTGAAATTAATGATTTTAAATCCTTTTGGGACTCATATGCTAGTCTAGGTGACTTAGTCCCAAATTTGTGTTTATGTGTAGAAACAAAAATTGGGCAAATGGGTGTCTAAAACTGCAAAACCTTGGAAAATGACCCAAACTAGGACTTGTATGCTAGAACTAGCATATTAATCTAGTTAGTGTTTTCTAAATATTTAAAGTTTGAATTTGTTCATCAAGGTTTTCTCTATACTTCCCAATTTATTTCTAGATCTGAAACCCTAATTTGCAACCTATAGAAGTCTTCCAAGTATCTTCAATGCAATGTGAAAACTTTGACTACTTTGACAAATTTCTCCAAAATTTCTCTTCAATGTATCTTCAATCTAAACCTACAAAATTTGAAACTAAAGAGAGGGAAAAATATTATTTTGTTAGTGGATAGGGGTTTTCCTTGGTCAAACCCTAACACTACTGAATTTGACACCATTTTCTGATGGTTGTTTGTCGGTCGTTTGACAAATCTTTGTCAGAAGAGCGACAAAATGGAAAAAATATTTATGTCACTATTTTTTCATCACAAGTAAAACAACAATTTAAATGTCAAAATAATAGCGAAGAATCGTTGATCAACAACATCATGAAATTGCTCAGACTTTCAGTGGAATATCGACGTAAACTTCATGTATCCATCAATGAATTACCCCAGAAGTTCATCGCCAGTTCAATGAAATGGGCAAGCAGTAGCATCAAAATAATAGCGGACGTTCATCGCAATTTTGACATAATGGGCAAGGAGTAGCGTCATAACAACACCAAATGTTTGTCGAACGTGCGATGAAATAGTCAAGTAGTAGAGTCAAAACAACACCAAGAGTTCATCGACTTTGCGACAAAATGGGAAAGGATCAGCATTGGAAGAACACCAAAAGTTCATCGAAAGTGCGACAAAATGGGAAAGGAGTAGCGTGGGAACAACATCAAAAAAATTTCAAAAGTGAGAAGAAAGGGGCAAGGTGTTACGACGAAAACTTCATCGCAGCTATAGAAACTTCGTCGAGCCTTTTTGTTGATTCATCAGTGGTTGTCGTCGAAATTGCGACAAAACATCAATTTTTTTTTTAAATATTTGTGAAAATGTACCATTACAGAGACTAACAACTGATCATACATACAGACTGCATATTGGTTTGATGCTTCAAATGATGCATTTTTTATATTGAAAAGTGCATTACCTTATTGAGCTTCTCTTTGTTTTGAGAATAGTTTAATATTCTCTACTTAACAGGGCCAACCATGTGATGGCAGAAGCTATTTTGGTCCCTCCCTCCCCCTCACATCACTCTCAATTCCCCATACCCAATCATATAATATTAATCATTCATTCATCCATTAATAACATATAACATTCATTCATCCATTAATAACATATAACATTCATTCATTGACATATAACATTCATTAATTAACATATTCACATTCATTCATTAACATATAGTATTCATTCTTTTAGTTTTTACATATTATCAAAAATATGGTTGTCATGATATGATTACAATCACCTTTTTTTTTGTTTCTTTTTGAAAGCTACATAAAGCTAAAGTGGAGTATCATTTTCTAAATCAATATCTATCCCCCCTTTAGTTGTTCTACCCTCTGCTCATGATCTTAATGTACGCCTAGTCATCTTCTCATGATGTGGATGCTAATACAAGGGGGGATCTACTGCAATAAGAAAGAAATGTTAAACTAATATGTTTTATTATTATTGTTACAAGTATTTCATTAATTAAAAGAACATTAGAGTGGTTCTCTTTACCTGATGGGTCCACATCATGTTCCTGAAATTTTGTTATAGACTCATACTCAACATGTTGAACACCCTCTAAATCTTGATCTGTAGTTGAAACACGAAAGGTTACATTAATTAATACACCAATTAAAATTAAATATGTTTAAGAGAACATGAGGGTGGTCCTCTTTACCTGATGGGGCCACATCATGTTCCTGATGTTCTCTAGCCTGATCATGCTCAACACGTTGATCACACTCTATATTCTCTAAAGTTGAAACATGAAAGGTTACATTAATTAATACACCAATTGCAATTAAATATGTTTAAAAGAACTTTAGAGTGGTTCTCTTTACCTAATGGGGCCACATCATATTCCTGATCTTCTCTAGCCTGATCATGCTCAACATGTTGATCACACTCTACATGCTCTAAGGTACCAGGATGCACACCATGACCTTCATTTGCACGTTCTAATCCACCCTCACCAGGCTGCATTCCAATGTCATGAGTAGTATTATCATTGCTTGAATGTTTAAAACAAATAGGCATGCAATTACTTTATGGTGGAAATTAATATTGAATAGATTGCACAAGTATTCAATTTTAAATAAACTTTATTGAGTTTATTTACCTATGTGTTAGATGCAATTGAAGATTGTGTTTTCCTAGACAAGACTCTTAGGCATTCAACCATGGCTCAATAGCCTTGCTGGAAGGCAATCTTCAGGTCCTCTTCTATGTGAACTCTATTGAATTCATAGCCCTACATTTTTGCTGAAGATCATGAATTTTGCTTCTATGGTGTGATAAAACCAACAAAAAAATTCAATTTATTATAATTTAGATGCAATAGTTCATTTATTGATAATTACAATTCATGCAACTAATTTCATAGAACCACTAGAGCCAAGTTTGTGTTGCCTGTTCTTTTCTAGTCTTTCCTTTGTTGCCTTCGATGTGTCGGCTAGCCTATGAAAAGTTTGAAATATGTTAGATTATGTAAAAATAAAGAGTAATCAGTATATAATTACATTGTTGATAGTATCACACATAGCACACTACTTTTTTGAAAAAAATTAATGGTATTTCCATAGCATACAGACATTGAGAGCAAATAAAATATAGAGTTCAATCCATGAATTATAGAAAATAGATGTTTTTTGGTTATATTCATTTTGATGATTACATTGCATAAAACATAATACAACTACATAAATATTAGATGGTGATAGTTTTCTATGCTACCACATTTTTCATACATGTCTACCAAAGCATTTTATCAAATAGTTCACAGCCTTGCTGCTATGGCTAAAAGCCTAAAATAGGTGCTTTCAAACAAGCTATGGATGCTTGGAAAAAACCTATCAAAGCATAATAGTAAGCAATAGCATAGACAAGGTAGTGAACTATTTCAAAAATGCCTCAAAGAAATGTGGTCTCATGGTTATGGAATGCTAGGAAGATCCATAGCAATTTGCTTGTCATGGCATTCGTTATGGCATTCCATCACCATGAGACCACATTTTTTTGAAGCATTTTTTCAAATAGTTCACTACCTTTTCCATGCTACCACATTTTTCATACATGTCTACCAAAGTATTTATCAAACAATTCAATGCCTTTATGTGCTATGGCTAAAAAGTAAAAACCTAAAACATGTGCTTTCAAACAAGCTATGGATGCTTGGAAAAAATCTACCAATAGTAAGCAATAACATAGACAAGTTAGTGAATTGTTTGAAAAAATACCTAAAAGAAATGTAGTCTCGTGATGATGGAATGTAATGACAATCCATAGCAATTTTCTTGTCATGGCAATCATCATGGCATTCCATCACCATGAGACTACATTTCTTTGAGACATTTTTTTCAAGCAGTTCACTGCCTTGTCTATGCTACTGCAATTTTCATACATGTCTACCAAAGCATTTTATCAAACAGTCCATTGCCTTGCTGCTAGGGCTAAAATCCTAAAATAGTTGCTTTCAAACAAGCTATGGATGCTTGGAAAAAATCTATCATAGCATAATAGTAAGCAACAAGCCATGGTCTCATGGTTTTTTTTGCACGAAAATTAGCTCAATTTTATTCACATTCTTTTGTAGATTTTAAACATGTTTTTTGGCAATTTTGCAGTTTGAAATGGAAAAAAATCATTGACCAAAAAGTCAATAAATCGTCTAGCCTCCAATTTTTTTAAAAATCATGATTAATCAAGATTTTTTGCAGATTTATGCTTCTATATCACATACCTTCCTTGGCCCGATGGTGTCTTTCCTTTTTTCTTTTCAGCCTTCTCTTTTCCATCGGACACCAAGTCCTTCCACTCCCTCTTTGGAATCATAGGGGGATGCTCGTACTTTTTTTCTTCTTTAAATGTGACCTATATTGGTCCCTCACATACTTTAGATAGGTACCAACTTTCTTAAGGACCTTGGTTCGGTTGAATGTTTTATCACCAAACGACACAATTAAATGGTTAATGAGCTCATCTTTTAAATCTTCATTTTGGGCATTCCATCATGTACGTATGTTGGGCTCAAAGAGCTCCAATGTAATATCACTTAGATGTTTATAAAAAACATCATTTCCTACAAAATGATCATGGGATCAATAGTCTAAAAAGAGTGATCAATAATTAAATTTCAATTGGATTATATAGAATAATAATTAAAACATTTTAAAGTACCTAGGACCTTCTCTATCTTAATGGGAACGAAATCCTCGGTCACAACAAGTGTGACTGGCAATGTTCCCATACTAGTAATACGGAAAGATCCAAGAAATGTTGCTAAAACATCACTAGTACTAGTGGCAGTTAACTACAAACCTTATAGTGTCAAGGTGAATGAGGTAATCAATTTTGATTGGCCAACTGATGAAGAGTACAAGGCAGTCCAATTGGCTAGTGGCACATGTGCTTTTTGGCTTGATGCCTATTTACTCCTTTTTCTATAAGAAGGATTCCAAGGATAGAAGTACGGGTTAGCAAGTTAGATATTTTTGGTCGAGTCTAGATGAAGTTGTAGAGAAAATTGTAAAGTTTGATGGTTTTAGGGAAAATGCAATTTAGGTTTTGAGTCATTCTATAGTAGGTTTTGAATTCATGGGGATTTGATGTTTTATGACAGTACTCGCATTTGAATTGATATGATTAATTCAAACTCATGTCTCTCCATTGTACAAGCATATAAAGATTTTGAATAAAATGATCAGGGTTGTTCATTCATCTCCTTGTTGGCATTGTATGATTCTGTTTTAGGTTTAATTAAGGTGAATTAAAATGCTTGAATAAGGATTGTAGGTGGATATGTTTTTGTATAATCCCTATTTTATTTTTTTTCTATCTTATCTTATACCATTTTATGAGAATGGGGGTGCAATGTATGAGAAGATCTTTGGAAACTAGGCATGAAAATTGAAGGTTAAAGGGAATGGGGTGCCAAACTTACAGTACTCATTGCCCCTTGGTCGTCGATTTTCTGTGAGTGCCCTCAACCTCATCCTCGGTGCTAGTATTGACCTTGTTTTCACTCCTCCAAACTCTTCCTCGGCACCGATATTGACCTTATTTTCACTCCTCCAAGATCTTTAGCCATTTAGTTATTGACCTTGTTTTAACTCCAAACTCTTCCTCGGTGTTGGTATTGACCTTGTTTTCACTCCTGAAAACTCTTCCTTGGCGCTGGAATTGACCTTGTTTTCACTACTCCAAACTCTTCCTCAGTGTTGGCATTGACCTTTCACTTCTCCAATTTGATGAGCTACAACCTGGTTTTGTTAGCTTTTACAGTATGTTAATTAAGTTCAAATTTTTGGTGCCATTTAGCTAGGTTTTAATATTCAACAATATAGTTAATTATATATTAGCTATATTTTACATAATAAATAATATAATTATTCAACTTATTATAATTAGCTATTATATTCTTTAACAAAATTATTAAATACATATAAAATTATTATAACTAATAATTAATAATAAGTATATTTTTATATAATACAAAATATAATTAATATAATATATATTAATATGAGAGAGAGAAACTAAATTTTGATTGGGTGTTTCATGTCAACAATCCATGGATGGCATGTGTCCTTGGGGAGTTATACTCAAGGTAGCATGCCATTTGATTAAAGATATGATAGTTCTCCTTTAAGACCTCTTCAATGTACCCATTGCACACCTAAGGAGACAAAGATAAATATAGGGAAGAAAATATAGAGAGAGAGAGAGGGAGATAAAGACAAACATACAAATAGAAAGGGAGACAAAGAGATAGAGAGGGGTAGAGAGATAAAGAGATAAGGATGAATAGATAGAGATATAGGGAGGGTGATTGATATATCTCTCCCTGACGCTCTCTATATCTCCCACTAGCTATGTCACTCCCGCCTCTTCCCCCCTCTATCTATTGAGCTATCTCTCCCTCTCCCCCCTTTCTATCTCATTCACTCCATCTCTCCCTCCATCTCTCCTACTCTATATCTTACCCTCAGCAAAACCCTACAGCAATTAGGAGGTAAAAGGGTGGGTGGGGAGAGGAGAGAGAGGGAGAGAGAGGGAAAGGAGAGAGAGGGGGGAAAGGGAGAGAGATATATATATATAGAGGGAGAGACTTGAGAGA
>VDFB02271358.1:480102859-480220199 GCA_007258455.2 Sequoia sempervirens | reverse complement strand
ATAAAATGACCACCATGTGCCATTTTCCATCTTTGAATACTGCTCGTTGATCTTCTGAAGAGTTGGTAGATCAAACAGTTTATCTCGGGCTAACTCAGTTTGACATCCAACAAAGCATCGTTCACCTTCCTCATGACCAATAGCAATAATCCATACAGGATAAACATCTACCTTTTGCTGACCTCATGCCAAATAATAGGGCAACACCTTAGGTCTACAAGTTGGCGGTGTATGATCGAGATCTCCCATATCTTCGAATTTGAAAAACCTACACATTGCACGATTAGTGTTTAATGAAAGGCTTTGGATAAGCCATCGGTGGTATGACCATTGGGGTTAATGGATTAGTCTTACGTCATTGGATTAAAATTAAAACCCAACTTTGATTTTAATACTTTATTTCCTCCGCAGGGTTTTATTTCCTAAGTCTTGGTTGGCTTGTTAAATTCTTATCCCAATCCTAACAAAGAACAAATGATTAAGCTAAGGATTTTACTTGTTGTTATAACTTTAGTTCTAGAGAATTCTTAATTACCAATTCTTATTTGTGCATTTGTATATGAATCCAATTGAATGCCTTTCCATATCATTATGGAAAATTTTATTATTGCAACCCTAACTCTAACACTAATTGGTAGCCAATGGTAACCCTAGGTATTGTTGAGAATCCTAACCCTAATTGTATCAAAACTCTAGAGAACTCTAATTGAACCCTAACCCTAAAATAGACAATAACCCTTACCTTAATTGAACCCTAACTCCAATCCTAGCCCTAATTTAAGACTAACCTTAACCTTGACCTTAATTAAACCCTTATTGAATTATAACCCTAATTGATCCCTAACCCAAATTGAATACTAATTGAACCTTAACCTTATTTGTTAGTTTAAAATATGTGCCAATAATGTTGCAATCACTAATGATTAATTTTTTCTTGATGGTTAAAATAGATTGGTAAGTAAATTTATCTATAATAAGTAAATTTATCATTGATTTTTTCTTGATAATTAAATTAATATTTCATAAATTTATCTATAATTCTTATTTAATTTTTCTTAATTATATTAAATTATATTTTATTAAATTGTTAAAAAATCTAAGTTGCTTATAAATAATTTTGTGTTTTTTATAATTAACTTTGATATTGTGTATAAAAAGTTTAAGTTATGAATGTTATAATATAAAAAAATTAATTTGTTTTCAATGTTTATTTGTTAGTTTGATGTGAGAATAATGTTCCATAGTAATGATTAAATTTTTTTTGATTGGTTAACTGATATTGTGAAATTATTCTATGTTAATTTAATGTTATGAATGCTATATAATATAAAGAAAAATATTTCTAATATATTTTTAATGCATCTTTATATTTTATAAACAAACATCTAAAATAAAATTGTGATTGTAAAAAAAATACAACTTAATGAGTGAAAATATATTTAAAGTTAAAAGTTAAATTATAAAACAAGTTATAAATTTATTTTATTTTTCTTCTATAAATATAATTTTTTTATTTGTCATCTGCCTAGTAATGCCCACTTCCCCTTTTAATGAATGTTTTATTTTGTAAGGGTTGATTTAGTGCTACCATTGATCTATTTCCTGTAGATATCAATGGTGCCCACCATCCTGTGATCAGGAATTATAGGATTGCGAAATCACGAGTGAGCACCACGTGTCTATCCGGGAGATCAAATTTGAGCTATCGCTAACCAACTACCATTTGATTTGAGTTATTCTCCGCCATCCCACAATGGTGCTTGGGTTGATTGTGAGATTATGAGCAAGCGCCACGTGTCTCATCTGATGAAGCCAAAAGAGTAAAGGAAACACTAGCCAGATTTAAATGTATTAAGGGGTGGATTACTAAAGTGTTCTTGAGACACACATGTTCTAAATTGATGGATATGTGATAATCTCACTGGAAAAGCTGCACGAAGGTTAATGGCATGGATGGCGACTATGTTAAAGGAACGAGATCAATGGTGCCCACTATCCCTCGATTAGGGATTACATGGATCATGATATCACAGGCAAGTGCCACGTGCCCTTCCTAAAGGATGAAATTTGCATGACCATTGATGAGCTATCTCTTCAAGATTGATGGTGCCTGCCATCCCACGATTAGGAATTTTGGGATTGCGATATTGCAGGTGCCTACCACGTGTCTCATCCAATGAAGCCTAAGGAGTGAAGAAAGCATTCGATGGTTTTAAATGTATTATAGGGAAGATTACTAATGCGCTTGTAAGATGCATGTGTTTTATTTCAATGCAAATGTTATGATTTTAAGGGAAAAGTTGCTCGATAGTTAAAGGAAAGGACAGTGACCATTTTTGAAGGAGCAAGATTTATGGTAAAAAGATCAACAGTGCCCGCCATCCTACGATGGTAAATAAAAGGATTGCTATATCGCGGGCAACCACTACGTGCAATTCCTTCATAGCGTATGACATAGTGGGCCCCTTTATTGTCATGTTGGTGATCATGTCAGCCTGTTTTGAAGATGGCCATCGATAATTTGATCAAACTGAAGGATCAACGACTGAAATTTAAATATGTATCAAATTATGGTTGGAGCCCTTCGTGCAGTAAGTGAGTGAGCTTTAATGGCGGATGAGACATCTACTAGTAGGATTTGATCAACATAAAATCAATTTACTCATCTCATTTGTATCACAAAGCATCTAAGTATTTTGTGAAAGCAGTTTCAGAGCCAAAGGTGAAATTGCAAGCAGCTGTAGCCAAAAATTAGAGTTTGTGTGAAAATAGCTGTGAGTTAATTTTCTCTATTTCCCAGTCATTCTACACCTAAATTTGGGAAGGGGGAGTCTTCTATGCTTGTCACTGAGTTCATTAAAATATTTTTTTAGGGCTATTGTTTAATCATAAATTGTGAAGAATTATGGTATTTTTACTCTGTAATTTCCTATCTCTACTTAGTCATAGCCACTTAAAGTGTAACATTATAGTGAGGCCCTAATTTGTTTAAACTGGTGCCAACTAAGCAGCACTCTGGCCACATTGATTATTTGAAAAAAAACTTGTATGATGATTTCCTAGATCAATTTCCATTATCAACAAATGATAGAAAGAAAGGTTTGGTGTTGATGCGAGGGAAAATCCTAGGGGAGGGTTGGTGTGTAATAATTCCAACATTACTTATGCTAGGGTTCCACTCGCAGGCTTAGAAATATTTAGATTATGGTATGGATAGAGGAATTTTCCTCATCCTTTTTCAAATGGATGGTTATATGACATGGGAAAGCTAGTTGTTCCAAATGTGTTCCCTGATGTGGACTTACTTAGAGCAGTGGCCAAAAGATATGACCCTATCACATGGGTAGTTAGAGATAATGATGGAGGGGTTCTATTAGAAATTAACAAAGATGTTATCCAACATACTTTTGATTTGAGTGAGCCAAGTGATGACTTGGTTCCTATTAATCTTGAAGAAATGAAGCAAGAGTATAAAAAATTGAAATCTCTTTTTAGGGTTAAGCTACTTCCACCTCATCTAGTTAAGGCAGGGGGTTCACAATTTCACATCATCCCTAGTGACTAGGAACCCTTCAGATTGAATTATTTTGCAAAGCCTTTCCTAGTTACTTTCTATTCACTATGTCAGATTTTGGGTTTCAGCCCTGGTGTAGTAATGTCGATTGCATACATGATCATTGGGGTGCAAATACAACACCCTAACTTCTATATAACATATGACTTTGCTTCTTTTTTGGTGGAGAGGATAGATGAAGGACCATCGAAGCTATAGAATGGTCATACTAGTACTCAATTCTTTTGGTATTCCATGTTGATGCATATGTTCTTATTTAGGAATGTTGATTTCTTTGCTGAGAAGATGAACCTAAGACAATCAGTTAATAGAGAAAGATTGCCAGTACAGATATGGGCTACAGATTTGTCCTATAATAATGAAAGCACCAGTTATGTGCAATTTGATAATTGTTTTGCTGCAAGATTGAGGGCTAGATTGAAGGTAAATGTACCTAGGATCCCTGAGGAAGTGCATGATTTCCTTAGGCCAAAGGAGAAGAAACTAGAATTGAGGGTTTTACATAACTGGGGTGACATTATCCCATATCTAGTCAGCACTATCCTGAGAATATATGGATTTCAAGGAACCCCTCACATACTTCCATACAATGTGCCACCAAGACTAGGGTTTGCAGAAGTTATGTGGTAGATGGGGTGTATTCATGAAGATAACCTAACTGGAAAGGGGAAGGGAACATTATTCCCTGATTATACAATAGTGTTTGACTTTACATTTTCAAAGGGAGGCTAGACACATTCTGACAAAATTTTTGTTGATTACCATTTGAGATTTGGTCCAAGGCGACAACATGATCCTGAAGGTTTCTTTTCTCTTTTTAGAATAATTATAAAAGGTGGAAAATTTGCACATGAGTTCAATTTCCCTGAGGATCTAATCAGGAATCAATTTGATTTAAATAGACAGAAATTAAACAAGGAAAAGTGGATAGCTTATAGTAAGCTACTAGATATTATGCATGAAATGGATTAGATGTATGATCCATTGATGGAATTCACTCCATAGCACAAGAAAATTGATTTTTTAATGAAGAATTTCAAGGAGATAATGGACACCTTGACAACCAAAAGGATAAATTTAAGGCTAAGTCTGGATATGCAAGGAAAAAGTGATATGCCAATTGAAACAAGGCCAGTATGTTAGCCTATAGAAAGGTAGCCCATCTATAGGAGGAAAAGGGATACTGACAGTGATGAGGAAGAAGTAGACAGAAAAGGGAAGAAAATAATGAAGGCACCTTCATGACCAGGCCCAAAATTCAAAGTACCTGGGGCTGTCAAAATCATTGAAATAAAATATTCACCAGATCGCAGTCCCCCATCACTACCACTTGAGCCAAGCCCTAAGAGGTAAATAACTGATCACCTTGATGAGGATCTCACAAATGACATTATTGTTACTGATCAAGACATGTAGGTTGGTATTCCATCCCCTCCTAGGTTGGTTGAATTGGTTCTATCCAATTTGGATATGAAGGGTAAGAGTGTGTAAGATGCAAGAATGGATACTTGCAAGGAGTTCTTAGATGACAATGCATTTGTAAAGATGCTTGTATTCTTACAATTGGCATGGAGGATTAAATTTGATGAATATCAAAATAAATCCAAGGAGAGAAGAGAACTAAGCCCTGACATGTCAGATTAGGAGAATAATGAAGAAGTGAAAGATGAAATAATAGAAGAGTTCAAAAACATCACTCCTGAAGAAGGAAGAGAACTAGTGAATCAAGCTGGTGTTTTTATTTTTCCTAAATGGGACATCGTAGGTGCAGTGGCTTCCAATGCCATTATAAAGTCCAAGAATCCTTTTCAAGATTTTGAAGAAGAAGTTAAGGCAACATTACAAAACTCTTCCTTCAGTGAAGAATATGAGACCTTGGTAATTTGGGCATTGGCTCCACAAGGAAGAAAGCTAGACATTGTTGATATTAATCCAAATTTTAAAGGAGGATTACTAATAAAGAGGGCTTTAGAGACTACAACAACCGAAGCCACTAGTTTAACTGTGAATGTGGCCAAGTTGGCCCAAAAGACTATTGAAAGGGAGGAGGCTGAAAGAAAGAGCCTAATGGAGAAGTATAACATTCTAATTGAAGAATATAGTAAAATGCAACAGAGGAATGTTGAGCTGCAAACTGAAGTAGAAAGGTTCAAGTATAGACATACTGTGGAAAAATCCAATCCTTCAAGAACCAGCACATCACCTCCCATAGTAGGGTCAATGCCTCATGCTTCTCCAAATGTTTCTACACCAAGGTCTCCCATTCAAAATCCTACTCTTACCCCTCCTCTAGAACAAGTTGATGAAGAAATACAATGCTCTGTTAATCTAGAAAAGAGGCAGCTCATGTAGAAAATTGATCGATTACAGACATCACTAAGGGTAAAATAGGAGGGTTTTCTTTCAAAAGAAAAATAAATTGTTACTATTGTTTTGGAGCATTTAAATGAAAAGGTAAATAATAAACTTCCCTCTATACATTCTTTGTATTCTTTGCTATTTGAAGCAATAAAGAATATTGATAGGGATCAGGGGATAGTGATTCCAATAATTCAAAATTGGATCCCTAGGGCAAATGATCTAGATGTTATGAATAAAGCCTCAAGGTTTGATGTAAATAACAAGTCCCAATCATTGAAGCCTACTTATATATTAGTTAAATCATTGCAAGCTTTTTAGACCTTACTAGATGATCTAAGTAGGAAGATTAGGGGATTGGTAAAGAAATTCAATGATTGGGGTAACACATTGTTACCTGATATAACTGATGAGCAGGGGGAAATCAAAACACTCTAATAATGGCAGGATCAAGCAAGTAAAGTCATCAATAATTAAATTAAAATAATTTGTAATGACTCAGATTATGATTTGTTGGTAAATTGTATGGATAAGATTATTGGTACCAGCTCATTTTTGGAATCTTTTGAAAGAGATGCTAATTAGGTAGCGGTAAAGTATATTCCTTATAGTACAAAGGTAAATGAGGTGATTAATTTTGACTGGCCAATTGATGAAGAATACCAGAGGTGGGTGGCTAAGTATTTGAATGATGATGAGTAAAAAGAGTGGGCTACCAATAGGTGGCAAATTAGATGTTGCAGTTATGACATTTTCAGTTTTGTATGGACGACTTTCTTGGCATGGGTTTGGTGTGGTTTTTTGTTATTGCATCAACCTTCCTCCACCGACATGATGAATGAGAATATGCTCTAGGATGATTGTTGTCATAACGATTTTTGAACAAGAATATTTTTCAAGGTGGTAGCTATTGTAACAAATTTTGGAATATCACCATGTGCTCCAATTGACTGGTGACAACTATACTTTCTGGCCCGGTGCTTGTTTGCTCCTTCATTTTCTATAAGAAGGATTTCAAGGCCAAAAGTATGGGTTAGCAAGTTAGATAATTTTTGTCGAGTCTAGGTGAAGTTGCAGAGTGAATTGTAAATTCTGATGGTTTTAGATAAATGCAATTTAGGTTTTGAGTCATTATATAACAGGTTTTAATTTCATAAAGATTTAATTTTGTATAACAGTACTAGCATTTGAGTTGAAATGAAAATTTGAGCTCATGTCTCTCCATTGTACATGCATATATGAACTTTCAATGAAATAACTAAGAATTTTTTTATCCATCTCATTGTTGTGGTGTGTATGATTCTATTTTAGCTTTAATTCAAGGAATTAATCAAAATGATTGAATGGGATTATAGGTGGATATGTGTTGTATAAGGATTTGATAAGTAGTCTTGGGTTAGAATGCATACTAATGAAGTTGTAATGCAATATTGTCAGGGATCTTATATGTGATGTATTAAATCTGTTATAAACCTCTAGATGCTTCTGAATTTGACTCTTGTAATGGGTATATGGCACTGATATAAGTTGTAATTATTTGTGAAGTTCAGTATTTGTTTTTCTTTTCCTTGAGCTTGCTACAAATTGCAAATCATTGAGTATCTTATACAATGGATTTTGTTTAGTTATCTCATGCTCCAGATAGTTGATATTGTCTATGAACAACCAATTCTAGTTGATATTATCTTATCGTGTTTAGTTATTAAGTGCTATCATCTGCTATTGTTAATGTTGTTTATAATAATAGTGCAGAGGTTGTAAACACATTAAGGGATCACCCTCCAAGGTCTTGTAGAGCCCAAAGTGTAGGAGGCTTTTAAAGTCCTTGTTAGTTGGTCTAGGTCCTTCGAGCTTCCTTCAATTGGAATTGGCAATTCCATACGTAGATTAGAAGACAAACCTGGTTACATTGTAAAAAGAACCAACATACATGTCAACCACTGAACAACCACCTCTACAACTGACCTTTTAATCTTTTATGATCACATGAAACATAAAACACACTAATTTCAAGGTTGTTAACATCACTATTGAAATTTTTTAATTTTTTGACCTTTCAAACATAAAAAAGTACATCATTAAATTAATTATGTAATGGAATAAAAATTGAAAACATCATGAATTAATTATGTAACCACATAATTCAAATATAATTCTATCAAGAAATTAATATCAAATAGATAATATAATCGCATAACTTATATATTTCAATGTCATTGATCTTCTTCTTCATCCAACTCTTTGATTGTATCAACTGATCCAGATTCAACATTGTAAGGATTGCTCATATCATCATCATTGTCATCAATATCAATTTTGAAAATGTCATCATCCACACAGATATCATCTTCATAAACATTAACTCCTACATCATCATGATCTAGTTCCTCCTCTTCGACATCTTCATCAGGGACATCATCAACTAACCATTGATCCTGATCATCATCTACATCATCTTCTAGTTCTTCGGTATCTTCTTCTTCCACCACATTATACTTTACCGGCCTTCCTCTTGGATCATGTCTAACAACAAATGACCAACCTGGTTTACCTAAAACCTCTGAGTAAAATACATGCTCGCATTGGCTAGGAAGAACATAGGGCTCATTTCCAGCTCGCTCGATCAACCTTGTATTAACCATGGTAAATCCATTAACATGTTTAATAACAGTTCTCTCAGAATCATTTTCATTTAATCGTAGCCTGTACCATAGGATGATGAACAAAATTAATTTGAAGGACTTAAAGTCACACTCAAGTATATCATCCAAAATCCCATAGTATCAATTTTCTGAGACTTTGAGATATATGTCGCTTCTAGATGAAACATTAGGCACCTGAAATATTATAATTATACCAGAATCACAAGTTTTCTTCATGTCATCCAACATTTTGATTTGAAATTTATGACCATTGCACCACATAGCCTTGTGGTGTTTCACCTGCAATATGTCAAACATGTAAAAGTTATTGCAATATCGTTAGTTGATAAACATATTTATTCTTGGCTAAATGTATGCAAAGAAAACAATCCAAGATACATATACATCAATATACCTAAAAATAATTAAATAATATGGGTGATTAATATATTTATATGTACCTGTTTATCTCTTAAACCATATGCTAAATCAATTTTCCTTTGTGTAACATTGGAATCTCCATTACGATGAGCTTCTTTAACCAATGAAGCCACACCTTCCCATGTTAATGCATGACTAGATTGTTGAAATCGTTCAATCCATACCATCATCCAATCAAGATTGTTGGCAATGTACAAATGTAGTGCATCCCACTCTCGACCAACTGTACCAAAAAAATTGAAATTCACAAACGACGTATAATTAGTTAAATACCACAATATACAACCTTAATTTATAATTGATGTATATTGAAGATTAAAAATTAAATAAGTACAATATACATAAAAACCATGTGTAAAATGTATTCCAATTAATCTCCATGACCATCTTATAATTAGCTATCACTTTCCTCTATCTACCTTTCCCCAATAGGTACTCCCCTTCGAATTTGTTAATGGAGTTAGGATCCCAAATGCGATCTACATGGATCTTTGTTGCAAACTTAGGAAGATATTCACTAATATACACCATGGTCTGGTATACCATATATCCCTCCACCATAGAACCCTCAGGATGTGCTCTTTGTCTAACCAAAGCCTTAAAAAATTTTAAGTACCTCTCATCCATCCACATTGACCTTGTGTGTATAGGTCCACACAATTCAATCTCCTCAACTTGGTGTATAAGGTAGTGTTCTTGTGCATTGAAAAATGTTGAAGGTAGACACTTTTGCATTTCACACATTAGATGAGAAATTTTTCTCTTCCAATAATTTATATCTTCTTTATGGATTTCTTTAGATGACAGCCATCTACAAGTGATTCAAGGTGCAAATATATTAATGATATATTTAACAAAAATATACAATATATTACATAACAAGTAAAACAAATGGCAATTATAAGATGTATACAATGAATTGAACAAATCTCTACTTACCTCATGCATTTTAAGATCATATATAACTTGCTTGACATTGTTGTCAAAGTTGTCATGAGAGATAGAGGTAGAATGTACTGCAACAATTATAAAATGATCTTTTCATTATTTTTCCAAAAGTAGTAAACACAATACACTGAAAAGTACATGCATTATACAAGTGTATATAATATACTAGAATAATTACCTTTATGAAGGTATGCCAATCATGTGTTTTCATCCCTGACTCAAATTCACTTTTTTTTGTTATTATATTGTTTATGTTCACAGCAAATCCTGTGGGAAATAAAAAAATTTGTATGACTTTTTTTATAGCATTGCTTTGTTGCTCTGTTAATAACCAAGGAAGGGCACTTATATTAATTTGGTTTCCATCGCTATTTAATTGAATGACATTTTTCATTTCATGATTGGCTTCTTGAATGTCAGTACAAATTTTGACAATTTTTTCTTTGTCATGCCTTCCATCCAATATTTTTCATAACATTTCTGTTATATTCTTTCCGATATGTATTGTATCAAACAAATGCACAATTTGTAGTTTCTCATAGTAGGGTAACCTACTAAATTGTCTAGGATAAATTTTTAGTCCTTATGGAAGCTGATCATTAATGCCTTGATGACCTTCATGAAGCATATAAGTTAAATAAATTAACGACAATCATTGTCAATTACAACATGAGTAAACATAACACAATATAAAAATATAAATTTAAAACATATCATATATGATAGATAAACAATTTGATCCAATGTATAACCTTGACAATTAATTCTATTATATTCCAACTTCCATAGGCGAGGTGACATTCTTCATGGTTTTGATGTAGTCTCCTCTTTCCCATTGAAAAGATGATTTTTTAGTAGTTTGATACTTATGATTTCTATGGAGGAAGTGCCTATACTCATCAAACACCTCCTTTCCTAAACTTGTTGAACGAAAAGATTTCATCTTTGAACCACAAATTGGACATGCAAATTTTCCATTTGCTTGAAGACCTGCAAGATGATATATAATTGGATTAAATATGTCAATTTTTTCATTATATATAATGAATAGATTATTTTAAAAACATGCATGATATCTACTTCATCAAATTAAATATTGTTAAAGTACAGTTGAACGTTATAACATACCACAAAAATGTGTTAGCCCTGGGGCATCATGAATTGCATATACAAGCATTGCATGGAATTGAAGTTGTCTTTGTCTTATTGGTCTGGAGATGTCATACATAGTGACGGCATTCCATAACTTTAGTAACTTGTCAATAAGAGGCTCGATATATACATTCATATCTTTAACTTGGTACTTACCTAGTTGAATCAACATAAACATTATATAATTATTATAACCATTTTACCGCAATATATATAAATTAATGTACATCATTATTGAATGAAAAAAATATAAGTCATTATGCAAAAAATAAAAAAAATGAGATGCTACTACATTAAAGAAAAATGATGTAAAAAATACTTGAAACAATCATTGAAAACATTATGTGCTCCCTCTTTATTGACATCCATGGAGGAATGTTATTGTTGATAACAAAAATAGGCCACACTGAGTAAATAGATTGGAGCTCTCCAAATGGATTGACATCGTCCACTCCCAATGAAAGCCTGAGATTACGAAGTTCTTATTTATAGTGTGGCCATTTTTCCTCCATGTCCCTAAATGTAGAACCATCCATAGGCATTCAAAAAATGTCATCTCCACTTCTATTTTGTGCATGGTAATCCATAAATTATGCTAAGCTTTTGCACCTAAATAATTGTTGCATACGTGGAATAATGGGAATATAACGAAGAACCTTGCATGGCACCTTTTTCGTTAGTTGATCTATTCGATATCTACTAATATGAAATTCTAGGCATTCTATTGAAAATTCTTGTTGTTTATGACATATAATATGATCATTGGGACATACATCTATTGCTTGATACTCCATTTTGATATCTTTCATAATGGCACATAAATCTCGGTATGAGCGAGGTAAAATAATTGATGGTGGTAACAAAAATTCACCAATCAATCTACAACAACAAATAATTTGTTCATATAAAGAATACTTATGGTACATATTTCATCCTTTATTTACTAATGATGAACTAACAACAATTAAAATAGATGAAAAAATATGACATATATAACATACCTTAACATCTGTGAGATTGCTATGTTTGATAAACCATTCATAACCTTCAAGTTCAATAGCAAAAATATGGCAAAGAGAAGAGTTGTTTGGGATCTTTCATAAAGGGGCTCGTATGCCTTCTCAAGTATAGGTAAATCATGAACATCATCAAAATCATCTTGATCATCATGATCAGCTCTGCCACTAAATGTGTCATGGATCAATGTATATGTACCATCATATTCAACTGTGTTTTCTAGCGCATGATCATCTTCTTCAATAGGATCATTAACTTCATCTTCGATATTTATAGCTCCATGTTTGTCTGCTTGTAAAACCACATGGACAATAATCATGCCCCCCTTCAACATGACCATGCAACCTATAATGTTTCTCAGTCATTGTGATTAAAATTCATCTCGTCTTTAAGCCCTTGCAATTATTGCAAAGACAATAACATTTCCCATCACCCTTTCTTTTCAATCTAGCCCACAATCTATCAAGTGTCTCTTCATTTTGTTTTGGACTAATATTATCTAACATGATTTTTCTTTACCAAGCTTGACTATTTAGATCTTCAAAAAATATCAAACTCACACTCTAATAATTTTTATTCATAGACATGTAACATAATCTAATAATTCTGATATTTTACACCAAAAAAATTTGGTATGCAACCACCTGTGCAAAAGAGAAGATAGTCTGAAGTTAATGACCCCAAAAAATACTTTCAAATGCTAATTCCAAAACTTATTAAATTCTAATTTTAATATGATTTCCAACCGTTAAGACTCCTAAAATTAGAATATTGAACTTGATCACAAACTTCCTACAACAATGGAGGTAGCGAGCTAGTAAGAGAAAGTGACTCATTCCTAAGGAGCAACAAGTCAGAATCATCATTGCTAATATCAATATAGATTTATCCTTTTAGTTAAAGATGCAATGTGTCACTTCTTATGAGGAGCTTATCCCTAGGGCCTTCAACATTGAGAGAGCCCTAATAAAAAACAACATAAGCATTGGTAAGAGCATGATTAGGGTACAAACCCTAGGCCTCCGTAGAAATATAAACAATAACTATAGCAGATTAGTGAGGTTGCAATACCAAAAATATTGAGACATTGTAGGTAATAACAAAATATTGCAATCTAAAGATTGTAGCCAATAACAAGCACACTATGTAGCTTAGTGACATTTGTAAATGCAATCTACGATACAAAGAATGACAGTCACTTGAGATGTGATAGTCAAAAAGAGGCTGGGCAGTGACAAGATAATAAAGCTCAAACCTTGAATAGTAAAGTGGAGATTTTAATAGTGAGTTTCCTTACCCCCTTGCTAACCTTAAGGGTTTTTCAAATGCTTTTGGTAGTGTTAGACAAGACAAATGCAATCAGGGAATGACTCCAAATGAAGTAATAGTGGTAATCATAGGTTCAATGTTTCTTCTTAGCCATTAATGTATAATGGAGGTGGTGGATTGCATGTTTGAGCAGTGTTTTGAGACTCATCAAAGATGGGAGAATAGTGAATAATACCTTGTGGACTATGAAGTAGTGTCAATAGGTTAAAAGATCTTAAGAACTACAATACCATTATACAATGAGTCCCCTATAGTAAGTAGGTAGTCTATAGGGCATAGTTTGATTTTATAGAAGGATGCTCATGAAAAGAATCTTCAAGTGATAGCAAGTGAGCTGTTTAAAATTACATATAAGGGTGCAATACCCAGTCTTAAAGGAAGTTAGCAAAGTAGTAAATGTGCAAGAAAATCAAATCATACACAACAAACAATTCACAATGTTATCTCCATAATGCCTTGAGTTTGAAGACAAAAATCTCATTGTATCTTCATGATGAAAGTGGTGACCTTAATGATCAATCACTGGCAACCATGATTTTAAAACATGCTATTGTGCTTATGAAGGCAACATTTTAAGAAAGGAAGTGAATGGTGGTTTGGAACAATGGTAGATATGAAGGACTTTCTTTAAATGCATACTATGTAGTCTAGTTTAAGACAATGTTCTTAGAAGAGATTGAAGGTGGATTATGGAACTCAAGGGTTATCATGAAAAGGATTAAAGAAAAGACTGAAATCTATTTAGAAGCCACAATCATGAAGATATTAAAGATGTCACATGAAAAACCCTAGTAGCTAGAGTAATGAGTACAGTTCCAAAGAGAATAGTGTGCTAGGGCAGATTTAGGAGATCTCCACATTATCTAATTAGAGGGAAATACATAATTTATTTATTTATTTATTTAAAAAAAATTATTTTAAACCCTATATAGGATACATTAATACTTCAAAAGCCTCTGAAGGAATTTGAGATTATGCAAATATATGTCAAGTAACATTCATAAGGCTTAAAAAATCTTGATGACTCTCTAGAATAGCCCATTAAACATAGGTTGTGCTTGAATGCACTACATAATTGATATAACACAACCACTTTGCATATCAACCAAAGTTATAGGCTCTTTATTGCAACAAGAGGTAATCACTCTTCAATCATGCTATAATTACATCCTAACCTGTTAAACTTGAGACAACCTGAATGCACCCAATGATGATTGACACCCACATTATACAACCTGAATTAACTACATTATATGAGTGCCTCCATTTCTATCACAACATAGCCACATTAAACTTGGGTCACACATGAATGCATCTTGTATTTGTTATAGCACAACTATGCCACATGACCAATAGAGTTATAGATCACATAATTATAGTCACAAGAATATGTTCCTTGGTTGTGATCTTATGGTGATTCCACACAAGAAAATATGGACATGAAATTCTCAAAACCCTTAACCTCTAAAAATGAAATCTGATGAGATGTTGCTTTAAAATATGATTTTTAAACCTAGAACTGCAAATATGACTTCACAACTAAATTCTACAAAAAGACAATGACTACCCTCAACCTGGCAATATCTTCTTGAATTTTTCTCTAATTTTTCCCAAGAAAATCATCCTTAGTTCTCCACAAATGTCTCAACTAGAGCAAAACACTGTCGCAATAAATCAGGTGTGAACTCACTTTTCTTTATGTCGGCCACAATTTGTTTTTTTTTTCTATTTTTCATGTTTGTTGAAAATTCAACAAAAATGATAGCTGGCATTTCAACGAGCCCTAGGTTCGTCGAAATTTTGACAAACGTTGTGAATAAACTTTCAAAAATTGAAAATTACACATAAAATTTTACAAGCACCCAATGAACATCAAATTTTACATATTTCGTTAGATAGTTTCATTGGATTTTGTAGTCAAATTTATTAGTGTAATTTGGTAGTCAAACCTTGAAATGAAATGAAATAAGAATGGAGAATTATGAATGAACAAATTTTGATGTTATAGCTGACCAAACCATAGCAATAAGAGGTTGCAAACATGTATGAAGTGGCTCTAAGGGAAGTATACCTTGACTCTTTATTGAATAGGATAGATATTGAATGAAATGCTAGCTTAAATAATTAAACCCTTTATCACAATTGTTAGCTCCAAAACAAACATGATGCATGAATAATTTGACATTATTCTTGATACTTGAATAGTTCACTAAAATGCTTGATAATCTTCCCTTGAATTCTCTTGTGAACTCAAACTTGCTATATGCAGGAACACTTGAGTGATTGAGGTGAAAATGAGTAAAAGAAACTTGTATTTATAATTAATTATGCAAAAATTCCTAAAATTGAAACACTACAAGTTGACATCAGATATAGGAGGATAAAATCCTACCAAGAATTTGAATTAATTTTAATTTTGGGCCACATGGGACTCATATGGCCAAGGTGGTGTATGAGTCCCACTAGGAATCATTTATGGTACCAATTTAAAAAAATGTGTAGAAAGGTGTAAAATCAGGATCAAGACCCAAAACCCTAGGTGATACTTGTTTTGTGGTCTCACAACTTTCCCCAAGACTATAAGAATTGGGGACCACAAGTGAAAACTAACACTTATGGAAAGTGTTGTCTAGTTGAAATGATTATCGAAAGTTAAGAAGAAAGAGAAATATTTAATAAAAGAGTACTACATAATGTTAGTGTTAAGAGTACTGGATACTAGGAACCAAAAATGTTAGAAAGGAAAAAGGTAATGCAAGCATTGAACAAAATGTTTTGATCTAATAGTTGAGGTATGGTAAAGATGGAAGTTATAGTAAAATTAAAGTCTAGGGAAATGATGGGTAAAGTTAAATATCGAGTACCAGGTACCAGTAACAATGCGAATCAAAGTTTTAAAAATTTAAGGTTATCTAGTAAGTATGATATTCCAGTAACCCAATATATTAAAGGATAACTATGCAAGAAATTTTGATGTACTAGAAAGAGCATTGTTTATGATGAAATTTATAAAATAATGATTTAATTGATGGTTTTTTTTACATGAGACTTCTATATAAATATATATTTTTAAAAGGGATTTAATGAGTGGAATTTGTGATTGCAGGAGATGTAGATTGTGATGAAATGTTCGGGTATGGATGGTCAATAAAATTTGAATCATGGATAGAATCATATCTAGATCAAGTTGAATATTCTAGGATGCTATATGAAGAGGGGTTTGAGTCTAGCAGAATACCAAGGATCCTAGTACTTCACATATGGCGACAAAAAGTGATAGGCTCCAAGGAAGTTAATTCTCGAGAGTAGAAAGCCTGAGGCAGAACAAAAGTGTAGGAACATGATGATGACTTTTTTTTTTTTGAATATATGGGAAAAATTCCTACACAATACCTTGATTCAAGTTATTATCTTGGAAATAATAAGAAGATGAAAAACCTGAAGGACTTCAACATGTAGATAGAGGTTGACCATCATTGACTTTGTAATTCTCTTACTAGTCACCATATTCCATGTGTCTTGATGTGACTCGTCCCTTGGAATTCCTCTCATGTATTTGTATTATCCTACTTGTGTCTTACTTCTATAAAAGGCCAACAGATACTTGTTTTAAAGTTAGGTTCAAAATTTGTGGATGACTAAGAGCCAAAACTTCTTTAAGTTTTTTTTTTTTCCTTTTTTTTGAATCATTTCACACTAAAAACTTATATGCACATAGAATTTAATCAATATTGAATCCAATTTGATATCTACCTATCTCATGTATTTTTGTAGCTAGTTTTGTTACTTCAGCCGAACAAGAATGTATGTTGTGTCATTTAAGGGTGAATACAGAACCTACTTGGTGTCTAAAATAAAACCCCCTTCTTTAAAAGCTCTCACCATTTTGTATGTAGCTATGAAGAAATCTCATGAAGTATAAAGTGATTTTATTTTGTTTGATTAACTCTTGGGGCATGCATGGACAATAACAGAGATAAATTTTATTTTTTTAGTATTTTTAATGCTTTATTTTAGATTAGATGTTTAAATTGTTGAAAATGTTTCAAAAAATAGATGAATGAATATAAATTTATTGAAAATATCTTGTTTCTTATGAAATTTCTAAATGATTAAAGCTAAATCTACTTAAGTGATAGAAAAATTGTTTGATCTTCATGAAATATTATTTCAAATCTTTTGATTTCATTAGATTATTTTATGATTGAACTGGAAATTTTATATTAGATGTTTATGATTCTTAATGAAATTGGAGATGTTCTTAATGAAATTAGAGACAACCATAGACACCTTGAGATTATAAAAAATATCACATCATACCCTAGAGTGAACCTAGTATAGTCATCCTAACTACTAGAGACTTGGGATTGAGCCGAGTCAACCTTTACCTATAACATGGACACCTGACGTTGCCCTGGTTAAGTATTTCAAGAAGATAGGTTCTTCACAGTTTTCCTATGAGGATTTTATCTACACTATTGATATGAGTAACATCATTGTCAATAGGAACTAGCACTAGAAGGAGGGCCACTCCACATCACCTTTTCATTTTTTATGTCTGTGTTTTTTTTGGAATATGTATTGAGTCTTGGTGTAAAAGAGAGCTTGTAAGGTGAAAGTCTAGTGCAAGCCAGTGTTTCAAAAATGGAAGTTGAAAAACTCTGGAAAATTCTTAACCAAACATTGCATCCTTTAAGTTTACTTACCTTTGGTAGAGTCACCTACTATATAATTCATGATACAACTAACCACAATGAACCTGATTGTGAATTTTTTTTATTAGGCTAAGTCTGGCTATGTATAAGCTAATTCTATTAACAAAATAAGTTTTAACTATTAGAAGAAAGGGACTATTAACAAGAAAAGAGTATAACCCTAGCGGAATTGAAAATCTTAAAAAATTAACTGATATATCAAAATGGTTTGATAATTGCAATTGTTATAAATAAAATCTTGAAGTTTTACAAGAAGACATGTGAGAAGGTTGAGACTTAGAAACATTGCATCAAATATGATGAAACATCATTGATGAGTCATAATTCTCTTTATACATGGAAAATGTAAGTGAAGAGGAGTGGTAAAATTGAGTGCGAGATGCATGTTTTTCATTCCAAATTGAAAATTGATGAGCTAAAAATGGAAATTTTCCTAATTTTATGCAAGATACAAAGTATCATGCTTTTACTTTTTCTCTCTATGATAAAAATAGAAATTCTAATATTGCTTGGTCTAACAAAGTTCAAAGTGAAGATAGGACTTAAGACACAAAAAATTTTCAAAGGAGAAGAAAGGAAAGGAATGGACACATTCATTCATTGAATTGAACTAGGGATAAAAGAAGGTAGAGCATTGCCACATCAGATGAATTGTGTGTAATCAACCTTTAATGAGGTAATTTTCATACATATGAGCCAAGTTATTGGTAAGTACACCTTTGAATTTACATTTCTTAAACACAAAAAAATTAAAATAATTTATTGTTATAGTAGGACATTTGATGTTTATCTGAGTGAATTTAAGGATAAACCTATTGTAATTTGTACCAAAACAACAATGGAAATAGTCACTGATATTAGAATAATTTTTTTTATTAGGGCTAGTCATTTGTTAGAATAGAATTTTATTTAGTTAGGGTTAGCTTGCTTTTGTAGGGTTTTTTTCTTTTCTTTTCTTTTTCTTTCTTTCTTTTCTATTTGACCCTTTTGCATTAGAAAATTTTGCTTAACTTATCATACACATGATAGTTAATTCAAACATTTGTAACATTGTGTTGTGAAATGTAAAATGATAAAACCATACACAATAAATGAATTCTTTAAAATTTATGACAAAGCTATATATATATATATCACATATATACATCAAAGTATCAAAATTCTTGTTGTAAAAAGAGAAAAAGCTAAAGAAAGAAAAAGAGAAAAAAAAAAGATGGAGCTAAGCTGCAGAGAGGAGTAGCCATTTAGTCAATCTGGGATGACTCATCCATTAAGGCTAAATACCCTATGTAGGCAATTTCCCTATGAACTTCAAAGTTAGGAGTATGGAGGTTAGTAAGGAAAGGCCCGAGATGAATCACTTCCCTGTGTTCCAAGAACCAAGAAATATATCCATGAAAGGGATTCTGATGGTCAGGTGTGTAATAGACAGAATAGTATCCAAATTCTCCAAGTATTCAGGATGCACTATCCACCCCACAAGTGAGTGAAAGTCTTCAATAGAAAACCCAATATCCAGGAGTGATGTTGCAAAGTGAGAATCCAACTCAGAATAGAACCGATAGTAATGACTAAATTCCACATATTGTTCCCCAAGGACTAAGAAAAAGTTTGGTATAGTGAAATTGGTAGTTTAAATGAAGAAAACCTTTTCAAGCCTATGAGACATGATATGACCCAAGAAAACATTTTGGTAGTGAGAGAAGGTCAAGAAAATTGGAGTACACATGACCTAGAAGCAAGCAAGCACAAGTATAGCAAGAAAATGCAAAATAAAAGGAAGGCTAAGTAAAAGTGTGAAAAATTCAAGAGAAGTGCAAAATTTATAGAAAGTCGTGAGTAAGTTATGGTACATAGTTACCTTAATTAAAGTCTTTGAAATTGTAAACAAGGTGGAAACTGAGTGAATTTCTCTAGAGTGAAATGTTAAATCAAATTAATTGTACACATAATTGGTGACAATTTGCTTCAATTTTTTCTAGTACGAAGATTATGGATCAAGCAAGTTAAAGATTTGAAAATTAATGATGGTCAGTTCATTTTTTTTTACTAAGTCATATTAATCATGAAGGTGATTATGTGTGTGAAGTGGAAAAGAAAATTAAGCCAACAAGGAAACACATCTCATCACTTGGGAAATTTGAAAGAAATGATACGTGCACATTGAGGCGTGCAAGTTTAATGCATAGTAATGTGATCATGTTCTAATGTCATCATGAAATTTTTTATCAATTAATGTTGTGTAGCACCATCAAATCATAATTGCTTGCCAAGTATTTAGTAGTTACTATTAAATTTGATTGGAAAGGTGGTATCTAATGGTTCTAAATTTAGATTTAAATTTGGCTATTAAGTTTTTCATTGCTAAATTTTAATTTATGCATGTTTCTAACATATAGCGAGTTTTAGTTAGCTAGGATTGGGCATAAAAGTGGTAAAGTTTAGCTAGGAATAAACACCAACAGGGAATTATTAAATGAGTTTTTGGGAAGTAGTGAATTGATGAAGGGATTTGCAATGAATGAAAAATAAAAAGGTAACCTTCACTACCACTGTAATTCCAAACCTAATAGTGGGCTTCATTGATTGTAAGTTGAAAATGAGCTATCATTGAAATGCCAAATGTGATATATAAATATATAATAAATAAATAAATAAATAAAAATCAATTCTTTAGGCTATCCAAATATCTCTACCAAGGCTATATATGTCTGGCTAGAAGTAGAGCTATGTTTGGGTAAATTACAAAGATAACATTCTTGGGGTTATGGACACTTGACTGGAAACAAGGCTCTATCCCTAGTTGGCTTTAGAGGATTACCAAATTATGTAGTTCAATGTCAATGAATTGATTTTTTCACTACGTTCCAAAAACTAGAATTAATCATAGCACACATAGATATTTCCATAGGAGTTTTACTATTTTTATGTAAGAATCTAGGTAAAGGTAAGAAGTTATTGTTCTCAAATATGCATAAATTATAATTTATAATTGGTGAGTTAATCTCAAGTTTTGGTTTAAATTTGGTTTTATTGGTTGCAAGTTGTTGTGTAGTCTCACAACACACCACGAGATTGTAAGACTTGGAGACCCCAAGTGAAAACTAATGTTGGTGGCAGGTGTTGGTTGGTTGAAAAGATCACTAGAAGCGAAGAAGAATTGGAAATCTTTAATAAAAGAGTGCACTATAATGTAAGTGTTCCCAATACCTGATATCGGGAGTAAGAATGTGAGAAAGGTAAAAGGTAATGCAAGCATTGAATGAAGTGTTCCGGTCTAATAGTTGAGGTCTGGTAAAGATGGAAGTTCTTGTAAAATCAAAGTTGAGTAAAATCATGGGTAAAGCTAAATAGCAGGTACTGGGTACTAGGTAATGATGTGAATCGAAGTTCTAAAATTTTAAGGTTATCTAAGAAGTCCCATACTCTGGCAACCTAATATATAAAAGGATAAAATGCAAGAATTTGTGATATGCTAGAAAGTGTGTTATTTATGATGAAATTTATATGATAATGATTCAATGATGGTTTTTTTTACACGAGACTTTTATATAAATGTTTTCTTTTAAAAGGGATTTAATGAGTGGAATTTGTGATTGGAAGAGATGCAAATTGTGATGCAAATTTTGGGTATGGACAGTTAGGAAAATTTGAATCATGGATATAATCATATCTAGATCGGGTTGCATATTCTGGGATGCTATATGTAGAGGGGTTTGAGTCAACTGGAATACTAGGGATCTCACTATTTCACATATGGTGACAGAAAGCACTAACCTTTGAGGAAGCTCATTCCTAAGAGTAGAAAGCTTGAGGTAGAACACAATTGTAGGAACATGATGATGACTAAATCATTTTGAATATGGGTATGTGCAAGATCATTATGGGCAAAAAAGTGGCAATATGATGGGTATGTCTAGGGTATGTGGCTGATGAGTTTTTTTACCCAAAATTGATGAAACAAAAAAGGGTTTTTAAAGGAGATTGTGAGATTTCCACCAATATAAATTATGCCTTACTTTGAATTTAATAAATAATTATTATTCATTTTCTATTTGAATTACAACTAAAGTCCTAATTGATAGGATGATTAAAAAACATTTATAGCTTTCAAATGGTATCACGTTTTTTGAATCATATACATGTGTCACATTATATGCTTCACATACTACAAGATTTTTAAAAAAATAAGAATTTCATGAAGTTTTGACCAAGTTAAGGTGGTCAGACATACGAGTTTTTATATTTTTTAAAAGTTGAAATAAAAAATTCATAATTAATTATTTATGTAGAAAAAAATTACAAAAGAAATGCATCACATCAAGACATGAGTCCTCTACTTATATCTAAAATCTTATTAAAAAATATTATCATTTTATTGTGGTTAGGGTGGTCAGACAAACACCTACTTCTAATTTTTTTACTAAAATTTAAGTACTACTACATTGAAATTTCAAATTTTCACCAAATAGACCTTTTTTTGTTATAATAAAACTAATAGTTTAGAAACTACATTCAATTTTCTATAGATTCTATTCTTACATATTTTTGAAATAATATAGATAACATATTCAAATTTTTATGTCAAGTTGCCTAACTTTGATTTTTTTGAATTTTTTGCCACTTAAGGGCCTATTTTTTCCATGATGATCCTACACATACCCATTTATGGGAAAGTTCCTACACACTATCCTAATTCAATTTATTATCCTAGTGATAATAAGAAGATGAAAAACCCAAAGGACTTCAATGTGTAGATGGAGGTTGACCTTCATTGACTTCATTTGCAATTCTCTTACTAGTCACCATATTCCACATGCTTTGATGTGATTCATCCCTTGGATTTCCTCTCATGTATTTGTCTTATCCTACCTATGTCTTACTTCTATAAAAGTCTAGGGGATACTTCTTTTAAGTTCATAATTTGTGGATGTTAGACTTGAGACAAAACCTCTTTATGTTTTATTCTTTTAAATTCCTATTTTTTGAATCATTCTAAACTAAAAAATTGTATGCACATAGAATTTAATTAGTATTGAAGCCATTTTGATAGCTACATATCTCATTTATTTTTTGTATCTATTTTTGTTAGTTCGCCTAAACAAGACTATATGTTGCACCATTTAAGGGTGCATATAGAATCTATTCAGTGTCCAAACTAAAAATCCCCTTCTTTAAAATCTTGCACCATTTTGTATGTAATTGTGAAGCAATCTGGAAAAGTATAAAGAAGTTTGCTTTCATTTTATTAACTCTTGGGGCATGCATGGAGAATAACTGGGAGAAATTTAATTTTTTTAGTATTTTTTATGGTTTATTTTAGATTAGATATTTAAATTCTTGAAAATGTTTCAAAAAATAGATGAATGAATGGAAATTTATTGAAAATATTTCGTCTCTTATGAAATTGTTGAATGTTTAAAGCTAAATATACTTAAGTTATAGAAAAAAAATTTGATGTTCATGAAATATTATTGCAAATCTTTTATTTTGATGAGATGTTTTATGATTGAACTAAAAATTTTATATCTAATGTTTATGATTCTTAATTGGTGTAGGGGCACCCACAAGTTTACATCCCTCCAAGGGGTAAAAGGTTGGATTTTTGTATTATTTTAGCTTTTTTCATATAATAAGGTCTTCAAGGACCATTTCATCTCTATTAGAGTCATTTTTGAGTCATTGGGTGTGAGCTAGGGTCTAGATGCAAACTATTGTCAATGTTGCACAATGTTGTGAAAACAACTTTTGGTCATAACAATGCATAATAATGTTTTGTTGAGTCTCTAATTTGAAATATGGTTGGTAACCATCAGGAATATGTTGGTAAGAGGTTAAAAGAAATTGTATGATCAACACAATGGTTGGTTGTTGAAATTTTGAAGTTAAAGTAATAGAAGAATTCTATTTTCTACAAATCTGACTGTTTCCTTGTTGTTATTATGTGTTGTACAAATCTGTATGATTTTGTAGGGTATGTACAAGATCATCATGGAAAAAATAGGCCCTTAAGTGGCAAAAAATTCAGAAAAATCATTGTTAGGAAACTTGACGTAAAAATTTGAATATGTTATCTATATTATTTCAAAAATATGTAAGAATAGAATATGTAGAAAATTGAATTTAGTTTCTAGACTACTAGGTTTATTTAAAAATAAATAAAATCTATTTGGTGAAAATTTGAAATTTCAATGCAGTAGTACTTAAATTTCAGGGAAAAAAGAAGTAGGTGTCTGTCTGACCACCCTTACCATAATAAAATGATAATATTTTCTTATAATATTGTATATATTAGTAGATGACTCATGTATAAATGTGATGCATACTATTTTGTAATTTTTTTTCTAAGTAAATAATTAATTATAATTTTTTAACAACTTTTAAAAAATATAAAACTCGTATGTCTGACCACCTTAACTTGGTCAAAAATTCATGAAATTTATTTTTTCTTTATTTAATCCTATAGTATGCGAAGCATAGAATGTGGTGCATGTTTCAGATTCAAAAAAAATGATACCGTTTGAAAGTTATAGATGTTTTTCAATCAGCCTATCGAGCAGGACTTTAGTCATAATTCTAATAGAAAATGAATAATAATTATTTATTAAATTCAAATTAAAGCATAATTTATATTGGTGGAAAGCTGAGAAGCTCCTCTAAAAACCCTTTTCATTTCATCAATTTTGGGTTAAACAAAAGTCGTCAGCCACATACCCTACAAATACCCATAATATTGCCACTTTTTGGCCCATTATGATCCTGCACATACCCTGTACTAATCCAAAATCAATTGTGGATGGAAGCACATTCAGTCTCCTTCTTTTCAAACTTGGTTTCATTTGTTTTCATTTATATTTAAGCAAGTTAGAGCAATTTCTTCCCACACTATTCTAAACCCTATGTAGGGTAACTAGGGAGAAAGAAAAATACATATCTTTCAATTCCACTAATAAAAACTCCTAAAAATCAATTGAATGTCTTGTGTTGGTCAGTATTTTGGTTTCCCAAACTTTCAGAGTTAGAAGATGGAGTTTGGCATTTGTGAATTTTTTTAAAGGCCTACTATCTTTATGTATTAGACCTAGAGAGCCCTAGTGATTTGGGAAAATTGATGTATGCCATAGGAGGGATGACCCTTGATGTAGGAATTGATGATTTGGGTAATGTGAGACATGTTTAAGGTGTTAGAATGAGTGTTGAATCCTAGTGAAGTCCTGAACACATGTGGAGCATGCCTAGTTACCTAATTAGGCCTAGTCAAGGGATAGGGCAATCAAATTTTGGAGTCTTTTGTACAAAATAACCCCACCTAGATTTTGGATATGTTTCTAAATGGACAAAAGGGTATTTGGAACTTCTCTTTCATTTTGAATACCATGTCTACCCCATAATTTATGTCCAAAAATCCATGTGTGAAAGGCTACTAGTAAGAATGAAGGATTGTGAAGGAAAACCCACCAATTGATATTTCAGGGTTTGGAAGAGTGATTTTTTGTGTGTGTTTTGAGATTGTTTACCCCTGATCTACATCAAATTGAAATCAGATCCTAGGTTTGATTTGAAGAGGAAACATTGAAGGGAACAAGAAAGAAAGATGCCTCCAAAAGAGAATCCAATCACCTAAGAGGTGAATGTATTGAAGGAGAGAGAAGGCAGAGAGATGAGATAAATTAAGGAGAGGATTGCTACACTAGAAAAAACTTAGAGGAGAGAAGTGATCAAAGGAGACTTAAGGGTATGTGTAGGATCATCATGGAAAAAATAGGCCCTTAAGTGGTAAAAAAATTAAAAAAATCAGAGTTAGGCAACTTGACATAAAAATTTGAATAAGTTATCTATATCATTTCAAAAATATGTAAGAATAGAATCTGTAGAAAATTGAATTTAGTTTCTAAACTACTAGGTTTGTTTTAAAAAAAAATGTATTTGGTGAAAAATTTGAAATTTGAATGCGAGTACTTAAATTTTAGAAAAAAATAAGAAGTAGGTGTATGTTTGACCATCCTAACCACAATAAAATGATAATATTTTTTATAAGATTTTAGATATAAGTATAGGACTCATGTCCCAATGTGATGCATATATTTTTTGTAATTTTTTCCAAGTAAATAATTAATTATGAATTTTTATTACAACTTTTAAAAAATATAAAAAACTCGTATGTCTTACCACCTTAACTTGGTCAAATTTTTATGAAGTTCAAGTTTTCTTTTTTTATTCCTATAGTATGCAAAGCATAGAATGTGATGCATGTTTTGGATTCAAAAAATGTGATACTGTTTTAAAGCTATAAATGTTTTTCAATCAACCTATCAATCAGGACTTTAGTCATAATTTGAATAGAAAATGAATAATAATTACTTATTAAATTCAAAGTAAGTCATAATTTATATTGATGGAAAGTTGATAATCTCCTTTAAAAACCCTTTTTATTTCATCAATTTTGGGTAAAAAAAAAGTTGTCAGCCACACACCCATCATATTGCCACTTTTTTGGCACATCATGATCCTGCACATACCCTTAATTGACCAAGGGGAAGAGAAAATTTTGCAAGGAGGTTTTGAGGAAGAGATGGATCTTGATGACTTTAGGATATCAAATTTGTTGAAGGAAGTCAAGGGAGAAGGTCCTAAGATCAAGATGGATTTTCTAGTATATGGAGGAAAATTGGACAATGAAGAACTCCTAGAATTGATAAGAGCATTAGATAACTACTTTGAATATGAAGATATTCTAGAAGAGCAAAGGGTGAAGTTGTCCAAGAAAAAGTTGAAGGGCTATGCCTTACTTTGGTGGGATTATGTACAATATGAAAAGAGAAAGAATGGAAAGTCTAAAATGACCTCTTAGGATAAGATAGTTGCTAAAATCAAAGGAAAATTCCTACCTAGGGACTATGCCATTCAATTTTTCAAAAGACTTCAAAACCTTAAGCAAAAGGATATGGATATGCAAGCCTATATAGAGGAGTTCTACAAATTGACCATAAGGGAAATCCATGTAGAAGATGATGTGGAAAAAGTGGCAAGATATATTAGTGGGTTGAGATACAACCTTCAAGATGAATTAAGCCTCACCAATCGAAGAAGGGTGGAAGAGTGTTATCAATTGGCCATCAACGTTAAAGATAAGATGAGGAGAAAGAAAGAAAAGAAAATCAGAGGTAGAGGAAGAAATTCTAGAGGAAGATGCATGTTTTCTTGTAGGGGGCAGTCCCAAAGATCACAATGAGAATCAAGCAATAATCAAGAACAAAGTTTAGACTCAAGGGACAATTTTAGAGGAAGGAGACCCAATAATATGGGAATTTTTGGAGGCCAAAGAGGAGGATCAAGTGGATTCACTAGGAAATTTAATAAGTGCAGTAAATTTTTAGGCCATCAAGCATGGTAATGCACTAAAAATAAGTCCCTTAATTCATTTAGAGGAGAAAGAAGAATTCAGTTTGTACAAGGAGAGGACAATGAAAGTGTGAATTATCCATCACATAATGTTGATCTAGAATTTGGTGAGTCTCTCATGGTGAGAAGGACTTTGATAAAAGTACCAATAGAGAAAGAACCACCAAAGAGAAAATCCATTTTCAAAACTGCATGTAAGTGCCGAGGTAAATGTTACAAAGTTGTGATTGATTCAGGTAGCACTAAATTTTTTATTTTTGTTGAAATGGTTGGAAATATTAAGTTGAAGAGAATCCCTCATACCACTCCATATACAGTCTCTTGGCTTAAGAAAGGGAAACAAGTAGTTGTGAATGAACAAAGTTGGGTAGATTTTCACATAGGGGGATACAAGGATAAGGTTTTGTGACACATAATACCAATGGATGTGTGTCATTTGTTTTTGGGAAGGCCTTGGAAGTATGATAGGAATACTATTCATGATGGGATGAAAAACACTTATGCTATAGAAAATATGAGGTTTCTTACATCCTCACAACATTGAATGATGAAAGCCCTGATTCCCAAGCAAGGTTTAGTGTGATGTTGGTCAATGAAAAGGAGTTGCTAAAAAACTTGGAAGAGGAGAATGTGGGATTCGCCATCATAGTAAGGCCTGAATATGTCATGGAAGTAGAAAAGGAAGAGGAATTTCCTTTAGAGGTGAAAAAAATATTGAAGAAATATGATGAAATACTGGTTGATGAGATTCCCAACACCTTTCCACCTATGAGGGACACTAGAAACCATATTGATTTAATTTTAGGGGCTATTTCTCCCAACAAAACTACTTACAAAATGACTCCATAACAAAATGAAAAAATTAAGAGGCAAGTGGAAGAATTACTTGACAAGAAGCTGATTAGGGAGAGTTTGAGTCCTTGAGCAGTTCCTAGAGTTCTAGCACCAAAGAAAGGTTGTTTGGATGATGTGTACTAATTCTAGGTCCATCAACAAGATCACAATAAGGTATAGATTTCCTATTCCAAGAATTGAAAACCTAATGGATTGTTTAGGTGGTGCATGCTTCTTTTCCAAGATTGATATCAAGAGTGGCTATCATCAAATCAGAATCAGACTTGGTGATAAATGGAAAGTAGCCTTCAAGACAAATGAAGGTTTATATAAATGGATGGTAATTCCTTTTTGTTTGTAAAATTCCCATAGTACTTTTATGTGCTTGATGAATGAAGTTCTTAAAACATTAATTGGTAAGTTTTTGGTAGTGTATCTTGATGATATTCCTCTTTTTAGAAAAAATAAAGAACAACATTTGTAGCATTTAGATTTGGTTTTGAGGAGATTTCATGAGGAAGAACTAATGATAAACTTGAAGAAGTGTGAGTTTTTGAAAAAGGATTTGGTTTACCTTGGTTTAGTGGTCACCAATGGCACTTTGAAGATGGATACAAGTAAGATTGAGGCTATCCTAAATTGTACTACACCCAAATCAGTGGCTGAGGTAAGGATTTTCCACAATTTGGCTAGTTTTTATAGAAAATTTATAAAAGGTTTTAGTCATGTTTGTGCTCCTATGATTGATACAATAAAGGGTGATGAAAGGAAGAAGTTTGTTTCATCTAATGAGGCTAATAGGAGTTTTGAATATTTGAAAAAGAAGGTTGTTGAGAAGCCCATATTGACTTTTCTTATTTTTGATAAGGTCTTTACCATTGAATGTGATGCAAGTGACCATGCTATAGGTGTTGTCCTAAGTCAAGAAAATAGCCCTATTACCTCTTTTAGTAAAAAATTGAATGAACCCAAGGAAAGGCACTCTTCTTATGATCTTGAAATGTATACAATGGTTCAATAATTGAAAAAATGGAGACATTATTTACTTCCTAAGGAGTTTATTTTGTATACTAACAATCACTTTCTCAAATTTTTGAATAGTCAAGATAAACTGAATAATAGGCATGTGAAATTGGTTGAGTATTTGCAAAGTTCTGCTTTCACCATTAAGCATTAAAAGGGGCAATCTAGCAAGGTGGAAGATGCATTGAGTAGGATGGATATCATGGTGTAGGATATTCAATTGAAAATCATAGGATTGGATTCTTTGAAATGTATGTACATTGATGATGTACAAATTTATACAAGTTTTAGCTAGCCTTATAGCAACAATAATGAAAAATGGCTTTATTTTTTGGTCCAAGATGATCTATTGTTCAAGGTGAGACAATTATGCATTCCTAAATGTTGAATGAGGGATAATTTAATGAAATAAAATCATAATGTGATGTAGAGTGGGTAGGGAAGAAAACAATTCTAATGGCAAGCTTCTGTCAAATAGTCCAAGTGGACTCTTCAATTCAACTTTTCCTTCATGGGGACAACCCAACCACTCAACAAGGGTTCTCACAACCAAAAAAAACCAAGGGATTTGAGAATGTTTTGAACAATTTCATCATGACAAAACATGACACATCAACCAGACTCTACACTTAGAAACCCTCATTCTTGCATCATTCCAATTTAGGCCTATGCACCCTTGTAGCCCTATCCAATAGGGACAGTCAAAATAAAAACTCCCTAAGAGTTGGAACTAGACCAAAGGAACTAGTTTTAGACACCTTAGAATGACCTCGACAAGTCCTCAAAAACCCAAGACATGACAACCAAAAGGAAAACCACAATGGACTAAACTTCCATGCCACAAGGAGGCCTACTTTGGTTGCAAAGTGCTATAACTTGAGTATCTTGGCACACCCCAACACCCCTAATCCAAAAAAAAGGTTCCTAAAAATTCATTAAACACTTTTAAACATTCCTAAACACCCTCATTACAACAACACCCACAAAACTAGAAAAACTTAGACTTTTACCTACAATTCTAGGCCTGCCACATAGATATGCCAAGCCTAGGGCATCAACTATCCATCCAAAATCCATTTCATCCTTTAAAACCTTTTGTATCATGAAATATATGACAAACCTTGCCATCTCACCAAAGACTAGGCTTTGACCATGAAGGAATGGAGAGTTACAACCATTTTAAAGATCAAACCCTACTTTTTGAGGGTTTCAGACCCACTTTCAGACAAACACCCATAACTTCCTTAATCCTTTATGAAATTACACCAAATCACCACCAAATGAAATCTACTTCACCCCTCTATCAATCCATGTTAGAGCTATGTCCCTATAGAGAGGTTTTTATCTGTACTAGGCAAGTCAGCAGAGAAAAACATAGAAAATTAGAGAAACAAAATTTTTCCTTCTTTCAATTCTTCTAAAGAATCATTCAACAACCTTTCCTCGACCCAAAGGATCATTTTAAACTTTTTTCAACTCCTTCCAATGTCCCTCAACTAATTTTTGAATTAGGGAATTGTTGGAGGACTAATGACACTTGATAACACTTGATTTGGTAAAGTTGACAATCACTTATAAAAAACTATACTCAAATACCTCTGTGGACTCCATTTCAATAGAAATTGATCCTAGACACACCTATTACACTGAAAAAAACAAATTACATCATCCCTACTACTTGGCTACATCATGGAAATTTTTTCCTTTTTTAAGCCTAGATGCACCAAGTTTACAATAGTGATTTGAGACCTATTACAAACCATTGTAAACCTATTAAAAACCATTGTAAAATACCACAAATGGTCCATTGGACCTTATTACATCATGGTAACTTTGAAAAAAAAAAGGTGACTAAAGCCTCATGGAGGCATGAAAATCCCAAGGTACCCCTAAACCATAAACCTGAGGTGGAAAAAGATCTCAAGTACCACTTGAGATCAGTTGCTACAGAGAAATGCCATGATGTTTGATGTCCTCATCACTCATCCAAGTTGCATCTTTAGGTGGAAGACCCTGCCAGTTAACCAAATATCTATTGTAGAACTTCTTTCTTGTCCTTTTCACCTCCTTGGTTTCTAGGATTGCTTCAAGTGTCAAAGGTTTAGATGTTGGAAGGTCCTACACCCAATATTCATTAGCTTCCACACCTATACTTGAATCCAAAGATCCCTTAAAGGAGTACAATTCAGCAACATTAAATATAGGATAGACAGAAACTCTAGGAGGGAGTGCAATCTCATAGGCATTTTCCCCAAACTTATGAATTATCTTGCAAGGGACTATTTTCTTCATTTTGAGCTTTGTATATCCACCCTTAGGTAACCTTTCTTTCTTCAAATATGCAAAAACTAGATCTCCCACCTTATACTGGACATTTCTCCTTTTCAAATCTTCCCTCTCTTTGTATTTTTCTGCACTCTTCTTAAGACTCTCCTTCACTTGATCATGGATGGATTTCATTGCAATGGAAAAATCATCTCCTTGTGCAATCCTCTTCTCAATTCCCTTCAAATCTCTCAACTCAAATATTCCCCATGGGTTTATTCCATACACCACCTCAAAGGATTTTTTTGTATGCTCCTATTTATGGAATAATTATAAGCATGTTCAGCTTGGGGAAACACCAAATCCCATTGAATACCATGCTCTTTTGTTAAGCACCTCAACAAGTTACCAAGTGATCTATTGACCACCTCTATTTGTCAATTTGTTTGAGGATGGTAGGTAGAACTATATTGCAAATTGGTCCCCAACTTTTGCCATAAGGTCCTCCAAAAATTACCTATGAACTTGGAGTCCCTATCTAATACAATACTCATAGGAATGCCATGCATTCTCACAATCTCTTTGAAAATAAAACCTACAATGTTAGAATAATCACTAGTGCACTTGCAAGGAATAAAATGGGCCATTTTACTGAATCTATCAACCACTACAAAAACACTACCACTTTCCCTTTGTGTCTTAGGTAGTCCTAAGACAAAATCCATACTAATTCTTTCCCAAGGTCTATTTGGGATTGGTAGAGGCTGGTAAATACTAGCATTTGATGTAGTTCCTTTTGCTCTTTGACATATGGTGCAAGTTTCCACAAACTTCCTTACATCCACCTGTATTTTAGGCCAAAGGTAAAACCTCCTAACCTACTACAAGGTTTTTTCAAGTCCAAATTTCCCTCCAAGACTCCCACTATGCTTTCCTTTTATCAAAATTTCCATCGTAGAGCACTTGGGTATGCACAATTGAGCCCCTTTGAACAATAGACCATCTTGCAAAACATAATCAACATATATTGTTGATGGTGTTTTTGACACATCAACAACTCAGACAAGATACAAGTATCCTATCTCTCTTGGAAGGTAAATCTCTATCAGCAAGCCTCAAGAGATAACCCCAAGGTCTCTAATGTCAGGTCTTGACAATGCATAAACAACTTAGATAATATTTGAAAATGTTGCTAATCACAAAGGGACCTTACTACAAGAAAATATTGAATTCTCAAATTTATCAAATCTAGAAATATGGTGATACTTCAAATCCTAAATCTAACCCAAATGATAAAAGAAATAGCGAAAGAGATAAGGGTTTTAGAGATATTTCTAAATTTAACACTAGTCCTAAGATTAATAATGCAAATTATAAAATACTTGAAATGGACCAATCCCTCATAAATTGATTCCTTCTTGACCTAGATAAATTTGCAGTCTTATATAAATAGTGCAATCTTCTAAGGAATTAAAGATTTTTAGATGATGAAAATTCATCCAAAACAACCTTATTGCAACTAAAATGAAAAAATATCCACAATTGAACTAAGCACAATGAATATTAAATTCTAGGCTAACTTTGCAAAGAAACTAACAGTCATCTAGTTGCAAACTAGGGATTGCTACAAACACTTCAAGCATCAAATCATAGACATCATTGAATCAAATATAAGTCTAAATCTAACTTATGCAAATATTTCTCAAACAATCTCAAAAGATAGAACAACAAGAACCATTAAAGATAAGTCAACACAAGAGAGATCACCAAAGCACAATGCCTTCAATTATATTGAACCATCCAATAATAGCAACAATTCCAGTGTTATGTGTTGTAGTACTTGCTTAAATGAACTAAATCCTAGCTCTAACTCTTACTATACTACTTAATTCGCTCTAAAGTGAACTATCTAGCCCTTTCAAATGAGGCACTAACCCTATTTATAGACATTACATCTTATTCTGACCCAAATAAGGTTACAAAACAATTGGCCCCTAGAACAATTCGGCCAAGGGAAATTGAAAATAAAATAAAGTATGCATTAAGTGCATGTACTCCATATAGGTAGGCCTGGGATCTCCAACATAGCTCGAGCCAATGCATGTGAAGGAGGAAGAGAAATAATGGGGAAGCACAAATTCCAATGAGGCATTGTATTAACTGCTCCCCCCTTTGTCCTTATCTCACTCCATCTTATCTTGCACCATCAAAAATATCTTCTCCAAGTTGGATATAGGTGGAATAGCTAAAAATTTAATTCTCCTTTCAATGGACTTAATGTTCTCTCTTGACTACTTTAAGACTTTATGCCAGTCCACCCTCATGGTTTAATACTTATCCATTATTGCAATATATGTACCTGCATCATCTAACTAATGTTCAGTGATTGGGTCCTCATTGATTGGAGAATACACATCTCGCCACCATTTTCTTAATTGCTCCAAGTTCAGATGTTTTGGTGCAAACCTTTTTCTTCCTATCATAACTTCAAAGAAATGAATGCATTTGCTGTAAATCTCAATTAGGGTATCTTCAAATTTTTTCCCTTCTTATGCACCTTCTTTGAAACCCTTTTCCTTATTTGCAAAACTTCAAACCATTCGTAGGATTCTAAAACTTTGGGAGAAGGGAGATTCCATCACTTATCAATTTTTCTTCGGTGTATTCCATGATGGTTTTGGTCTTCTACAATAGGAGATCCACATCCTCCTTGTCCTAAGCTAGTACATCCCTTAACCAATATATTGATCTAATAGCATCTCTACTAGTTGATGGGATATATTTGATGACACTATCTCCTCGTGCTTGCACTCCCTGCAACCAATTCATTGTGGCATGTGTGGTGGTTTTCATTTTCTCCAACTCAGTTATTGTTTCTTGTGGCAAAAAACCTACAGCAGATGATGAGGAGCTAATGGACTACAAGGGCTTCATCAAGTCCTATAGAAACCTCTTAAGTTTATCATTCTCCTTCTGCAAATCTTTCTTAGCTTGCACCTCCTTCTTCAATTTGTTCAAAATGGTAGCATTGGAGCCTTCAAAGTCTTCAACTTCCTGCATCATAGAAGTAAGTCCCTAACTAATAGTTTGTACACTGTAATATTTACCAATTACCTCATCTTTATTCTTGTCTGGCACTGGGGTAGCAATGTGAATCTCCCTATTATTAGCTTCATCCCTTTTGATCCTAGAGATAACCTTGGCTTTCTTCTTTGCTTTTCCCTTTCTTATATTTTCAAGTAATTCATCCTAGTTGGGAGGAGTATCATCTACCAATTTTTTTTTACTCTTTAACTCCTTGTCCAACCAACCTGGAATAGTGGAATCCAACTACACATTACCTTGTCCAACCACATCTTGTTGAAACTTGGGTACATCTTCGTTCAATTTTATTTTTTCAGGAAACTCCTCAATCTTACCCTCACTTCCCTTATCATGCTCCTCTTCCTCATGCACTGGTGAAGGAGTCTTGATTGGAATTTCTTCTTTGTGTGAAGGCCTATCCTCTTTGTTTATTGTAGGTGAATCCTCATAAGTTACCAAAGGAGACTACAATATCTTCTCTATTTCTACCTCTATGTTGTAAAGTTCACCCTCTTGGAATTCTTCTTCTCCTTGATCTTGGTGACCCTCAACCTTTTTAGAGTCACTTGGTTCATCATGAGCATCATGAGAAGGAGGGAAATCATCATGTTGTTCTATAGTAGATTTAGCTAAAGGGACATCCTTCCTTGGCACACTATCATTAGGAGAGGGAGTTCTTGATCTTCTTATGTATGCCTGTGTTTTCTCTCCTAAACTTTCTACATTCACTAGTGGTGGGCCAGCCTCATCCCTTTCCTTAGAGGATTCTTTCTCTTTCTATGACAGTCTCACTATTCTCCTTCTCTTAGGCATAGAAACACTAGCCTCTTTTCCTTCTTTCTCAGCTTCACCCTTTGTAGATTTCTTGGTCTTTGGAATGTGTTTCCTTTTCTTAGCAATGTGTTTTCTTTTCCTTCCTACCTCTTCTACCTCTTCCACCTGAGTATCTTTAATCTTTATCCTAAAAGGAGAGATCACCTTGGCCTTACCTTTAGGATCCTTCTCAGTTGACTCCTAAGAAGTGGAATGAGACTCTAAGTCTCCCATTAGATCATAGGTGCATAGTTCACCCTTACTTTCCAACTACCACATCTTGTGCTTGAGCCACAACTTAGTGTACTTGATCACTAGAGTCATGATCTGCTTTATTTTTTTCTTCTCTTCCTCCAACCTATCTATTTCTCCAATTGGTTTATTCTTCATAGCTTCATAGTCATGGCCCTAAATCAAATCTCCATCATCTTCAATCTGATCTAGAAAGGATTTTACATTGTATAGCTGGACCAAGTTCACTAGTAACTTGGAGAACCTTTTTCTAATTTCAAATTCATAATTGTTGTTAGCCCAATAATCCTCTACATCATCCTTATGGTTGTATTCCCTGCTAGCCCTCTTCTATGCCTCACCAATCCTATCAAATTTGGATCTCTTAGAATGGAAAGATAAACCCAGAGTACTCATTTGCTCTTCAGAAGCATGGGCCAAATTAATAGAGGGGCATGCCTCACTATTGCCTATCCTCAAAGGAAAATCACCACCAAATCCAGTCTTATGCTTATCCTTCTTGACAATTGCATCAAAATAACAAATCTACCTTGTGACCTCCAGAAGTATAATATGATTTGTGGGATATCTAGGTAGTCTATATGGAACCCTCTGACAACCATCTATTATGATCTATGAAAAGGTTGGGAACTAGATAAACCAAGCTCCAAACTTCTTGATTAATTCCTTGGCATTATATGAGATTCGAACATGCTCTACACCTTGTAATAGCTTGGTGATGTACATGGTGAATGCATCATTCAACCTCCTATAACTTGTACCATCCAAGTGCAATTGTGGGTATACCTCATAAATTACATCCTACCCAAACACACCCCTTGTGCTTAGCCCTTTGTATGGATGGAACCTTTCAAGTCCATAAACTAAGTAGGAGGCCATTGCGAAAGGTCTTTGTCTATAGGATATTGCACATTTTTTCATGTATCATTGCACTTATAATGCCTTCCCAATGGTAGTCAATATTCTACTCCATCCTTAGAATGACATGGAACATCCAATTTTCAATACTCTTGCACTCTTCAATCACACTAGGCTACCGAGGAGTGTGATAGCATCATAGTATTCCTTCTTAAACTTAGCTATGAATAGTTGCTTGGGTAGATTGGAGAATTGGGACTTAGGTTTGTCTAACTAGGGATCGATGACCTATTGTGACTTGATGGTGTCTTCATCATAATACTTCTTCGCTATGTCCATATAAAAACCAACTACATGAGGCCTATCGGGTATGTCAAAGGTTTGGGCTATAGACACAGGGTTAAGATTTGCCACAATTCTTCCTTGAGGACCAACTATCCTTTATGTACCCCTATCATAGTGTCTCGCACATTCAAGAACCAACTCATAACATTGAACTATATGAGGGAATCTAGCTACATGGGCCAACCCTAATTCCAATATCCTTCTGGCCAATAAAGCGAGGTTCTATGTTGCCATCCTTTCCTTCAATTCATCATAATCCCATAGCCCAACATTTGTACCGGTGACCTCTGACTAAATGGAATTCAGATTGATTTATGGGATTCTACTCTTTATATCAATTTTAATCCTTTCTACCTTAGAGATTGCAGACCCCTTAGTGCTTGGATCCATTACGTTTCCCTTGGTTCCTCCAACAACGATCTTACTTGATTCAGCCTACATTCCAAAAAGAGACCACAATAAAGATCCACCACAACATGAGATTTTAGTTAATCCATCACAAAATGATATATTCATCCTCAAGAAAAGTCCCATGATGAACAAAATCCCCTAAAATATCATAAGAATTACTCCTTTCAAAGTTCAAGTTTTAGTCTTCTCATAGAATTTGGGCTAGACAGGAATTTTAGGAAATTCCAAACTAGACAGAATTCACTGAAACAAGCACAAAAAACATCTAATAATCATTAGATCAACCATCATCAGCTAAGAAACAACATGAAAAATCTTTAAATTGATCATATGGTGCACAATCATTAGCTACTAACTCATGTTATCTCTCAATTCTTCATTTTCAATAAGATTTCAGAGAATTTTGCCAAGGATGGAAATATGTGAAAATAACAATAGTTCACAAAGTTTGGGAAAATGAAGGGGAAAAGAAGTTTCGGTAAAATCCTGAGGAAATAGAATTTTGCGAATTCAGCGTAAGTTTCATCTTTTAAGCATATTTTCGAGAAATCGATAAAGTGACGAAAAACCAAGAAATTCCTAAAGTAAGGAAAATTTGTGAGATGATTGAAAACCTGAAATCTTTGACTCCATCAAGATTTCACTCAGATTGATTAAATGACTAAGGATTTGGAGATTTAGCTTTGAATTTAGATCATTTAAACTACAAGATGGATAATCTAGGCTTCCAATCAATCTAAATTAGATTTAATCAATATGAGTAATGATTTCAATAAAGGAAACCCTAAAGAAAATGCCATGATAGCACAGTTTAGATCCAACTCACCCTACTCATTTCCACTATCCTTCACACAAATTCTCCCACAACCTACCTAGGACTAGGTGATTATCAAATTGAATGATGGAGAACAAGTTTCACTTTGCCCAAGATGTGATTTTATCAAAGGTCAAGGATTTCTAGGTCAAACCTGAGCTTGACATGAGAGAGAATGAAATCAAGCTAAGAGTCAAACATAGCCATGATTAATGCATTGAATCATAGTCAAGCAAAAGGAATGGAAACACAAACTTCAGGGAAGAGCATTAAACCCAAAACCAAAAAAACCTAGCCTTGCTACTAGACTCTACCACGTCAAAATATTGACTCAAAGCATACACACAAACCCTGAAGTAATTCAATTCATTTATTAAAAGGAAAGGTAGCATATACATATCGTGAGATCAAAGAATAAAAATAATAGCAGCTGGGAAGAAGCCCTGAAGTCCAAGCAAAATTTAAGTGGTCACCAGAAAATTCTACTGCAACGATCGATCATAGTCTCAAACACACAATCCAACATAAGCAACTCAAAATCAAGCTCCTCAAATATCATAACAAGGTAAATGACACAAAATCCTCACCATAAATCCCAATTAACTCTAGTAAAATAAAACTACAAGATCATATAGGAGGCATAAATGCGTCGAAAAGATAGCGAGTTTGAGAATCCGAAGGCACGACAGAGTTTTGGGAAAAATCCAAACTAGACGAAATTCCACGAATTCCTAGAATTTTTGAAAATAATGTAAAGCAGTCTCCATTGGGTTTTCAAGGAATTCAGGAATTCCACCCATGGGGGATTTTCTTGAAAACAGAGATAAACCCGAAATATGTCCCAAAAATACAAGATTTTCAAAGTGTTTCTTCAAAAGGAGAATTTGCATGAGTAGAATGATCATTTAGGCACATGCCAAGGCAACCAAATCCTCAAAATCAAAGGTCCAAAACACCAAAAATGAAAGAAAAAGAGGGTCCCCACTTTTAGCAGGGCATGTGTGCAAAAACTGTGCAACACATTCACTGTGAAAAGCATCTAAAAATTAAGAGAAAACATCAAAAGCTTTCTTGAATCTTCATCCTCCTTATACATACCTTTAAGAGCTTCTATGCCCACACTTTTAAATTGAACTTCTTGAACCATCATGACCCTTTTACTAAGGGAATTTGTAACTTTATTTTCTTGTCCCTTCTTATGCTTTATGGAAAAAGTGTATGCTTGTAGGTAATCAACCCACTTCATGTGCCTTTGGTTCAGTTTTTCTTGTCCATTCAAGAAACTAAGTGCATGGTTGTTAGCGAATACTCTAAAATCTTTTGGTAACAATTAGTACCTGCATTTCTTTAAGGCTTGGACCATAGCATACAACTCTAAATCATATGAAGAATATTTTCTCTTAGCCTCATTTACTTTTTCACTAAAGAATGCAACTAACCTACCTTCTTGAATCAGAACAACACCTATTGCTTGACCACTTGCATCACATTCGATAGTAAAAAAATTATTAAAATTAGGAAGAGAAAGGATAGACTACTGTGATACCTTTCTTTTCAAGTATTAAAACATTTCATTTGCTTCATTGGTCCATAGGAACTTACTCTTCTTGTCTCCTTTGATTGTATCTATGATAGGTGCACAAATGCGTCTAAAATTCTTGATGAACTTTTTGTAGAAGCTTGCAAGGCTATGAAAGCTCCTCAAATCACCCACTGACTTATGTGGTGGCCAATTGAGTATGGCCTCAACCTTTGATGGATCCATTTTCAAACTACCTTTGGACGTGAAAAACCCAAGGTACACCAATTCTTCCTCCATAAACTCATACTTTTGCAAGTTTATCAACAACTTATCTTCATGCAACCTTCTCAAGACCTAGCCAAGATGCTCCAAATACTCCTCTTTGGTCTTGCTAAAGACAAGAATGTCACCCAAATAAACCACAACAAATTTTCCAATAAAATGTTTCAATACCTCATTCATTAATCTCATGAAGGTACTAGGTGAATTGGAAAATCCAAAGGGCATCACCATCCACTCATAAAGACCTTCATTAGACTTGAATGCTTTTTTCCATTCATCCCCCTCATGGATCCTAATTTTATGATACCTAATTTTCAAGTCAAGTTTTGAAAAATAGCAAGCCTCTCTAAGACAATCCATAAGATCCTCCATCCTTGGCACAAGAAACCTATATCTAATTTTTATCTTATTTACGGCTCTTGAATAAATGCATAACCTCCATTTTCCATCCTTCCTATTAGAACCATGAAATTTTGAAAATTTTACAGTCAATTGCATTCATGAGTTTCCAAAATAGGTCCTCATCACAAGAATAAAATTCCCTCCTTATAACATCTTGCTTATATTTTTTCATGTGATCCATTTGAATCCATCTAGTCCTTGATATTTCATTGTATTACCCATATTGGCAAGAGAGAAGTGAAGCTCTCCCAACCTATGATATTTTTTCACTAATGTATACTTGTTGCAGACTATCGACAAGACATTTCTATTGTTTCAGTGAGAGAAAAGTCATATTGGCAAGAGAGTTAGTATTAGAATGAGGCATAACGAAGTCATATATATCTCACTAACTAGCACATGGAGTAATGTATCAGCCAAAAAAAATATTATCGGAATGATGTCTTACTGAAAGCATCGGGTCTTGTTGATAAGGTGCAAAAGGATTCCATCGGAAAAGCTATCAAAGGAAGTCACGTAGTCTTTCTGACTCGAAAGTCACACCGATAGAGATATGCATAGACGAGAGAAGAGGTCATTGGCATGAGTTCTGCCAAATGTGATAGTTACACTGAAGAAATGCTTTGGGGAGAGTCTCACCGAATGGAACATATTAGAGGAAAGGGTTCCACAAGACAATTGATATTGGTATGAGTCTTTTCAAGTTTTCAAAGTCGTGCAAAAGTGTGGTTTCATCGGCAAGAGTATGATTATGTCTCAACAACTAAAAACTTACTACAGGATGCATATCATTAAGACACAATGAAGTCTATGAAACATCTCTGTCACAATGATATGCAAAACTAAAGTGATAGTCATCGGTGTGATTCCAAATGTCGATGAGACCATAGGATGTCTTGGTGAAAGCTTTAATGAATGTTGCAAAAAAGATATTGCCCCAAATTTGAAATTTTCTCACTGACAAGACATTTGATGCTACAATGTATTTTTTAAATAAGTCTTCATTTGTGCTTCAGCTGACACATTAATGGTGCGATAGGATATAATAGGGAAAATTCAATCAAACGCATTAGTGTTTAATTAATAGCAGAGGGGTCAGCAGTGTGAACGGAGAACTAGGACATCTTTTAGCCTAAGAAGCTCAACCAATATACTATAAGTGATTGCATCTTAGCTTTCCAAACTTTAACTTCTATAATCTTGAAGAATGGAGTCCCCTAGCTCTGGAAAAGTTAAAAGTAGAAAACTTGGTGAGAGTAGTCAAACAAAGGGGAAGAAATAGAAAACCGAAGGGAAACATGAGGGCACATAAAGAAGATTGAATCAGGACCTCATTGACCAATTTCCTGGCTCTGGTCCTAAAGCCAGAAGATCTGCACAACTTAGGGTAGAACTTGACAAAATAGATGATAAATATAATTTTATTGGAGACGTTTGGACTCAAATAAGGGAATATGAATTTTTCAATTTCCATTATCATAGAAGAAACTATTTTGAACTAGTTTGCAATCCATGGAAGCTGAATGTAGGGAAACTAGTGTGCCCTAACATATTTGTGAATGTAGAACTAGTAAAATTGCTAGATGATCATTATGACCCGAAACACAAAGCTATATGTGACCCATCTGGAAGGCCATAGATACATTTTTCAAAGGAGGCAATAGGTGAGGTTTTCAAATTGGAGGGGTTCTGCAATGAGGAGATCATATATGAAGAATTGGAGAAGGAATTTTTAAGAATGGATATGATTTATAAGGGTTGGAGGATGCCAATTCACAGGGTTAAAAAGGGCAGCAAACCAATTCCTCTACAGGATAGTGAAGGGCCCCCTTATCATGTGGACATGTTTGAACCCTATATGAAATACACCTACTTCTCAGACTGTCAGGTATTGGGAATGGATGCCCCAGAATTTATGTCAATTGTGCCAATGATTATCACAACAGATATCTAGTATCACAATTCTATGCCATTTGACTATGCCTCATACATTTTTAAGGGGCTTGATTCTGGATTGATGGCTATCAAAGGTGGATCTTCTACCTTTCATCTCAGGAATTATTCCTTGTTGATGCATCTGGTACTCTATTTTCAAAAAGAGGTGGGAGTATGGCCTCTAGAGATGAGAATTTCCTAGTTTAATAAGGATGGTGAATCATTACTAGTTCAATTGTGGACTGCTATTTGGGATAGTAGGTTTGCAAATGATAGTTTAATTCATTTTGAAGAGTATTTTGTAAAAACATTGTATAGGTTGTACCATTATCCTTGTAATTATTCATTATTTGATGAGATTAAGAGATTTCTTCGGCCAAAATATTTCAATGGGCCAATTGATCATAATTGGGGAGATTGGTATTGCTTGGAGGGAGCTACCATGCTCAGAGTTTATGGGTTTGAGGATGCCCCTTTTATTTTAACAAAAATGGTTTCAAACAGAATTGCATACTTGGAGATTATCAGACAGATGGATTACTGCAGTGTTATGAATTTCAACTCTTTTGAGACATAGGCCTTTATGCCTAGTACATTGTTCTTTGGTGATTTCACTATGTTGGCTAAGGGAGGATACAATTTGATCCTTGATAAATTGTTGCATTATAACATGAAGAGAGAACCACTCAGAAAAGACTTTGATCCAGAGGGATATATCAATTCTACTAAATTTAAGATAAACTTTGGAGGGTATCAACATATGCACTATCCCTTTGATGATATGATTTGGAATTTGGATGAAGAAGAAGCAAAGATAGTGGATGAAAGATATAATCAAGGGATGCAAGATGTAGAGCAGTTGTCTTCTAAGGAAGAGACACCTAAGGATAATGTGCAACAAATCGAACCAGGAAGGGTTTCCAAATTGAGAACTCAGCCATATATTTTCCCAACTAGAGAATTGAGTGTTTAAGAAAGTGGAGAAAGAGATGTAAGAAATATTGAGTACAGATCATTTGTATCTGATGATGAGTTCATAACTTCCCTAGAGTTCAAGGAATTTTTGTACAAGTAGAAGGGAAAAGAAATAAATGATAAAGTTGATGATGTTACTATAGGAAATGAAGAGTAATTGAGGAAATGTGTAGATGAGGAAATTATTGGTATGACCCCTGAAAAGGGGAGGAAAATGTTGAAAAGTGTTGGTTTTATGGTCTTTCCTAGGCTAGATCTCAATTCTTCCCTTGTCTTTGATAGTTTCTTAGGGGATAGCAATGCTACACACAAAATTGAAAAAGAAAAAGTAACAAAGGTGTATGCTAGATCCAAATACAATATTGATGAAGGATCATTGATGATTTGGGCCTTTTACCCACCCCATAGGAAATCAGTAGTTATTGACACAGAAAAGGAATTTGGACATGTCATGAATCTAAAGGTTGGAGAGGTTGATCTTGTGGCTATTGTAGATATTGGAATTAATATTGCAAAACTAAACAAGGCATAGTTTCAAATGTTGATAAAGGAAAGAGAGATGTATAAAGAAAATAATGAAAGTGTGTTGAGAGAGAATGATATATTAAAATATTTGGTAGGCATTTCAATGGGGCCAACCAAGATGATCACTCAAGGAGAATTCTCTTAGTCAAAAGGTCATTGGGAGGGATCAAGTGCATATTCCCAAGGAAAATATGATGCACTTGTGGCAATAATCAAGAAGAGAAGGAATGGTTTAGCATCTTGGTTAAGTAAGCTCTGGGGAAAGTATTTCCATACACTTGCTACATTCAAAGAGCATGAAAGGATGAATGAATGAATTATGGAGAAGTTTCAGGAAGTGATCCAAATAGATGTTTCTAATAGTGTAGCAATTGAAAATGCTACTCATTTTATAAATAGGAATTAAAACTTCCATGATGAATTGCAGGGAGATGTGCAGGGATTGATAGATGCTGTTGTGAAAATATCGATCACACTCTCTGATGATAAAGGGAAAGTAAAAGAAACTGGCATATGGAAAAGTGAGAATGAGTCAATGTTGTGCAAAATTCTAAAAGTTGTTACTGCTGAAAGAATGACATTAGATGAGGTGAGCGAGCATAATGAAAAATTGATAAAGATGAAGATTTCAATCCAGAACACAATTGGAGATGCAGATACACATGAGCACTAGGATTATTCAAATCATCTAACTAAGATTCATTTGTGGCTAAACAGAGATTAATCATCTTTTAATTTATTCATTATGTAAACATATGACATTTCCAAAAGGACGCATCCTTTCGTGTTTTCAATGTATAAATATCTATTTCAGAAACAAAATAGACATAAGTAGGATAGGATAGAAGATAGATAGTAGAATACAGTAGAACACAATGTTTCACAAATATGAGACTATGATGCATGTTTTGAAATTATGGAGATATCAATGAGAATCATTTAATATGCTATCATATTTTTGGTGTCAATTCTTTGTTTTACTCATTAAAAGTATTATTCAAGTGGTCTCCAAGATTGATGTTGTCTAGTTATTTAAATTGACATAACAAGTTTATGATTTGATTTATCAATGCACATTTGTTGTATCTATGTGATTGGTTGATTGGTTCTTTCAGGGAAGGAATAAATCATTTTAATTACTAACAATAACTAGGGAAATTCATCTGGATCAATAAGAAGAACTTAATAATCACAGTCTTGGGTGTTTATACAAGTTATAAACAAAACATATTCCAAACAACTTGAATGTTCTCCAGAGAGAAGTCGCTTATTTAAGATTTCATTTGACTCTGCATACCCAATAAGGCACTAGTCTCTACTTTCTTTCATTACTTAGTTTCACTCATATTTTTTACATCTGATAACTAAACATATTAGGATTTAGTCTTGAATATTGCTATATAATTTATACCAAATTTAGTTTTATTTGTCCACCTTCGTCTGCCATTGTGGGAAAAGTACTTCAAAGAAATAAGCATAAAGCCAAGTTTGCTTCACTCATATAGGTCCACCCACCTAGGTCCAGCAACACCTGAAGAGTAGAAGGTTTAAGCCATTCAACCTTGTCTATTACCCTAAAACACATCAAGAGATCGGCAGCCTCTTGAGGTATCCCTACCTACATTTTTTAGAGCTAACAAATTGGTGACTCTACTGGGGAAATCAATTCAGAATTGAGGCCTTAATCATAGAGTTAGAAACCTTGTACAAGACTCCACTGGGAATAAGGAATATCAAACATTTTCTCACTTTTAAGAAAGTGAGTGGCGACTCTAATAAAATCATTTCAACATGAATTGAAGAAGATCTCAATATAGGGGAGGTCATACTGGAGCCCCTGCTGGTAGTACTAAATGGACACACAAGGATGATAGGGTTGATAAGGGTAAAAGGATAAATGAAGACATGTGCATGATGAACAAGGAAAAAGCATCAATGCACCATTGTGAATCATATGACTGTTATGATACATGGAGAGATAATTCAAGTGCAGAGCCTTGTACCTTAGAAGATCAGAGAAATCATTTTTACGATCCTCAGAAGCAGGCTAAGTTTAGAGTGGAACTTAAGGCTGAATGAATCAGAAATTAGCAAGAATATGATCAAAAAATGTAGGGTAAACAGAATGAACATATTGATCTTGAATCTCCTCAAGAAAATTACAAATCTTTAACCTATGAAGAATTTAAATCATGGTTTGAATCTTAGAAAAAAGAGAGGGAAGAATAGGAGAAAGGCCAGATGATACAAGCAATGAGAGAATTCAAATTGTAGAAAGCTCAGAATAGTAATCAGATAGCTGGTTGCCCCCCAAGGTATGTACCACCTCATAAGTAGGGTAATCATGGTGTAGGGCCTTCTTATCCACCAAGGGTTCCTCACCATCAAGTAGGGAATCAATACAGACAGCCAACTCATCCACCTCATATTGCCACACAATATACAAATACACAGCCACCTCATGGTAAGCATTATGTGCCATATCATCATGCACAATACAATAATCCTATGTACCAGTATCAATATCCACCCAACCCTCCCCCTCACTAGTACACAACAATGATCAAACAATTTGACTTGGCAAGTTTTCAATTATACCCTTACCCTATGGATGGTAGTTGGAGAGGTCTGGTGCCTAAGTTTATAGGGAGTAGTGCAATTTTTGCTACAGACCATTTGAGGAGTTTCAATTCCTTCATTCAAGATTTGGATGTACCTTATGAAGATTTACATATGAGGTTATTCATGATGTCACTTACTGAAGAAGCCAGAGATTGGTTTAACAGCCTAACAACGACCTCTACTAATTCTCTCCAAATATTTTAGGACCAATTCCTTGAGTAATATGGGAATCAAAGTGCACCTAATGCTGCTCTTTATGAATTGATGTGAATTCAAAAAAATCAAAATGATTCAATTTATGATTTCAACCGAAGATTCAATAAACTACAGAAAAAAATTCCTCCTCGATCAAAATTACTGGACTCTATAGCATTGAGTGTTTATTTGAATGCATTTGATCCAAAAATAGGGTATGAATTAAGAAATAGGTCCCTAAGAGATTTGGCTGAAGCCTAGAAGACAACATTAACAATTGAAAACAATAGAAGGGTTGTTGGGATAATTGATAAAAGAGACAACCATAGGGCTCCTCAACAAACCAATAATTATCAATACAAATAGGAGAGCACATATAGGAATGAAAGGCCGAGGCTACATGACATGCCTTATAATACAAATTGGAAGGATGGAAAACTTATAACAGATAGGCCTAGAAACAAAGAAACTCCTAATCCACTAAGGAAGAAGGGAACCTACATGGTAAATAACAATTATTTTTGTGAAGTTTGTGATAAGCCATATTCCCTAGATTATTGTGTTGTAGCCCGAAGAATGCAAGAAGAAGGAATTTTGATGGGAAACAGTGGATAAGATCACATAGTGTATTTGACTACAAATACTTTTCACCATATTGTGGAGAGGTGCTCATCTTTAGAGGATGAAGGTTATGAGTATGATGTTTCAAATTAGAAATACAATGTCCATATGGCTGAATAGCAGGTCCTTTCTGACTTTGAAGAAGATTATATAGAGCCACATTATGTTGAAGTACCTACTCAATTCAGTATGAGGAAACTTACTAAAGAAGACATAAAAAGATTAACCATTGCTGCAGTTGAAGAAGAAAAGAGTAAGTACTGGTTGAGAAATAGGACAGTAAATGAGAAGGAAGGTGTCCCCAGGGGAATCTTTATGAAAGATCAAAAGGTGACACAAGGAGTCTCAAAGAAAATAGAAAATAAATAACATGAAAAAAGTGAACAGAAGCCTATCCACAAGGAGGAAGTGAAGGAATTACACAAAGAAATGCAAAAGCCTGATCAGCCAAGTAAAAGAGAAAAGGAAGAAAACAAAGGAGAAATGTCAAAACAAAAGAAAATGGTTAAAGTGGAGGGTTCTTGTTTTGACTTCACTCAGGCTTTATCTCAAGTAAAGATGTCTGTTCCACTACTTGAGATGATGAAGATTAAGGAATATGGAGATAGTGTGGTCCAATTAATAACAAATGGGGATGAAAAACATATAAATTCTAAAAACAAGATGGCCACTAAAAATAAGCAAGAGAATGTGAATATCCTAGAGGTGTGCCTTAACAATGCATTTCCCCCACAAGTTGATCCTTTTTTCACTACATTACTCATAAATAACAAACTACTGAGGAATTGCATGATAAACTCTAGTGCTACCATAAATATTATGCCAGTAGGAGTTATGAAGTAGCTTGGCATGTGGGTGGATACTAGTGGAGGCAAGTACTATGCAATGGATAACTGACCTGTTCCTGTGGTGGGAATAATGAAAGATGTTGAAGTCAAACTCACTACTTATCCTTAGGTGGCCTATAATATTGATATAATAGTAATTGACACCCCTCCTCAGTTTGGGATGCTTCTTTCAAGACAATGGATAGCAGCTGTTGGTGGAAATGTCCAGTTTGATCTGTCTTATGCAACTATTCTAGTAAATGGTCAGGAAGTTAAGTTATATAGGGAGCCAAGGATGAACCAAGTTGTTGAATCTATGCCACCTGATCAAATCAATTATTTTTTTGATGTCGATCTTGGAAGTTTTAAGATAAAACAAACCTAGCCAGAATTAACCAATAGTGATTCAATTGAGAAGCATGTGGCACAAAACTACAATGAAGTGTGGAAAATGTATTTTGATGGAGCATGCAGCCAAGAGGGAAATGGAATAGAGATAGTATTCATTTCACCTGAGGGTGTTACATTTAAGTATTCATTTCTATTAAAATTTGAATGTACGAACAATGTGGCGGAGCATGAAGCTTTGTTAACAGGTTTGAATATAGCAATGAAACACAAAATGAAGTTGTTGGCTATTTGAGGGGATTCTGAGTTGGTTGTTTCACAAATTAATTCAAAATATGCAGCAAAGCATAAAATACAGAAGCAATACAGAAATGTTGTAAGGGACACAATTGATTTGTTTGATGCCTTGTCAATTGAGTGGATTGATAGTCAAAGAACATAATGGCTGATTTTTTAGAAAATGTGGCACTGAAAAGAGATGACATTACATTGGCTGGAGTATCACAAATTGAGTTCAAGACAAGGCTAGTTGTTCCTGATAACATTTATAGTTGGCAAGTATTTAATGATGATACTGACCTTTTGAAATTTCTCCATTGTATAGATCAATATGAAGCCCAAGAGATTGACTTCAATTCCTTTGTTAAAGAGGTGGATGGGAAACAAATAGTATTTGGGAGGGAGATCTTATAGTTCAAAACAAATAAGCTTCCTAAAGGCTTAGTGGCTCTAGAGAGGGTGTATGATGGAAGTGATTGGTCCCTCATGAAGCAAACACTAGTTAAAAGAGAAGATATCGAAGAGATTAACTTTGGGACTAAGATGGAACCAAAGAAGGTGTACATAGGGAAAAAGATAAGCCCTACAATTAGAAAAATGTTGATAGAATTGCTAAGAAAATATAAACATGTGTTTTCTTGGTCTTATAAAGATCTAAAATCATATAGGGAAGATCTATTTCAGAATGAAATACCATTGAAGCCAAATGCTAAGCCATTTAGACAAAAGCAAAGACCCATAAATCCAACTTTCGAGCCTAAAATGCAAGAAGAATTGGCAAAGCTCAGAGACGGTGGAATCATCAAACCAATCAGGCATTCAACGTGGGTCTCAAACTTGTTCCCTATGAGAAAGAAGAATGGAGATATTAGGCTATTTGTAGACTTCAAAAATCTAAACATGACATCCATCAAAGATAATTATCCTCTACCCAATATGGAGGCTATATTGCATAAGGTAACAAGGTGTGAACTATTGTCTATGATGGATGGATTTTTAGGGTATAACCAGGTCAAAGTCAAGGAATCTAAGTAATATAAGATGACATTTGCAACTCCTTAGGGACATATGTTTATTTGTGAATGCCATTTGGTCTCACTAATGCAGGAGCAACCTTCCAAAGAGCTATGGATGTGGCATTTTCAGATTTGATCAATGCTATCATGGTGGTGTATCAAGATGACCTAACTTCTTATTCAAAGAAGGCTGAAGATCATGTACAACATCTAGAGAAGGTATTTATTAAGGCCTTGGAATATGGTATTAGTTTGAATCCTAAGAAATGTCATTTTGTAATCACATAAGGTAAGATCTTAGGACATATTGTCTCAAAAGAGGGGATTAAGATAGATCCTGAGAGGGTTGAGGCCATTGATAAAATTCCTATCCCTAAAACTATTAAGGCTATACAATCATTCTTTGGACAGATTAATTTTGTTAGGAGATTTGTTTCTATCTTTGCTGAGATCATTAAACCCATATCAAAAATGTTGAGGAAAGGACAAAAAGTGGAATGTACTAGAGAGGCCTTGGAAGCTTTTATATCCATCAAAAGGGCCATCAAGGAAGCTCCTATCCATAAATCTCTAGATTTTGCAAAGCCTTTTCAGATATTTTCATTGGCTTTAATGCACACTATTGCTGCTGTTATGTTACAGAATTATGAGGATGGTCATGAACAACCTATGTCTTTCTTCAGTAAGTCATTACAATGGTCAGAATTAAAGTATGACATAATGGAGAAATAAGAATTTTCATTAGTAAAAGCTACAAAATATTTTAGGCCATATCTCGTGGGAGCAAAGGTGGTTGCTTATGTCCCTGATGTAGCTGTCAAGGATATTCTAACACAATCTGAAGTAACAGGAAAAAGATGTAGATGGATTAACAAAATCCAAGAATTTGACATGGAGATATAAATTGCTAAACTAGTAAGAGGTCAATGCTTGGCTAGGTTAATGGCAAAAGTGAATATTGAAGCAAATCAAATTTGCAATGTGGAAGAAGAGACTGCAATTGCGAGCATTGAGCATACTCCATGGTATGAAGATATCATGCATTACCTTAAATACATGAATTGTTTGGAGGGATTGAGTGATAGTTAGAAAAGAACTCTAAAGTTACAGGCATCTAAGTATGTTTTCATGGATGGAGATCTATTTTGGAAGAATAGGGATGGTATACTATTGTTATGTCTAGATGAATCACAAGCCAAGCATGCATTAAGTGAAATGCATGAAGGGGTTTGTGGAGGACATTACTCAGCAAAGAAAATTGCGCATAAAATTCTTAGGGTGGGTTATTAATGGCCAAAGGTTTTTAATGACTCTTTTACATATGTAAGAAAATGTGAAGCCTGCCAGAAATTCTCTAGAAATCTGAAGTATTAGGGAGCTTTGCCACTGTGACCCTTATAGGATGATGTCCCTTTCCATCAATGGGGAATTTATTTCATTGGAATACAAGAAAAATTGAGTGGAGGACATAAATGGATACTGGTGGCCACTAATTATTTTACCAAATGGGTAGAAGCAGTCCCAACTAAATAGGCTACAAGTAAAGTTGTAACAAGTTTCTTAATGGATAACATCATTACTAGATTTGGTACACCACTAAAGTTGATCGTGAAAAATGGGATGTGTTTTAGATCAGATGAATTCAGAAACTTTTGTAGCACATATGGTATTACCATTTCTTATGCAGCCCCTTACCATCCACAAGCTAAAGGTCAAGCAGAGTCTAGCAATAAAAGTTTTCTAAAGATTATAAGGAGGATGTTAGGTCAGAACAAGAAAGCTTGGGATTCAAAATTAAAACTAGTTGTTTGGGCTAATAGGATAATTATTAAAAAAGAAATTGGAAAATCCCCATTTGAATTGGTGTACGAAACACAAGCCAGGACGCCTTTGCAGAATTTGTTACCAGTCTACAAGTTTGTGCTTTAGGAAGATTTGGATATTCTAAAACCTATGGAAGAAATAATGGAGCAGCTAGCTGAACTTGATGAAATAAGGGGAGTTGCCAAAAACCAAAACATGAAGTTATAGACATAGATGAAGTATCTATTTGATGAAAAGGCAAAGGATAGAAAATTTGGAGAAAGTGATTTGGTACTAATGTAGAACACAAGGTGTCAAGAGAAGGGAAAGCATGGGAAGTTTGAAGCTTTGTGGCTGGGACCTTTTGTGGTTATTGGAAAGAAAGGTGAAGATTCATATTATCTACAAAATATGGCTGGTGAAGATCAGGAATTGCCTATACATGGGAAATTTCTGAAGCATTTTTTCTCTTGAACAATACAGACGATTAAGGGTTGTCAGTGCATGGACAACTCTTAACAATCCTCTCAAAATTCTATCTTCCATGCATAGTAGTCTAGGAAATAAAAGGAACAGGAATTTCCAGTACATGGACAATCCTAATTTTCCTTCTTTCAAAATAAATTTTTCCATATAGAGTAGTGTAGGGTCACATTCATTTCCATTCATTCCATTTTTCTCACATAATCCATCACCTTGAGTTTGGTTTGCTCACCTAGAAATCTAGATCCTTGCAATGATCTCACAATCATTCATCCCTAGATGGAGCCACTGCCAGAACCGTGGAATTTTGAAAATTTTATTGTCAATTGCATTCATGAGTTTCTAAAATAGGTCCTCATCATAAGCATAAAATTCCCTCCTCATAACATCTTGCTTATATTTTGTCATGTGATCCATTTGACTCCATCTAGTCCTTGATATTTCATTGTATTACTCATATCGGCAAGACAGAAGTGAAGGTCTCCCCAACCTATGATATTTTTTCACTAATGTATACTTGTTGCAGACTATCGGTAGGACACTTCTATTGTTTCGGTGATAGAAAATTCATATCAGCAAGACAGTTGTTATTGGAATGAGTCATAACGAACTTATATATGTCTCAGTGACTAGTGCATGGAGTGATGTATCGTCCAAACAAAATATTATCAAAATGATTTCTTACCAAAAGCATCGGATCTTTCTGATAAGGCGCAAAAGGATTCCATTAGAAAATCTATCAGGAGGAAGTCACATAGTCTTGGTGACTCAAAATTCACACCAATAGAGATATGCATCGATGAGAGAAGAGGTCATCGACGTGAGTTCCACTGAATGCGATAGTTACACCGATGATATGCTTCAGGGAGAGTCACACCGAATGGAACATATTGGAGAAAAGGGTTCGGCAAGACAATTGATATTTTCAAGTTTTCAAAGTCATGCCAAGGTGTGGTTTCATCGACAAAAGTGTGATTATGTCTCCACAACCAGAAAGTTACTATAGGATGCATATCGGTAAGACACAATGAGGTCTATGAAACATCTCCTCGACTTGGAATTATCATAGTGATATGCAAAACTGAAGTGATAGTCATTGGTGTGATTCCAAATGTTGATAAGACCATAGGATGTCTTGGTGAAAGGTTTAATGAAAGTTGCAAAAAAGATATCGCCCCATATTTAAAATTTTCTCACTGATAAGACATTTGATGTGATAATGTATGTTTTAAATAAGTCTTCATTCGTGCTTCAACTGACACATTAATGGCGCGATGGGATATAACAAGGAAAATTCAATCAAACGCATTAGTGTTGAATTGATAGCAAAGGGGTCAGCAGTGCTAACGAAGAACTAGGACATCTTTCAGCCTAAGGAGCTCGAGCAGTATATTGTAAGTGATTGCATCTTCGCTTTCCAAACTTTAACTTCTGTAATCTTGAAGAATGGAGTCCCCTAGCTCTGGAAAAGTTAAAAGTAGAAAACTTGGTGAAAGTAGTCAAACAAAGGGGAAGAAACAGAAAACCAGAGGGAAACATGAGGGCACAAAAAGAAGATTGAATCGGGACCTCATTGACCAATTGCCTAGCTCTGGACCTAAAGCCAGAAGATCTGCACAACTTAGGGAAAAAATTGACAAACTAGATGATAAATACAAGTTTACTGGACACATTTGTACTCAAATAAGGGGTTATGAATTGTTTAATTTCCATTATCATAGAAGAAATTGTTTTGAACCAGCTTGCAATCCATGGAAGCTGAATGTAGGAAAACGGTGTGCCCTAACGTATTTGTGAATGTAGAATTAGTAAAATTGCTAGCTAATCATTATGACCCAAAACACAAAGCAAACTAGTTCCTCTGCAGGATAGTGAAGGGCCCGCTTATCATGTGGACTTGTTTGAACCCTATATGAAATACACCTACTTCTTAGTCTGTCAGGTATTTGGAATGGATGCCCTAGAATTTATGTCAATTGTGCTAGTGATTATCATAGTAGATATTTAGTATCACAATTCTAGGCCATTTGACTATGCCTCATACATTTTTAAGGTGCTTGATTTAGGATTGATGGCGATCAAAGGTGGACCTTCTACCTTTCATCTGAAGCATTATTCATTGTTGATGCATCTGGTACTCTATTTTGGACAATAGTTGGGAGTATGGCCTCCATACATGAGAATTTCCCACTTTAATAAGGATGGTGAAACATTACTAGTTCAATTGTGGACTGTTGTTTGGGATAGTAGGTTTGCAAATGCTAGTTTCATTCATTTTGAAGAGTATTTTGTAAAAACGTTGTATAGGTTGTACCATTATCCTTGTAATTATTCATTATCTGATGAGATTAAGAGATTTCTTCACCAAAAGATTTCAATGGGCCAATTGATCATAATTGGGGAGATTGGTATTGCTTGGAGGGAGCTACCATGATCAGAGTTTATGGGTTTGAGGATGCCCCTTTTATTTTACCAAAAATGGTTCCAAATAGAATTGCATAATTGGAGATTGTCAGACAGATGGATTACTGCAGTGTTATGAATTTAAGCTCTTTTGGGAAGTAGACCTTTATGGCTAGTACATTGTGCTTTGATGATTTCATTATGTTGGCTAAGGATTCAATTTGATCCTTGATAAATTGTTGTGTTATAACATGAAGAGAGGACCACCCAAAAAAGACTTTGATCTAGAGGGATATATCAATTCTGCTAAAATGAAGATAAACTTTGGAGGGTATCATTATCTGCCCTATCCCTTTGATGATATGATCTAGAATTTGGATGATGAAGAAGAAAAGATAGTGGTTGAAAGGTATAATCAAGGGCTAGAGGATACAGAGCAGTTGTCTTTTGGGGAAGAGACACCTAAGGATAATGTGCCACAAAGCCAACTAGGAAGGGTTTCCAAATTGAGAACTCAACCATAAATTTTCCCAACTAGAGAATTGAGTGTTGAAGAAAGTGGAGAGGAAAATGTAAGAAATATTGGGTACAGATCATTTGTATCTGATGATGAGTTCATAACTTCCCCAGAGTTCAAGGCATTTTTGTACAAGTAGAAGGGATAAGAAATAACGGATAAATTTGATGATGTTACTATAGAAAATGAAGAAAAATTGTTGAATGGATTGAGAAAATGTGTAGATGAGGAAATGACAGGTATGACACCTGAAAAGGGGAGGAAAATGTCTCAAAGTTCCGGTGTCATGATCTTTCCTGGGCTAGATCTCAATTCCACCCTTATCTTTGATAGTTTCTTAAGGGATAGCAATGCTACACACAAACTTGACAAAGAAAAAGTAACAGAGGTGTATGTTGGATCCAAATACAATACTGATGAAGGATCAATGATGATTTGGGCCTTGTACCCACCCCACAGGAAATCAATAGTTATTGACATAGAAAAGGCATTTTGACATGTCATGAATCTAAAGGTTGGAGAGGCTAATCCTGTGGCTACTGTGGATATTGGAATTAATATTGCAAAACTGAACAAGGCACAAATTCAGATGTTGATAAAGGAAAGAGAAATGTATAAAGAAAATAATGAAAGGATGTTGAGAAAGATTGATAGATTAAAATATTTGGTAGGCATTTCAATGGGGCCAAACAAGATGATCACTGAAGGAGAATGCTGTCAGTCAAAAGTTCATTGGGAGGGATCAAGTGCATATTCCCAAGGAAAATATGATGCACTTGTGGCAGTAACCAAGAAGAGGCAAGATGGTTTAGCATCTTGGTTAAGTAAGCTCCGGGGAAAGTATTCTATACACTTGCTGCATTGAAAGAGCGTGAAAGGATGAATCAATGAATTATGGAGAAGTTTTAGGAAGTGAGCCAGAGAGATGCTGCTAATAGTGTAGCAATTGAAAATGCTACTCATTTTATAAATAGGCATCAAAACTTCCATGATGAATTGCAGGGAGATGCACAGGGATTGATAGATGTTGCTGTGAAAATATCGATTGCACTCTATGATGATAAAGGGAAACTAAAAGAAGCTGGCAGATGGAAAAGTGAGAATGAGTCGATGTTGCACAAAATTTTAAAGGTTGCTTCTGCTGAAAGCACGACATTAGATTAGGCGAGTGAGGAAAATGAAAAAATGATAAAGATGGAGATTTCAATCCGAAACACAATTGGAGATGTAGATACACATTAGCACAAGGATGATTTGGATCATTTAACTAAGATTCATTTGTGGCTAAATAGAGATTAATCATCTATTAATCTATTTGTTATGTAAACATATGACATTTCTGAAAGGACGTGTCCTTTCATTTTTTCAATGTATAAATATCTATTTCGAAAATGAAATAGACATAAGTAGGATAGGATAGAAGATAGATAGTAGAATACAGTAGAACACAATGTTTCAAAAATTTGAGACTATGATGCATGTTTTGAAATTATGGAGATATCAATGAGAATCATTTAATATGCTGGCGTATTTTTGGTGTCAATATTTTGTTGTGTTCATTAAAAGTATTATTCAAGTTGTCTCCAAGATTGATGTTGTCTAGTTATTTAAATTGACATAACAAGTTTATGATTTGATTTATCAGTGCACATTTGTTGTATCTGCGTGATTGGTTCTTTCAGGGAAGGATTAAATCCTTTTAATTAATCACAGTAATCAGGGAAATTCATCTAGATCAATAAGAACTTAATAATCATAGTCTTGCATGTTTATACAAGTTATAAACAAAACATATGCCAAACAACTTGAATTTTCTCTAGAGAGAAATCACTCATTTAATATTTCATTTGACTCTACATACCCAATAGGGCACTAGTCTCTACTTTCTTTCATTACTTAGTTTCACTCATATTTTTTTACATATGTTAACTAAACATATTAGGATTTAGTCTTGAATATTGCTATACAATTTATACAAAATTTAGTTTTATTTGTCCACCTTTGTCTGCCATTGTGGGAAAATCACTTCAAAGAAATAAGCATAAAGCCAAGTCTGCTTCACTCATATAGGTTCACCCGCCTAGGTCCAGCAACACCTGAAGAGTAGAAGGTTTGAGCCATTCAACCTTGTTTGTTACCCTAAAATGTATCAAGAGATTAGAAGCCTCTTGAGGTACCCTGACCTGCATTTTTGAGAGCTAACACTTCCTAGGATCCAACATAGGAGGGATTACATAGGGGCTCAAACTCTTCCTCACTAGGCCTTTAAACAATAACTCTTGAACTTGTTTTGCTATTTCTTCATTTTGGGCTGGTGTCATCTTGTAGGCAACCTTATTAGGAAATGTAGCTCCTAGTATCAAATCAATATGGTCACTGATATCTCTGCCCATCATATTAGGATTTCAATTTTCATTTCTCAACCATCTCTAAAGACACTAAGTTATCGGTAGAGCTTGATTCTACAATTACCTTGCATAACTTTCCATGAGATTTGCTTGTGGTCCTGAACAAGGACTTCCTCAATGGTGGCTCCTTAGCAATTGGTGCCTTAATAAGTGTTATCCTCATCACCAAGCTTTCTTGAAATTTAGAATCAACAGGTTTGGAAGGTGAATTCACACTTTAATCATCCTCCTCTTGCACTAACGGGTTTCTCCTATTCCCACTATGAGAGCTTGAAGCTTGCTTCTCAAGGAACTTGAAGGCTGGGTATCTAAATTGGTTAGAAGAGTAGCATCTTCTAGAAAATAAGTTAGAGCCTCTCCCATTAGATCTCCTACCTCTAAATCCACCTCTTGAATCAACCTTGTTCTTCTTTTCCACTTGACTCCCCTTGTTTTCTTTGTGATTGATTTCTACCACCAAAACTGCCTCTTGCTTTGAATTTTTTTCCTCTACCCCTTCCTTGTTGCTCTTTCTTCCTCTTCAACTTATCCTCTGCCTTACATGCCACTTGGAAACACTCTTCCACTATCTTAGGGGTCACTAGGCTCATCTCATCTTGAATTTCAATCCGTAGGCCATTAAAATACTTGGTTCTCCTTCTCATTCTCCACATGGCAACACCTCATACTAAGTTTGGGAAACTCCTTATTATAGGTTGCCACATCCATGTCTTCTCATTTTAGGTTTTGCAATTTCCTAAACAATTGCACTTCATGCTTTGTAGGGAGAAATTGTGCCTTCAATCTACTCACCATTCTTTCCCATGAAGTAATCATGTTCTAACCCTCTTGCACTCTTTCTCCTTGGTGATAATTCCACCAAGTCAAAGTAGCCCCATTTAGTTTAGTCTTGGAAAACCTCACCTTCTTGTTTTCTTCAATTTCCTTGTACTCAAATTAATTATTCAAGGCATCCACCCACTCTAGTAGTGTCTCAATATTCGTCTTTCCCCCATACATTGGTATGTCCATATTCACTTGATAAGTTGATAATTTTATGGTTTTCAAGGCACCAATGAACCTTCTCTCTTTAGGAGGAATCTCCTCTTCTAGATGGTATTCATCTCCACCCTCTACCTCCTCTTCTGAGGTACTCTCTTCCTCAATAGCCACTCTCCTTTTCTCTAAGGCCTCTATCTTATCTCTTAAGAACTTCAACGCCCTTGTAACCATGGACCCACCTTTTGGAGGAATTTTTCTTCACACACCTCAACTCACAATTTCTCTCCACAACTTTCACAAGAAAACTTTGGCTCTAATACCATTCTGATGTAGAGTGGGCAAGGAAGAAAAAAAATTTAATGGTAAGCTTCTCCCAAATACTCTAAGTGGACTCTTCAATTCCACTATCATTCATGGAGACAACCCAACCATTGAACAAGGGTTCTCAAAACTAGATATAGACAAGGGACTTGAGAATTTTTTGAACACTTTCATCATGAAAAAATATGACACATCAACCATACTCTACACTTAGAAACCCTCATTCTTCCATCATTCCAATTTAGGCCTATGCACCCCTTATAGCCTTGTTCAATAGGGACAATCAAAATAAAAACTCCTTAAGAGTATGAACTATTAGAACTGTAAAATTCTGAATAATTTCACAAGTTGTTCATACCCCTGAGCCTCCAAACGAGTCTTCATCATAAATAAAAAGGCCTCTTTTCATAAACATTTTTCCCATATCCAACCATGTGATCCCAAAAATCCATCTAGGTCTGAATATTCCATATTATAATTCCTATCGCATGAAGAAATCAAGGTCTCCCCGACCCATTGTGTATTTTTGCTAATATATATCTGATGTAGGTCTATCAACAAGACTTCTTTGATGTCACACCAATTGAAATTCATATATAGGCACCTATTGACAAGACACTTTTATTGTTTCGACGACTGAGGGATTCCCATCGGCAAGAGTGATATTACCAGGGTGAGGTCTCACTGAATGGGTCATGTCTCACCGACCAATGCATGAGGATGTTTATTGGCAGGATTCAGGTCATTAGACTGAGGTCTTAGCGAAATCTTATTGTCTTTCCGAATTTCAATAGAAATATCATATTGGTGAGAAACTTTTCATTAGGGTGAGGTCTAGGTGAGTGGCTCCGATCTTATCGACAATGCGGATGAGTCATATTGATGGTCTTCGGAATAAAGTTATATAGTCTTGCCAACCCTTGTGTCTCACTGATAATGATATGCATCGGTAGGAGTCATGTTATAGAAGTGAGGTCTCACCAAGTGCATTATGTCTCACCGAATAGCACATAGAACGTTGTATCAGCTAGACTAAAGGTATTCAGGATGAGGTTTTAGCGAATTCATGGTGTGTTACCGACTGGTGATAAAGATACACATATCGATAAGACTAAAGTGCATCAGTGTAATGCCTCACCGAGTGGCTCTGGTCTCACTGATGAAGTGAAAGAGTTATATCAATGGGTTATCAGAATGAGGTTGTGTAGTCTTTCCAAATCATTTGTCACACCAAAGTGTTTCATTAGTGAGAGAAAGATTATGTCTCAGCGATACACAAGATGGATGGATGACTTTCAATAAGACAAAGTATTAAGTGTGGGACATCTCCCCGACTCTGAAAGGTCACGATGAAGTGAATGAGATGAAAGGATATTTCTCGGTGAGACATCAATTGTCAATGTGATGGGGAGACATCATAGTGATGTATTGATAGATGACTATTGGTGAGACATTTGCCTTTGGTATGACTACAAAATGTCTCGGTGAGTGCTTAGTGAATAATGGTAGAGCCTGTTTGCAAACTATTGGCCAATATTTGATTGCGAAGCAATTTGTCTTTTTAGATGTAGATATATAAATATCCATTTTTGATTGTAAATTAAGACATGATTAGAGATTAGATATTAGATATATAGTAGATAGATTAGAGATGGATCCATTAGAATAAAAATTTTAGAACAAAGACTATGATCCATGATTTCAAATGGAGATATCAATGAAAATCAATTGATGTGGTGGTTCATTTTAGGTGTCAATTGTCTATTGTGCTTATTGAAAGTATTACTAAGTTGTCTCCAAGATTGATGCTTTCTGGTTGTTTAAATTAATATAACAAGTTTATATGCAGTTTGTCAATGCAAATTTGTTGTGTCTATGTGGTTGATTGATTGATTCTTTCCAAAAAAGATTAAATCCTTTTGATTGATCATAGTAATCAGGGAAATTCATCTGGATCATTAAGAAGAGCTTAGTAATCACAGTATTGCATGTTTATACAAGTTATAAACAAAACATATGCCAAACAATTTGAGTGTTCTCCATAAATAATTTGTCCATTTCTATTTCATTTGACTCTGCATACCCAATAAGGCACTAGTCTCTACATTTCACCATTTAGATTCATTCATTTTCTTTACATCAGTTAACTGAACATATTAGGATTTAGCTTTGACTATTGCTATACAATTTATACCAAATTTAGTTTTATTTGTCCACTCCCATCTACCATTGTGGAAAAAACATTTCAAGAGAGATAAGCACATTAAGTTTGCTTCATTCATATAGGTAACCCACCTAGGACTGGCAACACCTGAAGAGTAGAAGGTTCAATTCATTTGACCTTGTCTATTACCATAAAACGTACCAAGAGATTGGTAGCCTCTTGAGGTTTTCCACCTGCATTTTTGAGAGCTAACAAATTGGCAACTCTGCTAGGGACAGGTCAATTCAGAATCAAGGCCTTAATCATAGATTCAAAAACCTTGTACAGAATCCATTGGGAATAAGAAATATTTTAAAATTTCTCACTTTTAAGAAAGTGAGTGGCGACTCTGATAAAAACATTTCAACACGAATGGAAGAAGATCTCAATATAATGGAGGTCATAGTAGGGCCCCTGCTGGTAGTAGTAAATGGACACACAAGGATGATAGGGTTGATAAAGGTAAAAGGATAAATGAGGACATGTGCATGACGAACAAAGACAAAGCATCAATACCTCATTTTGAAATATATGGTCGCTATGATACATGGAGAGATAATTCAAGCGCAGAGCCTTGTACCCCAGAAGATCAAAGAAATCCTTTTCCTTTTTACAATCCTCAGAAACAGGTTGAGTTTAGAACTAAACTTGAGGCTAAATGAATGAAAAATCAGCAAGAGTATGATCTAAAAATGAAGGGTAATTAGAGTGGACCTATTGATCATGAAACTCCTCAAGATGATTATGAATCTTCAACTTATGATGATATCAAAGCACAATTTGAATCTTAGAGAAAGGAGAGAGAAGAACAGGAGAAAGCCTGGATGATACAAGCAATGAGAGATTTCAACTTGTAGAAAGCTCAAAATACTATTTAGACATCTTGTCTCCCAAAGTATGTACCACCTCATAAGCAGGGTAATCATAGTGTAGGGCCTTCTGACCCATCAAAGGCTCCTCACAATCAGATAGGGAATCAATACAGATAGCCAAACCATCCACCACATATTCCCTCACAATATACAAATTTTCAGCCACTTCATGGTCAGCATTATGTGCCACATCATCATACACAACACAATAATCCGATGTATCAGTATCAATACCCACCTAACCCTCCCCCTCAATACACAACAATGATTAGACAATTAAACTTGGCAAGGTTTCAATTATACCCTTATCATATGGATGGCAATTGGAGAAATATTGTTCCAAATTTTACAAGGAGTAATGTAATTACTATTGAAGAGCATTTAAGGAGTTTCAATGCTTTCATCCAAGATTCAGATGTGTCGTATGAATATTTACACATGAGGCTATTCATGATGTCACTTATTGAAGAAGCTAGGGATTGGTTCAATAGCCTACTAGCAGTCTCTATTAATTCTCTCCAAGAATTTCATGATTGATTCCTCAAGCAATATGGGAATCTAAATGCACCAAATGCTGCTCTTCATGAATTGATGCGAATTCAGAAAAATCAGAATGACTCAATTTATGATTTCAATCAGAGATTCAATAAATTGCAAAAAAAAAACCTCCTTGATCAAAGTTGCCAGATTCTGTAGCATTGAGTGTTTATTTGAATTTTTTTATCATAAAATAGGGTACGAATTAAGAAATAGGTTCCCAAGAGATTTGGCTGAAGCTCAAAAAATAGCACTAACAATTGAAAACACTAGGAAGGCTATTAGGATAATTAGTAAAGAGACAACCTTAGGGCTCCTCAACAAACCAACAATTATCAATATAAGCAAGAAAACACATATAGGAATGAAAGGCCTAGGTTGCATGACACGCCTTATAACACAAACTGGAAGGATGGAAAACCTATAACAGATAGGCCTAGAAACAAAGAAACTCCTGATCCATTGAGAAAGAAGGGAACTTATATGGTGAATAACAATTATTTCTGTGAAGTTTGTGATAAGCCACATTCCCCAGATTATTATGTTGTAGCCCAAAGAATGCAAGAAGAGGGAATGTTGATGGGAAACAGTGGAGAAGATCAGACAGTATATTTGACTTCAAATAATTTTCACCATGTTGAGGAGAGGTACTCATCTTCAGAGGATGAAGGTTATGAGTATGATGTTTCAAATCAGAAATACAATGTCCACATGGCTGAACAAAAGATTCTTTCTGACTCTAAAGATGATTATACAGAGAAACATTCTGTTGAAACACCTACTCAATGCAGTATGAGGAAACTTACTAAAGAGGAGATAGAGAGATTAACTATTGCTGCAGTTGAAGAAGCAAAGAGTAAGTACTGGTTGAGAAATAGGATAGTAAATGAGAAGGAAGGTGTCACCAAGGGAATCTTCATGAAGGATCAAAAGGCAACACAAGGAATTGTGAAGAAAGCAGAAAGAAAACAACATGATAAAAAAATAGAAGATTGTCCAAAAGCAGGAAGTTAAAGAGCTACACAAATAAATGCAAAAGACTAATCAAAAGGAAGAGAACAAAGGAGAAACATTGGAGTAGATGAAAATGATTAAGGTGGAAGGCTCCTCTTTTGACTTCACTCAGGCATTATCCCAGGTAAAAATGTCTATTCCATTACTTGAGATGATTAAAATTGAGTATAGGGATAGTGTTGTTCAATTGATAACAAATGAAAATGAAAAACATATGAATCCTAAAAATAAATTGGCTACTAAAGTAGTTGGTAGGTAAGAGAAAGTAAATATCTCAGAAGTCTGCTTGAGTGATGTATTAATAACTCCCTCGCAAGTTGATCCTTTTTTCACTACATTACTCATAAATAAAAAATTGTTCAGGAATTGCATGGTACACTCTAGTGCTGCCATAAATATTATGCTAGTGGGAGTTATGAAGCAGCTTGGCATGTGGGTTGATACTAATGGGGGAAAGTGCTATGCAATGGATAACTGACCTATTCTTGTGGTGGATATAATGAAAGATGTTGAAGTCAAGCTTGCTGCTTATCCACAAGTGGCTTATAATATAAATATAATAGTAATTGATACCCCTCCTCAGTTTGGGATGCTTTTATCAAGAGAGTGGACAACAGCAGTTGGAGGAAATATCCAGTTTGATTTATCTTATGCAACTATTCTAGTGAATGGTTAGGAAGTCAAGTTGTATAGGGAGCCAAGGATGAACCAGGTTGTTGACTGTGTACCTCAAGATCAAATCAATTGTTTTTGTGATGTCAATCTTGGAAGTTTTAAGATAGAACCAGCCTAGCCAAAATTAACTAATAGTGATCAAATTGAGAAGCATGTGGTACAAAACTACAATGATGTGTGGAAAATGTATTTTGATGGAGCATGTAGCCAAGAAGGTAATGGAGTAGGGATAGTGTTCGTTTCACCTAAAGGTGTTACATTTAAATATTCATTTTTGTTAACATTTGAATGTACAAACAATGTGGCAGAGTATGAATTTGTTAACCGGTTTGAATATAGCTATGAAACACAAAATCAAGTTACTAGTGGTTCTAGGGGATTCTGAGTTGGTTGTTTCACAAATTAAGTCAAAGTATGTAGCAAAACATAAAAGACTGAAACAATACAGGAATGTTTAGTGGGACACAATTGAGTTGTTTGATGCCTTCTCAATTGAGTGGATTGATAGATCAAAGAACATAATGGAATATTTTTTAGCAAATGTGGTGCTAAAAAGAGATGACATTACATTGGTTGGACTATCACAAATTGAGTTCAAGACAAGGCCTGTTGTGCCTGATAACATTTATAGTTGGTAGGTCTTTAAAGATGATACTGACCTTTTGAAATTCCTCCATTGTATAGATCACTATGAAGCCCAAGAGATTGACTTCAACGCCTTTGTTGAAGAAGTGGATGGGAAGAAAATAGTATTTGGGAAGGAGATCTTACAACTTAAAACTAATAAACTTCCTAGAGGACTAGTGGCAATGGAGAGAGTATATGATGGGAGTGATCGGTCCCTCATGAAGCAAGTGCCAGTGAAGAAGGAGGACATTGAAGAGATCAACTTGGGGACTGAGGCGGCACCAAGAAAGGTGTACATAGGGAAGAAAATAAGTCTGACAATTCAAAGAATATTGATAGCACTACTGAGGAAATATAACCATGTATTTGCTTGGTCTTATGAATATCTAAAAGCATATAGGGAAGATTTTTTCTAGCATGAAATACCATTGAATCTAGATGCAAAGCCATTTAGAAAGAAGGAAAGACCCATTAATCCAACATTGGAGCCCAAAATGCAGGAAGAATTAGCAAATCTTAGAGATGGTGGCATTATCAAACCAATCAAGCACTCAACATGGGTCTCAAACCTAGTCCCTATGAGAAAGAAAAATGGAGATATCAGATTATGTGTGGACTTCAAGAGTCTAAACATGGCATCCCTCAAAGATAATTATCCTCTATCCAATATGGAGGCTATATTGCATAAGGTAACAGGGTGCAAACTTTTGTCTATGATGGATGGGTTTTCAGGGTATAACCAGGTCAAGGTCAAAGAATCTAAGCAATATAAGACAACATTTACAACTCCTTGGGGGACATATGTTTATCTAAGAATGCCATTTGGTCTCACTAATGCAAGAGCAACCTTCCAAAGAGCTATGGATGTAGCATTTGCAAATTTGATCAATGCTATCATGGTGGTGTATCAAGATGACCTCACTGCTTACTCAAAGAAGGCTGAAGATCATGTACAACATCTGGAGAAGGTATTTATTAAAGCCTTAGAATATGGTATCAACTTGAACCCTAAGATGTGTCATTTTACAGTCGCAAAGGGTAAGCTCCTCGGACATATTATCTCAAAATAGGGGATTATGATAGATCTTGAAAGGGTTGGGGCCATTGATAAAAGTCCTATCCCTAAAAATATTAAGGCTATACAGTCATTTTTTGGACAAATTAATTTTGTTAGGAGACTTGTTTCTAACTTTACTGAGATCATTAAACCCATATCAAAACTGTTGAAGAAAGGACAAAAAGTAAAGTGGACTGCAAAAGCCTTGGAAGCTTTTATATCCATCAAAAAGGCCATCAAGGAAGCTCATGTCCTCAAGTCTCTAGATTTTTTGAAACCCTTTAAGATATTTTCATTTGCTTCATTACATACTATAGCTGTTGTTATGCTATAGAAGAATGAGGAAGGTCATGAACAACTTGTTTCCTTTTTCAGCAAGTCATTACAGGGGTCAAAGTTGAAATATGATATTTGATGCAATAGTGCATGTTTCAAATAACTCTTCATTCGTGCTTCAGCTGACATATTAATGGCACGACAAGATATAACAAGGTAAGTACAATCAAACATATTTGTGTTGAATTGATTGTAGAAGAGTCAGCAATGCGAACAGAGAACCAGGACATCTTCCATCCTGAGGAGCTCGAGCAATATACTATAAGTGACTACATCACAACTTTTCAAATTTTAGCTTTTGTAACTCTGAAGAAATGGATTCCCCTAGTTCTGGAAAAATTAAAAGTAGAAAACAAGGTGAAAGTAGTCAATCAAAAGGGAAGAAACAAAAAATTGATATAGAACATGAGGGCACTGAACGAAGATTAAACCAGGACCTCATTGATTAGTTGCCTGGTTCAGGGCCTAGAGCTAGAAGGTCTGCATAACTTAGGGTAGAGATTGATAAACTTGATGATAAGTGAAAATTCATAGGAGTAGTCTAGACTACCATAAGGGGGTACAAATTGTTAAATTTCCATTATCATAGAAGAAGTTGTTTTGAACCAGTTTGTAACCCACGAAAGCTGAATGTAGGAAAACTGGTGTGCCCTAATGTAATTGTGAATGTTGAATAAGTAAAATTGTTGGCTGATCACTATGACCCGAAGCATAAATCAATATGTGACCCATCTGGTAAGCCACAAATATATCTGTCTAAAGAGGCAATTGCGCAGGTTTTCAATTTGGAAGGGTTTTGCAATGAGATCATACACAAGGAATTGGAGAAGGAATTCTCGAGGAAGGATACAATTTGATCCTTGACAAACTGCTTCAATACAATATGAAGAGAGGACCACCCAGGAGGAGCTTTGACCCAGAAGGGTATTTCAATTCTACCAAAGAGAAGATAAACTTTGGAAAGTATCAGCATGTGCTCTATCCCTTTGATGATATGATCAAAAATTTGGATGAAGAAAAAGCAAAAATGGTGGTTGAAAGATATAACCAAGGGCTGCATGATGCAGAGCAATTGTCTTCAGGGGAAGAGACACCACAAGATAATGTGCCACAAAGCCAACCAAAAAAGGTATCCAGATTGAGAACTCAGCAGTATGTTTGCCCAACTAGAGAGCTGAGTGTTGAAAGTGGCGATGCAAATGCAAGGCATATTGAGTATAGATCATTTATTTCAGATGATGAGTTCATAAATTCCCCAAAATTCAAGGAATTTTTGTATAAATAGAATGGGGAGGAAATAAGAGAAAAGGTTGATGATGTCACTACAGGAAATGAAGAACAATTGCTAAATGAATTGAGGAAATGTGTGGATGATGAAATGACAAATATGACCCCTAAAAAGGGGAGGAAAATGTTGCAAAATGCTGGTGTCATGATCTTTCCCGGGCTAGATCTCAATTTAGCCCTTGTTTCTGATAGTTTCTTGAGGGACAACAATGCTACACATAAGCTTGACAAAGAAAGTGTAACAGAGGTGTATGTTGGATCAAAGTACAATACTGATGAAGGGTCATTGATGACTTGGGCCTTATACCCACCCCACGAGAAATCAGTAGTTATTGATATAGAAAAAGACATTTGGCCATGTCATGAACCTAGAGGTTGGAGAGGTTGATCTTGTGGCTACTACAAAAATTGGAGTAAATATTGCAAAGCTGAATAAAGCCCAAATTCAGATGTTGATAAAGGAAAGGGAGATGTACAAAGCAAATAATGAAAGAATGTTGACAGAAAATGACAAATTAAAAGATTTGGTAGGCATTTCAATGGGGCCAACCAAGATGCTCACTCAAGGAGAAAGCTCTCAGATAAATGATCATTGGGTAGGATCAAGTGCTTATTCCAAAGGAAAGCATGATGCAATTGTTGCAATAATCAAGAAAAGGCAGGATAGTTTATGCTACGCCCTTAATATTATTGTACATTAGGTTATGAATAGTCGGCTTGTGGCTATCTTAACTCTCTATTAAGACATATTATCATTAGTATATTGTTATTTAGTTGTTTAGGTCGGCCTAAGTCTTATATAGGTGTGTCTAAGTCGGCCTAGGTGATATCCTTGGCATAAATAGGTATATATAGGATGTTGTGAGTCTTATTTCATCATGAAGTGTGAAGTGTGTTCTCATTAGAGATATTTGGAGGTTTTCCGCCTCAAAGTGGCTTGTTATTCTCAGTTATTATCAAGTATTTGCAGCATATTTCATATCATATTCTTCTATTGTGCAAGTTATTTCATAACAGGTGGTATCAGAGAATGATCTTGGCACCATAGAGGCTAGGTTTTTCTCAATTTTAGAGGCGATTTTGGGAAGAGCATATCTTTCATATTTTGGCGAATTTTTTTCTAATTTTTAACGGGTTTTTGAAGAACATATTGAAGAAGCTACAGTACAGATTTTAGAAGAATTGGAGCAGAATTAAGTGAATTATTACAGAATTAGTGTTTCTACACTATTTTTTTGGAATCTACATATCTCGCACATCTTGTTGAATTGGAGTCTAATTTTTATTGGGTTTTTGAAGACATAATAAAGAAGATTACAGTAAAAATTTGAGAGAATTTAAGTTTTAGTTGTCTGATTTATTTCAACATTAGTAGTTTCCATCATGCCAAGGCCTGGAACAAGGGGTAAAAAGAATGTCACTCCGGGGAAGACTCCTGATGAGGATGGTGAAACAATCAAGGATATTACTCATAATGAGGAAATAAATAAGGTCAAGGAAGACATTTCCTCAATTAAGATGGATATGTGTGACCTAAGAGGAGATATATCGGACATACGAAACATGTTAAGCACCTACAGGGCTGAATCAAGAAAGGAGTACTCAAACGGCCAAGGTGAAAATTCTAGGTCAGCTACTACTGACACAAGCTTTAGTACTCCTATGGGGTCTAGGAATTTATTTCCAAAGGTGGATATGTGCAAGTTTGATGGTAAGGATCCTCTAACATGGATAAACCAAATGGAGATTTTTTTTGAAGTACACCAAATCCCAAATGGACAAAAGGTCATGATGGCTTCCTTATATCTATAACTAGATCAGTTCATTTGGTATCATTGGCTTTGCACTCATCGAGGTAAAAAGGGGCTCACCATCTATTGGTCAATTTTTACAGAGGAACTCCAAGCACAATATAGCAATAGCGTCACAAAATACTTCTTCAGCCAGCTAGCTAAACTTCAACAAACAGGATCAGTTAAGGATTATATTCAGCAATTCCAAAATCTATCCTTAAGGGTGGATACAATTACGAAGGAAAACTTGAATGACTTATTCTTGGGTGGTGTCAAGGATCACATTCAACATGAGGTATGCATGTTTAGCCCTATTTCCATAAATGAGTCTTTTATCTTAGCACACAGGGTAGAGGAGAAGTATTTGATTCCTAAGAAGCAAGGGGCTAATGTGACAAGAGAAAGGATATTCAACACAAGCTACTAAGTTGACTCCACAACAAATTGAGGAGAAAAGAGTAAAAGGCTTGTGTTTCAATTGTGATAGCAAATATAGTCGAGGACATAAATGTAGTGAAAAGAAATTGTTTTATATTAAAGGTCCCAATGAGGAAGAAGAGGAGGAAACCATACTAGAAGATGAAAGGGAGTCAAATGATGAATCACATGATTCTCAACCAATCATTTCTTGTCATGCGCTCTCAGGTTTCAGCACTCCACAAACTCTCAAGGTGGTGGGGTTCCTAAAGAAGCAATAGGTAATAGTGTTGATCGACTCAGGTAGTACTAATAATTTCATCAACAAAAAGTTAGCTACTCATCTAAATTGTTTCATATATCCCGCTCCAGAGTTTTAAGTATTGATTGGAGATGGTGGTATAGTTAGTTTTTTAGGGAAGTGTCATAGCATTAAATTATCCATGGGAGATTATCAACTTGATACCGCAATGTATGCGATATCCATGGGTGCAGCATATATTCTTTTGGGAGTACAATGGCTTACTACATTAGGAACAATTGAGATGAACTTCCAAGAACTCTTCATGAGATTTCAATCGGAAGGAAGGCTAGTAGAGCTAAGGGGGTTGAAGGAAAAATCTCCACAAATGGTAAGCTCTCATCAAATGCAAAAGTTACTTAAGAAAGGAGTGGATGGATTTGTGGCCCAACTATGTTCATTAGAAATCTCTCAATCTAATACTCCTGCTCATCTAGATTTGCAAGCTATAATTGATCATCACTCAGTTCTTCTTGGAGATATGCCTAAAGGACTTCCTCCTAAGAGGGATCATGATCATGCCATATTGTTAGTCCCAGGGAGCCAACCACCGAATATCAGGCCTTACAGGTATCCACACATACAAAAGAGTGAGATAGAAAAGATTGTTGAAAAGATCCTAGAGGCAGGAATCATCAGGCATAGCCAAAGTGCTTACTCCTCACCTGTGGTGATGGTACGTAAGAAGGATGATACTTGGCGCATGTGTCTAGATTATAGAGTGCTCAACATGTACACCATTAAAGATAAGTTTCCAATTCCAGTCATTGATGATTTTCTAGATGAATTAAATGGAGCTATGTTTTTTACCAAGTTAGATCTTAGATCTGGTTATCACCAAATTCGATTAAGGAGGAAGATATTTGTAAGACAACATTTCAGACTCATGAGGGTCATTATGAATTTTTGGTGATGCCATTTGGTCTTACCAATGCACCATCTACATTCCAAAGTTTGATGAATTAAATTTTTAAGAAGTTCTTGAGAAAGTTTGTTTAGTATTCTTTGATGATATATTAATTTGTAGCAAGATTTGGGAAGAACATTTGCAACATGTGGAACAAGCATTACAAATACTTGAAGATCATAAACTCTATGCTAAGCCATCCAAGTGTGCTTTTGGTCTTACAGAGGTGGAGTATTTGGGACACATAGTTTCACATGAAGGAGTAAAGGTGGACACTAACAAAATTAAGGCTATCATGGAATGGCCTATTCCAAAAACCATTAAGAAACTGAGAGGATTCTTGGGATTGATAGGGTACTATAGAATATTTGTGAAGAATTATGGTAGTATAGCAGCACCTCTCACAACTCTATTGAAGAAGGATTCTTTTCATTGGAACGAGTCTACCAATACAACATTTGAGAGATTGAAGGAGGCTATGTGTACAACTCCAGTACTAGCCACTCCTGACTTCACCAAGGAATTCATTGTGGAATGTGATGCTTTTGGAAATGGGATAGGAGTAGTGCTCATGCAAGAAGGTTGACCAATTTCTTTTTAGAGTCGTCAATTAAAAGGTAAGAATCAAGTAAAACCTATTTATGAGAAGGAAATGCTAGCAATACTCCATGCAATGAAACAATGGTAGCCTTATCTATTAGGTAGACATTTCAAGGTTAAGACAGATCATGATAGCCTAATTTTTTTTTGGAACAACGACTATCTTCTTAAGAGCAACAAAAATTGGTCACTAAGATGTTAGGATATGACTTTGAGATTGTATATAAGAAAGGGAAAGAAAATATTGTCACAGATGCACTGTCAAGGAAGGTTGAGAAAGATGAAGCCTTATTGTGTGCCCTTTCAATATTACAGGCAAATTGGGTGGAGGAAGCCAAAGTAGAGTGGAAAAATTATGTTGCGACAAGTAATCTCATCAAGCAATTAAAAAGTGATCCTAGTAGTTTAGATAAGTTTTTTTGGAAGCGAGATACTCTTTGGTATAAAGAGCATTTGTATCTTTGCAAGAATTCTAACCTTAAAATCAAGATTCTCATCGAGTTGCATGAGTCTCCAATGGGTGGTCATTCAGGATTTTTGAAGACATATCATCGAGTCAAGCAGTATTTCTTTTGGGAGGGGCTAAAGTGTGATGTTCAAAAATTTGTGGCTAAATGTTTGGTGTGTCAAAGGCATAAAGGGGAGACAATTAAGACACCAGGTCTCTTGGAACCCTTATCTATTCCTAGCTAGCATTGGGAAGAGGTATCCATGGACTTCATCATAGGGCTTCCCAAATCTAAAGGACATAATGTCATCATGGTGATAGTTGATCGACTCACTAAATATGCACATTTCATTGCATTAGCACATCCTTTTACATCAAGTGTAGTGGCTAAAGCTTTTTTGGAAAATATCCAAAAGATACATGGTACACCTAAAGTTATTGTTAGTGATCGTGATCCTATCTTCATTAGTCACTTTTGGAAATATTTATTCTCATGTTTGGGTACTCAATTGGCTCTTAGCTCTTCATACCACCCTCAATCAGATGGGCAAATGGAGGTTGTTAATAAGTGTTTGGAAGGATATCTACGCTGTTTCACTTCAGAGAAATAGTCTCAGTGGGTAGATTGGCTACCACTTGCAGAATGGTGGTATAACACTTCTTTTCATAGCTCATCAAAAATGTCTCCATTTTTTGCACTTTATGGATATCATCCTCCTTGCATCACATCATCAATTAAGGTGTCCCCAAGAGTTTAGGCAGTAGAAGACCACTTGCTTCATCAACAACAAGTACTTTTAGGACTCAAGGAGAATTTAGCCATGGCACAAAATTGAATGAAACAATAGGTAGACCAACATCGTAGTGAAAGAAGTTTTGAAGTTGGGGATTGGGTCTTCTTGCTATTGCAGCACGATAAGAAAATCTCACTAAAGCAGCAAAGAAAGAATAATAAGTTGTCTCCAAAGTATTATGGTCCATACCAAATCATGCAAAAGATTGGTAGTGTTTCCTACAAGCTTGAGTTGCCACCAACAACAAAGATACATCTAGTTTTTCATGTTTCTTGTTTGAAGAAGGTAATTGGGCATAATATTCTGACTCAAACAACACTTCTTGACCTGGATGAAGAAGGAAGAATCATTTTGGAACCAGAGTGCATTCGTCAGACATGCACAAAGAAGTTGAGGAATAGAACTATCACTGAGTATCTCATCCAATGGAAGAAGTTACCAGTTGAAGATGCCACATGGGAAGACAAGGAGTTCATTCAAAAGTTTCCAAACTTGATTAGCATTCAGGACAATGCTTATTTGAAGAAGGGGAGCATGCTACGCCCTTAATATTATTGTACATCGGGTTATGAATAGTCAGCTTGTGGCTATCTTAACTCTCTATTAAGTCATATTATCATTAGTATATTATTATTTAGTTGTTTAGGTCAGCCTAAGTCTTATATAGGTGTGTCTAAGTGGGCCTAAGTTATATCCTTGGCATAAATAGGTATATATAGGAGGTTGTGAGTCTTATTTCATCATGAAGTGTGAAGTGTGTTCTCATTAGAGATATTTGGAGGTTTTCCCCCTTGAAGTGGCTTGTTATTCTCAGTTATTATCATATATTTGTAGCATATTTCATATAATATTCTTCTATTGTGCAAGTTATTTCATAACAGTTTAACAGCTTGGTTGAATAAACTTTGGGGAAAACATCCACATACTCTTGCTGCATTAAAGGAGCATGAAAGGATGGATGGACAAATTATTGAGAAATTTCATGAAATAGATCAAAGAGATGCTTCTAACAGTGCAACAATTGAAGCTGCAAATAATATTATAAATCGACATCAAAACTTCTACAATGAGTTGCAAGGGGATGGACAAGTTTTGATAAATGCTTCCAAGAAAACATTGATTGCATTCTCTGATGACAAAGGGGAACTGAAAGAAGCTTCCAAATGGAAGAATGAGAGTGAGTCATTGCTAAATGAAGTCATGAGGATAGCTTCTGCGGAGGATACAACGTTAGATGAAGTGAGCGAACAGAATGAGAAGATGATGAAGATGGAGATCACGATCCGGGACGTGGTTGGAGATGCGGATACATACGAGCACTGAGATTATTTGGATAATCTTGCTAAAAATCACTTGTGGCTAAATAGAGCTTAATTATCCTCTAATCTTTTTGTTTTGTAAACATGTGACATTTCAATTTTTGAAAGGACGCATCCTTCGTATTCTCAATGTTTAAATATTTGTTTTTGAAATGAAATGGAGGATGCCGATAAGTAGAATAGGATAGAGGATAGAAAATATAGAGTCTAATACAATGTTTTTTCCAATATGAGCCTATGTTGCATGTTTCAAATCATGGAGATATCAATTGAAATCTAATAATATGGTGCAGTTCTTTCTAGTATCAGTTGTTTATGGTGTTCGTTTAAAGTATTATTGAAGTTGTCTCTAGTGTGGTGTTTTCTGGTTATTTAAACTAGTGTAACAAGTTTATATCTAGTTTGTTAGTGCACATTTGTTGCATCTATATGGTCAATTTATTGGTTCTTTCTAGTAAAGATTAAACCCTTTAAATTGATCATAGTAATTAGAGAATGTCAATTGGATCACTAAGAAGAACTCGGTAATCATAACCTTGCATGTTTATACAAGTTATAAACTAAATCAAATGCTAAAGAACTTGAATGTTTTCCAGAATGAAGTACTTGTTTCAGATTTCTCTTAACTTTGCATACCCAATAAGGCACTAGTCTCTGCATTTTCACCATTAATATTCATTCACTTTTTTTTTTACATTTGTTAACTGAGCATATTAGGATTTAGTTTGAATATTGGTATACAATATATACCAAATTTAATTTTATTTGTCCATTTTCATTTTCCATTGTGGAAAAATCACTGTAAAAGAGAAGATCATAAGTTAGGTCTGCCCAATTCATATAGGTACACTCGCTTAGGTCTAGCAGCACCTAAAGAGTAGAAAGCTTAAACCATTTGGCTTTGTCTATTACCCTAAAATGTACCAAGAGATTGGCAACCTCTTGAGGTATCCTTACCTGCGTTTTCAAGAGCTAACAGGTGGATTAACAAAATTGAGGAATTTGATATGGAGATACAAATCACTAAATTGGTGAGAGGCCAGGGTTTGGCTAGATTAATGGTAGAAGCGAATATTAAAGTGAATCAAGTTTGCAATATAGAAGGGGAAGAAAATGCAATTGCTAGCATTGAGCATACTCCTTGGTAAACAGACATCATGTATTACCTTAAATACATGAAGTACCCAAAAGGATTGATTAATAGCCAGAAAAGGACTTTAAAGCTGCAAGCATCTAAGTATGTATTCATGGAAGGTGATTTGTTTTGGAAGAACATGGATGGTATACTATTGTTGTGTCTAGATGAATCACAAGAAAAGTATGTCTTAAGGGAAATGCATGAAGGGATTTGTGGAGGCCATTACTCTGCAAAGACAACTGTGCATAAAATTCTTAGGGTAGGTTATTACTGGCCAAAGGTTTTTAATGACTCTTTTACATATGTAAGAAAATGTGAAGCCTACGAGAAATTCTCTGGAAAATTAAAGTATCAGGGAGCTTTGCCACTTCGACCCTTGCAGGATGATGCCCCTTTTCATCAATGGGGAATTGATTTCATTGGAGAGATACAAGAAAAATCAAGTGGAGGACATAAATGGATATTGGTGGCCACTAATTATTTTACCAAATGGGTAGAAGCAGTCCCAACTAAGCAAGCTACTAGTAAAGTTGTGAAAAATTTCCTAATGGATAACATCATTACTCGATTTGTACACCACTAAGACTAATCACTAACAATGGGATGTGTTTCAGATTAGATGAATTCAAAAATTTCTATAGCACATATGGCATTACCATTTCTTATGCAACTCCTTACCATCCACAAGCTAATGGTCAAGTAAAGTCTAGCAATAAAAGTCTTCTGAAGATTATAAGGAGGATGCTAGGTTAGAATAAGAAGACTTGGGATTCAAAATTGAAACTGGCTATATGGGTTGATAGAATCACTGTAAATAAGGTAATTGGAAAGTCCCCATTTGAGTTAGTATATGGAACACAAGCCAGGATGCCTTTACAAAATTTGTTATCAGTCTATAAGTTTGTCCTTTAGGAAGATTTGGATATTCCAAAACCAATGGAGGAAAGAATGGAGTAGCTAGCTAAACTTGATGAAATAAGGAGAGTTTCCCAAAACCAAAACATAAATTTGCAAGCACAGATGAAGTATTTGTTTGATAAAAAAGAAAAAGATAGAAAATTTGAGGTGAGTGATCTAGAGCTGATGTGGAATGCAAGGTATCAGGAAAAAGGAAAGCATGGGAAATTTGAAGCCTTGTGGCTGGGACCTTTTGTGGTTGTTGGAAAGAAAGATGAAGATTCATATTACCCACAAAACATGATTGGTGAAGGTCACGAGTTGCCTGTACATGGGAAATTCTTGAAGCATTTTTTCTCTTGAACAACACAGAGGATTAAGGGTTGCCAGTGCATGGACATCTCTTGATAACCCTCTTTAAAATTCTTTTCCATGCACAATAGTTTAGGATTTTGTTCATCTCCATTTCTGCTCATTCTGTCTTGCTCATTTTATCCATCACATTGAATTTGGTCCCCTCACCCATAAATCTGGATCCTTGCAATGATTTCACAACCATTCATCCCTAGATGGAGCCACTATTAAAACTACAAAAATATGAATAATTTCACAAGTTGTTCATACCCCTAAGTCTCCAAATGAGTCTTCATTATAAATAAAAGGAATATTTTCATAAACATTTTTCCCATATCTAGCCATGTGATCTCAAAAATCCATCTAGGTCTGAATATTCCATATTATAATTCCTATCAGCATGAAGAAATCAAGGTCTCCCTAACCCATTATGTATTTTTACTAATATATATCTGCTGTAGGTCTATTGGCAAGACTTCTTTGATGTCACATTGATTGATATTCATATATAGGCACCTATTGGCAGGACACTTTTATTGTTTCAGCAATTGAGGGATTCCCATCGGCAAGAGTGATATCACTGGGGTGAGGTCTCACTGAACGAGTTGTGTCTCACCGACCAATGCATGAGGAGGTTTATCTACAGGAGTCAGGTCATTGGACTGAGGTCCTAGCGAAATCTTATTGTCTTATCGATAGGCAACAGAAATAGCATATCGGTGAGAAACTTTTCATTGGAGTGAGGTCTTGGCAGATGGCTCTAGACTTGCCATCAATATGGATGAGTCATATCAATGGCCTTTGGAATAAAGTTATATAGTCTTTCCCACCCTCGTGTCTAATTGATAAGGATATGCATCAGTAGGAGTCATGTTATTTAAGTGAGGTCTCATTGAGCGCATTATGTCTCATCGACTAGCACATAGAATGATGTATCAGCTAGACTAAAGGTATTCAGGATGAGGTCTTAGAGAATTCATGGTGTCTTACCGACTAGTGATAAAGATACACATATCGGTAAGAATAAAGTGCGTCAAAGTAATGTCTCACCAAGTGGCTCTAGTCTTACCGATGAAGCAAAATATTTCTATCAATGGGTTATCAGAATTTGATGTCGTGTAGTCTTGCTAACTCGTTTGTCATGCCAAAGTGTTTCATCGGTGAGAGAAAGATTATGTCTCAGCAATACACAAGATGGAGGGATGACTTTTGGTAAGACAAAGTATTGTTTGTTGGACATCTCCCTGACTCTTAAAGGACACGGTGAAGTGAATGAGACGAAAGGATATTTCTCAGTGAGACATCAATTTTTGATGTGACAGGGAGATATCATAGCGATGTATTGATAGATGACTATCGGTGAGACATTGGCCTTCGGTATGACTACAGGATGTCTCAGAAAGTGCTTAGCGAATAATGGTAGATCCCATTTGCAAACTATTGGCTAACATTTGATTGCAAAGCGATGTGTCTTTTCAGATCTAGATATATAAATATCCATTTTTTATTGTAAATGAAGACATGATTAGAGATTAGATATTAGATATATAGTAGATAGATTAGAGATGGATCCAATTGAATAAAATTTTTAGAATAGAGACTATGATGCATGATTTCAAATGGAGATATCAATGAAAATTAGTTGATGTGGTGGTTCATTTATGGTGTCAATTGTCTATTGTGCTTATTGAAATTATTACTAAGTTGTCTCCAAGATTGATGCTAGTTTATATTCAGTTTGTTAGTGCACATTTCTTGTATCTATGTGGTTGATTGATTATTTCTTTCTAGAAAATATTAAATCCTTTTGATTGATCACAGTAATCAGGGAAATTCATCTTGATCATTAAGAAGAGCTTAGTAATCACAGTCTTGCATGTTTATACAAGTTATAAACAAAACATATGCCAAAAAAATTGGGTGTTCTCCAGAAATATGTTGCCCATTTCTATTTCATTTGACTCCACATACCCAATAAGGCACTAGTCTCTGCATTTCACCATTTAGATTCATTCATTTTCTTTACATTTGTTAACTGAACATATTAGGATTTAGCATTGAGTATTGCTATACAATTTATACCAAATTTAGTTTTATTTGTCCACTCCCATCTGCCATAGTGGGAAAAAAATTTGAAGAGAGATAAGCACATTAAGTCTGCTTCATTCATAGAGGTACACCCGCCTAGGTTTGGTAGCACCTGAAGAGTAGAAGGTTAAATCTATTTGACCTTGTCTGTTACCCTAAAACGTACCAAGAGATTGGCAGGCTCTTGAGGTTTTCCGCCTACGTTTTTGAGAGCTAATAGGAAGAAGACAAAATGAATTGATTTTAGACACCTTACAAGGACCCCTACAAGTCGTCAAAACCCCAAGACATGGCAGCCAAGAGGAAAACCACAATGGACTAAACTTCCACACCATAAGGAGGCCTAGATTGGCTGCACAGTGCTAGAACTTGAGTATCTTGGCACACCCCTAAGCCAAAAAAAATGTTGCTACAAATTAATTAAACACATTTCAACATTCCCAAACACCCTCATTACAACAACGCCCACAAAACTAGCAAAACTCAAAATTTTACCTATAATTCTAGGCTTGTCACATAGAGATGCCAGGCCTAGGGCATCAATGATCTCCCTCCAAACTCCATGCCATCCTCTGAATTTTTTTGCATCATGAAATATATTACAAACCATGTCATTCCACCAAATATTAGGCTTTGATCATGAAGGAATGGGGAGGGACAACCATTTTAAAGATCAAACCCTGGTTTTTGAGGATTTCAGACCCACTTTCAGACAAACAATTGTAACTTCCTTAATCCTTGAGGAAATTTCACCAAATCACCACAAAATGAAATATACTTCACCCCTCTATCAATCCATGTAAGAGATACATCTGTATAGAGAGGTTTCTATCCGTACCAAGCAAGTTAGCAGAGAAAAACATAGAAAATTAGAGAAACAAAGTTTTTCCTTCATTCAATTCTTCTAAAAAATCATTCAACAACCTTTACTTGACCCAAAGGAGGAATTTTAAACTTTTTTCAACTCCTTCCAATGTCCCTCAACTAATTTTTGAATTATGGAACCATTGGAGGACTAATGACACTTGATAACACTTGATTTGGAAAAGTTGACAATCACTTATAACAACCTGTACTCAAATGCCTCAATGGACTTCATTTCAATACAAATTGATTTGGGACACACCTATTACAATTAAAAACAAAAAATTTCATCATCCCTACTACTTGGCTGCATCATGGCAACATTTTCCTTGCTTAATCCTAGATGCACCAAGTTTACAATAGTGATTTGAGACCTATTCCAAACCATTGTAAAACACTACAAATGGTCCACTGAACCTTATTACATCATAATCACTTTGAAAAAAAAAACAAAAAGTGACTAAAGCCTCATGGAGGCATGAAAACCCCAAGGTGCCCCTGCACCATCATGGTAGCCTTGTAGGTCATTTTGGTCTTGATAATACATTGGAGCAATTGAAGAGGCACTACTATTGGGAAAAAATGCAATTTGATATGAGAATATTTGTGAGTGCACTTTTTTTCAAAGAGCTAATGGATTTAGCACTAATGTAGGGTTATATCAACCTCTCCCCATTCTCGATAGGATTTGGGAATCACTTAGCATGGATTTTGAGATGGGGTTGCCTAGAACTCAAAGGGGTTTTGATTTGGTGTATGTTGTTTTGGACAAGTTTTCTAAGATGGTACAATTTATACCTTGTGACAACACTCATTATTCTTCATACATTGCAAGAATCTTCTTCAAAGATGTGGTAAGAATCCATGGTTTTCCTCTTAGCATTGTATTGGATAGGGATAGCATATTTTTTGATCATTTTTGGAGAACCTAATTGAAGAAACTTGGTACTAACTTGAGTTTTAGTTCTACCTATCAACCTCAAACTGATGGGAAGACTGAATGGGTGAAAATAAGAGTATTGGAAACCTCCTAAGATTCCAAAAAAAGGAGCATTGAACACAATGGTATCTAGTTTTGCCTCAAGCTAAGTTTGCATACAATTATTCAATGAATAGAAGTGTTGGAAAGAGTTCTTTTGAAATTTTTTATAGTATGTAGCCAAGGGGTGTGTTTTAGTTAAGAGATGTTATTGGGATGGAAAGGAGTGTTGAAGGTGAATAATTTGTTGTGGCAATGCAAGAAATCCACCAATAGGTTATGGAGAATCTTTAGAAGAATGTTGACAAGTACAAGCACAATGCTGATCTAAAAAGGAGAGAGGTTCATTACAAGGTTGGAGACTTGGTTTTGGCTCACTCGAGAAAGAAATGGTTTCCTAAAGAGTAGTACTCTAAACTAAAAATGAAGAAGATAGGATGATGAAAGTGGTACACAAGTTTGGAGAGAATGCCTATGAGATAGAACTTCCTCCTGGAGTTTCCATTTCTCCTATTTTTAATGTTTCTGATGTTTACCCTTATAAAGGGGATGTTGTTGTAGGTGATAACGTAGGATCATCAATGCTCTTAGATGAGGATTAGATCATGTATCTTCCACCAAGACAACCCTTGGAGTTGGAATACATCTTGGACAACAAAGAGCTTAAGAAGACAAGGAGAAAGGTCTACTACCAATATTTGGTCAAATGGTGAGGTCTTCCTATGGAGGATACAACTTGGATGACTGAGGATGATATTTTCAATCATGGTTGTACAATTGTAGGTTTGTCCTCAAGTGCAACTTGAGCTTTCTTTTCCCCAGGACTATGGTGCAAGGGCACCCACAAGTTTCCATGCCTCTAAGGGGTCAAAAGTTGGAATTTTGTTTTGTTTTGGTTTTTATAATGTAATAAGGTCTTCAAGGACCATTTCATGTGTGTTGAAATTGGTTTTGAGTCATTACATGTCAGTTAGGGTCTAGATGCAAAATATTGTCAATGTTGCACAATGTTGTCAAAGCAACTTTTGCACTTTTTGTCATAATAGGGATAATCATGTTTTGTTGAGTCTCTAATTTGAATATGGTTGTCTACCATTGGGAATATGTTGGTAAGTGGTTAAAAGGAATTGTACAATCAACACAATGGTTGGTTGTTGAAATTTTGAAGTGAAAGTAATAGAAAAAATATGTTTTGTGTAAATCTAAACATTTCCTTGCTACTATTCTATGTTGTACAAATTTGTACAATTCTGTACTAATTAAAAATTAATTTTTGATGGAAGCACATTGATTGTAACTTTTTTTGTAGTTGGTTTCATTTGTTTTCATTTATATTTGATCAAGTTAGAGAAATTTCTTCTCGGACTAGTCTAAATCGTAGGTAGGGTAACCAACGAGAAAGAAAAATGCATACCTTTTCATTCCAATTATAGAAACTCCTAAAACTCAGTGGAATGGCTTGTGTTGGTTAGTATTTTGGTTTCCCAAACTTGCAAAGGTAGAAGATGGATTTTGGCATGTGTGGGAATTTTTAAAGGTATGATATCTTCATGTATCAGACCTAGAGAGCCCTAATGATTTCAAAAAAATGATGTATGCCATTGTAGGGGTGACCCTTGACATAGAAATTAATTATTTGGGTCATGTGAGACATTTTGAAGGTGTTAGAATGAGTGTTGAATCCTTGTGAATCCCTAAACACATTTGGAGCATGCTTAGTTGCCTAATTAGGCCTAGTCAAGTGATAGGATAATCAAAACCCCACTTGGATTTTGGATATGTTTCTAAATGGCCAAAAGGGTATCTAGAAATTCTCCTAAATTTTGAATACAATGCCTTCCCCACAAGTTATGTCCAAAAAACCATGTGTGAAAGGCTACTAGCAAGAATGAAGGACTGTGAAGGGAAAACCACCAATTGATGTTTGAGGGTTTGGAAGAGTGATTTTTTGTGTGTGTATTAAGATTATTTATGCCTGCTTTGCATAATTATAGAAATTGGAGATATTCTTAATGAAATTGGAGACAACCATAGACCCCTTTAGATTAATAGAAATATGACATCATACCCTAGAGTGAACCTAGTATGGTTAAGACCTGACTACTATAATCTTGGGATTGAGCTGAGTTAACCTTTTCCTAGAACATGGACACTTGAGGTTTCCTTGGTTAAGTATTTCAAGAAGATAGTTTCTTGTTTGTTTTCCTATGAGGATTTTATATACATTGTTGCTATGAGCAACATCGTTGTCAATAGGACCCATACACCCAAAGTGGTGTATGAGTCCTAGACCACCAAATCTAGGCCACACAACCTAAAAATGTCTAAATTATGATTGGATGTTGATTTGTGTTAGGATTATCCTCTAAAATATGCATTAAATGAGGCTTGTAGATGCAAAACATGGCCAATTAAAGCATAAAGAAGCCCAGTTATTAATGAAAACCTTAGAAAGGTGTGAAAGTGTGTTACAACACTCTAGATAAGGCATGATTAAGTTTTTTAAGTTCACAAGGGCCTAATACCTAATGTGAATGTGTCAAGCACACTACAACACTAAATCAGGGCAACATTAATCTTAGTTTAATAAGGAAGGCCCAAACAAGCAAGGAAAACTAAAGGGATACTTTTTTTGTTGCCGTAGGTAGGATGGAGGTGCAATTGCAAGGAAAATTAAAAATGTTCAAAGAGATGGAGAGGTGTGGGATACCTAAAATTTTGAAAGAAGATGAAACTGTGAAAGATTTTAACACTTGGAAAATAGAGTTTGGGGACCTACTTGATCATTTCCCTCAGTTTATAAATGTTTTTGCAAAACCTAATTTGTAAATTTTGAATAGTACAATTAATGATGAAAATTGAAGTGAATATGGATGCAATTGTTAAGGAAGAATGTTAGTTGGTGCAATATATAAGGCACATGATACCAAGGTTTAGAAATTGTTATATCCTATATGGCCTAGTGGGGAGGAGTAAATGCATCGATTAAAAAATTTACAGATTAAGCCTTTGATATATCAATGTTTAAATATTGTCCCTCCTCCATTCAAATGTGTTTATGTAAGTTGTCTGATGTATAGTTTCTCATTTTTTTTCTCCTTTTTTTATGCTTTATGTCATTGGTGTATTGGGAGTACGTGGTGTTTGTGGAAGAGAATCTTTTTTATTGTTTCTTTCCCAACTTCTTCTAAGTGGTGCCTTTTGGAAGGCTGGAGCATTTTCAATAACATGGGAATGATTACTTTTGGAATGTACAACTCTCTCCTCTAGCATTTTCTTTCCATGGAATGTGGAGAATCTTCTTCAACAAATTGATGGATATGGTTACTCATTCGATACTTTCCTTCATGGATGGTTTTGGTCCATTTTCAAAAATGTAATTGAATGTCAACTATAAATGTGACATGTGTCAATTCTCTTGAAGCTTTTTTTTCTCCCTTGGTTTTATTAAAGGAAATTCAGGGCTAATTATATTGGTTGTTGGTTAGTCGATATATGTAAAATTTTGTGACTAGGTATAAATAATAGAAGTATGAGTTTGTTCTAGGTTTTAAAAGGTTTTAGTCTTGTAGTGGTGAATGTTGATAATAGTGCTATCACATTTTGGAATATAAATGTCAAATATTCAATGCCAACATTCTCCAATGTATACATTGCATAGATTATGAATAAAAGTGAATCAATGACTATTTATGTTCATCTTTGTTGTCTTTCCTTTGAGTTTTTGTTCATTTTTAACAGGGATAAAGGTTTATTTGAATGTATGCATGGATAATTAAGTATTGTTGGCTTAGTTTCTTAGTTCAACAATGTAAGGAAGCATTGACAAGCTTTGTTGTGATAGGTATAATGTTATTAGATATTTTCAATTACATTCTTTAAGATCATGTACCCTAGGATAAGGCACTAATCACCATAGGTCTGAATGTTATGTTATAGTTTTCTAGATCTTTCATAGAAACTATATTCAAATCAATTTTAATCTTCATGATCTATGTGAATGAAATTCAATCTAAAATTATATATTTTCTTATTCTTTAATGTGATATCATCATAAGGAATAGATGGATCCTTAAGGTATTCATCTATTAATTAGTTAAAGGATAATTTATATGATGAATTTACAATGCATATGATAATTGGCACAAGAATATCTAAATATACATTATAGGGATCACCCTCCCATATTTTGTAGAGCTCAAAGTGTAGAAGGAAAGCTTAGAAAGCTTTCACTTGTTTGTTGGCCAATCCCTCAAATTTATTGACAATTTAATATGGCACATTCATATAACACAATTGAGATAAACTTGGTTCATTAAAAATAACCAATAGATTCATGACTCTTGTGGTGACAAAGCTAGTCCTATGTCTCTAGGTCAGACAATGAACAAACAAAGTCAATGAATTTTCTTGTTCTCTGTTGTTTGAAGAACAATTCATAAAATGTTTTTGTATTATATGGGTTAAGTTCTAGCTCTATTTTTGTTACCTATTAGGGTATGTTCAAAGTTCTCTCTGAATTTACAAAAGCTTCTCAAAATTATGATATATTTTCATTTCCCAATTTAGTGGGACATGACTCTAAAGTCTCTTGTGTTAGTGAAAATTTTAAAATTTAGATAAAGAAAGAAAGAGATTTATAAGAAGATATTTGAATCCATGAGAGGAAAAAGGAGAAATATGAAGAAGAATCTTGAGTAGAATTTGGAAGAAAAACTACCATGAATTAAGAAGTCATTATGGAAAGAAAAAATGTAGAAGCAAGTAAGTTTGTTAATACTATTGATCTTACATCTACAAATTTAAATGAAAATTATCATAAAGAAACAATTGAATATGGTATGCCTCTTGATGGTGAGGGAAATCTTGCTACAAGTTGTGAGATCCACCTTTCAGCGCGAGGGGTTTTCTATGTTTCATGTTACTTGTACGGAAAACTTTTGATTTTTTTTGGATACTTTGATACCTTGGAATCTAGTTTGGACATACAAATGCTATCATAGATATGCTATAGATAGACATGTATTTCAATCTTCATTGATATGGCATTGTGATATTATGATGATTATTGGTTTTGTGATAATTTGAATTAATTTGATGATCCTGTTAATGTTAAATTAAAAGCTTAAGATAATGTAGTGTGTTATGTAGTAGGTTTGATTAATCTAATGATGTTGTTATTATTATCTTATGGGGATTTGAAAATGTGATTCATTTTGTTAGAATTGACCTTGTTAGTAATAAGCTAATTATGTCATAAGATTAATATACCATATGTGATGTGATGGGAGATTCTTTAAATATGTCTACATAGATGTCATTTTGCAATCTTGTACTTGGTTTTATTATCATGATGGATTAATGATGCAATTGAGTGTGAAGGTTAACCATGGCCAGTGGACTAAGGGGAAACCAAGGTAACATTTTTCATGATAGTGTGCAAGTGTTGCTATGTGTCATGTCAGTAAGCATACTTCCTTATTGTCTTCTACCATGTCTTGTGTAGGCGAATGTGGTAACATCATAGACCCAAGTCTTGGAGTGGTTTAAGGTGCTCTTAGTTATGTTTTGAGACATTTTCTTGATCTTAGGTTATAAAGTCAAGTCTTGGGGGTATTTTTATGTATTTAAAAATTAATTTGAAGGTCATAGGCCTTTTTTTAGAAGCACTTTCTTCTAATGACTAAAATTCAAGTTAAAACAAGTTTAAAGTGCTTACTCACAAAAAGGAGGAGGTGTGTCTAAAGAGGGAAGCAACACTTGTCTCTTGGAGAATTGTCATGGGTTCTCTTGGGTCATATGTAAGCCTTTTTCTTTGAATGGAGGGGATAGGCTTGTGATTTTTCTATTCTTGGAACTTTCTATCGAAAATATTTTTCCTGGCTACCTTGGTTTGGAGAACAGAAAATTGGAAGAGGAAGTTGTTTCCTGGAATTATCATCTTGAAAAATTCACAGGTTGGTAACCCTACCTCTTTTGTGTTTAATTTTTTGGTGGAATGTATGTAAATATGTTTTGGATCATAATTGTGTAAGCTATTGTGGTCATAATCTTAATCCTATAGTGTCAATTGTCTCGTAAAATATGTGATTTATTGTTTTGAATAGAATTGTGTAAGCTGTATAGCTATTTGTTTGGTGTGTGGGAAAGTTGAATGGATCTTCATGGTTCCTAAAGGTCCATTTTGTGAGGGGTCTGAGAGGGAGTGATGTCTAGGGAAGGGAAGATTTCATGTGTAAATCTATAATATGGGTATGAGTAACCTAATTTTAGAGCCTGTATTATACAAATCTATTTGTTGGGAGTTGGGGTGAAGTAAGGAAGAGAATGGGGTGTAAGGAGGTGGGTCTATGGTGTGAATTGAGGTGGATAGTGGTTGTAATTTTCTTTAAAAAAATTTTTGCTTCCCTTCTTTCTGTAGATGTCCCCACTTCCCCCTATCTTGGGCTCATGAAGATGGGTTCTATGTGTGATGCAATGTAGTGTCTGGGATCTGAATGTAACTTTGTTGTAATGTAATGTCTAAACAAAATAAGAAGAGAGAAAATTGTAAGGTGGTCCCAAACCATGCTATTGTGTGTTAAGAGAGTCCATTAGTATTGTTTCCTTTTATATACTACTGTGTTATGTGTTTTTAAGCCATGATTGTGTGTCTAAGAGTTGCGTTATGCCTTGTTACCTAGGTTTCCCCTAGCTTGGGGGTGGGCTGCATACAACCCTATGGTTGGGAGGTGAGCTTCCACTGGCCAAAATATGGTGATGTGTGTGTAGGGAGAATTGCTTGCAAGGGAAGTGTTTGACCTAATTGGGTGAATGGAAGTTCTCATTCCCTCATTGTTACTCCTTGGAAAAAAACATGGATGCATTACAAATGGTCATGTACTTTTATGAAATAATTTATGGAAAGTTGTGATGTAAATTCTATAAAAAGAGAACAAAAAATAATAAGTTTTATAGTAGAATTAGATAATTCCCTTTCCCTTTTCTCTGTTATGCTATCATTATCTTTCAACTATATTTAGTCTATTATTTATGAAATTAACTTTCTATTGAGATGAATTATGTTATGTGCAAAATGCAAGTAAGAATGAGGAAAATTTTAAGCTTCCTGTTATTCAATGGAAAGTGTAGTAATTATAAGATGTTGTTGGACTTATCATAGAACTGTTATGCAAAGGAAAATAATTCTCATAAATTAGTGAATAGCTATAAGGGGTTATTTTTGTAAGGTGTCTATTTTATTCTGGTTGAGTTAATAAATCACCTTGTTGTATTGGTTTATTTTGATATGCAACTCCATCTATGAATAAAATAAGATAAAGGATGATTATAAGGTTATTTTATGCTTGTGCTTGTTTTATAGTAGTGGAGATAAATGTATGTATATCAAAAAAATATATGGCATTAAATTAGAGGAAATTTTTCACTTGGTCTCTCTATACATCAAGATTCAGAAAAGTTGTTCCTTTTTTCAAAATATTGTTTCTCTTCATATTTTTCTGGAACCCATCTCCTTGTGTGTATCATGTACAAATCTTAGACTATAGTAAAAAGGAAACAAATAGAGAAACTATAAAATATATCCTTAAGTGTCACATATAGATCTTAGATTATAATATAACTAGAAAAAATAGGGACAGTAAAATAGTGTGGGGTTGATGAGAGAAAAATATGTAACATGGTAATGAAAATAGATTTAAATACATATATAAGAAAAGATAACAATATGGGGTTTTGGGGTGGAGGCGTAGCCTTTCTACCCCTAGTCATGCCTTCACAATTGGTCTCAACCCTCTCTTTCCCCTATCTAGCAAGTTACAAATGGAGGCTAAGGAGCTTGACCAAGGTAACAAAAAATATTAAAATAAAATAAAATTGTAGAACAAGAAAATAAAAGTAAAAATAAAATCTTGGGCAATATTCTTGCTGTTAAGATCACTTAAAAACTCCTCTGCAAGCCATGGCTGTTGGTGCCATAATGAGCACATTTAGATTTTAGTAGATCAATCTACTCTTTTTCAGCTCCCAACTGGTCACCCATATAAAGCTCTACATTTACACCAAATAAAAGAAAAAAAAATTGTTTAGATGTTGGGAAGAAAATAAACATAAGAGAAACAAAAAAAACAAACAAAAAAAAAAACCCTCATTACCACAAGATGTGGTTTGCAAGGGGAAAGGGTATTTGAAATACCCACAACTGTAGTAAGCATCTTGCTTAAAGAACACTATCGACTACATCAGCTACCAGGAAATCAAATTGGTGAGTAGCAGAATAACAAAATAAACAAATAAATTGCAGCATTATGAATGTCAAGTGCTTAGACTATATTATGAGAATCTTAAAAAAAAATGCAAAAAGAAAGTGAAATAGAACACAATAATCTATTGCATCATGCAATGAAGCCTCAACCCGTTTCGAATTTGGAAGATGCATGGCATTCTTGTTGAGAAAACAAAGTTGCAACAATTTGGTCGCCATCCCCTTTCCTTCTAGTCTTTCTCAATAACAAAAAACAAACCCCCAAAAAAAAGAAACGAGAATGAGCTTTTTTTTTAGGGTTACCCACATCTTAACCTAATACCTCTAAATGTCAAAATAATAATAATAGCAATAATAATAAAGAAATACAATTTATAATAAAAAAATTTAAGAATACGTGGAAATGTGAGCTTAGGGATTTTTGAAGATGGGTAAAAGAAAACTCTAATAAAAATAAGAAACCTACTCAAAAATCATTGCTCCTTATTTAAAATGTGTTTTCCTTAGATAAGAATCCAATGGCTCCATAAATAAAACAAAAAGGCTAGATAAAAGATATGATTTTTTTTTGTTTAAAGATACTTTATGTATTTAAATATTTTAAATAGTATAAAGTATCATTAGTTAGTTAGAAGGATATAAAGCTTAGATGGTATGGAATTACATGTAAATAATTTTAGTTGTTTTGTTTTCCTTTATTTTATTTTTTTAGGAAAAAGTGAATACTATGAAAAAAACAAAATAGCTCAAAATAAAAGAGATTAAATAAATAAAAGTGGAGGTTAAGGTAAATTAAATAATAACATTAATATTAATAATAGTAAAAATAATAATAATAATTAAGATTATATATAAATTTTATTTGGGTTAATTTGGTGATTTAAAAGTCACAATTTAAATCAATAATTAAAATATTGGACTATAAGTAAAAGTCTAATAATGCATTTAGTTGAGTTTAACTGTGAATAGGTACATAAATTGAATTAGCCAACCCAATAAATACTAAATTCTTCTAGTGAATATTCAATTTAAGGTAATAATGAAATTCAATTATGTAGGGGAATATTAAACACATAAGTTTGTATGAGATTAACATCAATGTCGTCTAACTTATTTATCTTAAATATTAAGAGAAAGGAAAAAAAAAATTAATTGCTTAACCTCTTATTAAAACAGAGAATAAGTTAGTTATTAATATGGTATCTTCTTATATGATAAAATAAAATTCGTGAGAAAATTATTGGACAAGACACGTTCTATTTAGCTACACGATGTAAAATTTTATGTTGAATATACGTAATGGTTTCCCGAATTTTAAACCTATCAATAAATATTAATTATTTAGTCAAATCTTGTTATGATTATTCTAATGTAATCATGGCTAGTCAATTTAAGCTTTAGGTTACATCTTATTAGGGTGTCATCTCCACTACCCCTTGGCAAGAGTTAAATCTAGAATGTGCATTAATTAATTATAGTAATATTAAAAGAAAAAGATCCACAAAAAAATTTGGATTTCTACATTAGAGAGTAGCCATGCATACAAGAAAATGAATAAGAAAACAAAAAAAATTGTGTTGCGTTGCAACTTTAGGATGTTTAGAGTTGAGGCATGACACAAGTCAACCCCCTATTACCACTAGTTAGCCTAGTCCTAATCCTCCAGTTTCAAAAGAATTTGAGCCAAAGAATTTTTTTCATAAAGAATCTAAATTCTCAACTACAAAGGAAAATCCTAGGGGTACTTCTATTTTTAATGAAGCTAATTTGAATCCAAGAGGGAGATCATGTAGTAGAACCCCACACCACTCTTTTGAAAGAGAACCACTAAATCTAACATATTATACCCTAAAACCTAGTGAGTTTGATGCTACTCTAGAGGATGAAGAGGTTGTAATAAATGATATGAAATCTCTTAGAGAAGAGGAGTTGAGGCTTGAAGAGATGAGAAGAAAACAATAAAATAAAAGGAGGTGAAGATAAAAGTTGTTATGATATGAAGAGATAAATTAAGGAGGGGAATATAAAAGATGAGAGAAATAGTGAAATATGAATGACATCCTAAAGATCCCTACGAGTCTATTGTTAGAGAAACCTTTGATCACCTTAAGGTAAATATTCCTATTGGAACAACTTCTACAAGCATATATATTGGGGAAAACCCACAAATCTAGTTTACAATTCCATTGAAGAAGGAAAAAGGCATTTTCAATGTTTAAACAATTTTAGGGGGTTCACTCAAACTAGATTGTTTGAGAAAACACCTTTTAGGGTTCGCTCAAACCCCCCAGTTTGTGTGAACCTTTTCCATCCCAGGTTTAATCGTACCCTAAAACATAGATTATCTTTTAATAAAAATTGTGGTTTGAGCAAATGGGGGTTCACTCAAACCCCTTAATTAGGGGTTTTTAATAAAAGTTTTTATTGTCATTTTCACTATGTTGCAGTAGAAAACTCGAACCCCCAAACCCTAGTTGAAATCTTGCATTGCAAGTGCAATGAAGAACTCACCACCCTGAGTGACGAGCATCACCCTCCATGATCATTGACACTTTCCAATTTGGTTCTCCTACTCTGCTTCATTTTTTTTGTGTTAATGCTTCTACATTTCAAATACATATCTATGTCTCTAGGTGTAACAAAAAAATTGAATCCCTTTCAATGCTTCCACTTAAATCTTGCATGCATAGATCAAATAGTTCACTTGTTGCATGTGCAACATCCTCCCTGCCTGTGCCAAAATGGGAGCTTTGGAATAGGGTATCAACATTTTTCATTTGCTTAAATTTTTTTAATTTGTTTTCAACAAATCCATTTTGTGCACATCTTTCAATCATTGGATTCAATGAGAACATTTTTCTTGAGGAAAAAACCATACTTTATTGCTAATCATACACAATTTGATACCACTTCACACCATTTCTTCCTTTGAAACTATCACATTAGACAACCTTAGTGTCTTTTTTGACTATTAATGTTTTGTCTCCAATGTGATACCCTTTTCTAAAACACATACACTTTTCTCCTTAATGTGGTGCCATTGTGATGTCATCAATTATTTTCACATTCTTTCCCACAATAAAATTCTATGTGTTAACTATATTATTGACTACTAGAATAATAAAGTCAACTAAAAAGTTCCTTTCATTAGTCTAGATACTCATTACATTCCTTCCTCATATTTCTTATACTAGAACACTAACGAGGGTGAAATATGTCTTTGTTTTACCTTTTTATTTTCCTTTAAACTTTGTCATTTTGTAGTATTTTTGGTTACTCCTGTCACCATTTGTTAATGAGCTAAAGATGTTTTATAAAATACAAGGAAAGATGAAAAATTATGGATGTACTAAAATCCTTTGATTATTTATTGATTTTATGTATGGTTTTGGTAGCAAGGGATTCTTAATGGATTGTAGGCAGATAAGGGCATTGGTGGAATGGAGTTGAAGACTATTCAAGAGTTATTTTTCATTTTGGTTAAACATGTTTTGAGTTGTGTTTATTTGTTTTAAGTTGTTATATCATTTTGTAATGATGGAAAAACACTCCAAACTATTTTCAATTATCTTTTAAGGTCGTTGGCCACATGATGAAACAACCAAAGACTCTTCTATGTTTTTATTTAGTAGTGGTTATAAGTTTAATCGATCTATGGTATCTATACATATGTAACATGAGACTTAGTAAATATAGATGATAATAATATTATTGATATAGATCTTTGTTTTGTTTCTTGAAATATTGTGAATTTATTTGAATGAATGTTGGTTAGCATGGATTAGCTTGTGTGCGTAGGATCCATCACTGATAGTTGAAGAAGGAAAGGCCCACTTCATCAACTACCTAGTGATTACTATAATAGGATTGCATTGTGTGGTAATAAGTGTTTAGTGTTACATTTATTTCTTTGTGATCCAACTAGTTTACAGTTATCATTGTTTCCTATTAATGCATACAAGTTTCATTTAACAGATTACATTTGATAAATATTTATTGGTATGGTTATCAAATGTGCATGAATAAATTTTAGTGTGTTTCATTTTAGTTTTGCATTTTATTAAATTTTATTCTTCATAGTAATACTATTTACTATTTTTTGTTAATTAGTTTCTATTGCAGACTATGTGAATATAGGCTCCTATCACAGAATTTACAGGAGGACTGAGAGTCAGATTGCAAAAAAAACATAGATTAAGCAATTGCATTCATCCACACTTGGATTTCTAGGTTTAGCCCTTATGAAAACAACCCCAATATCTTTCATAAGTTCATGACCCCTAGATTGACATCGAGGTGTAAACTGAGGAAACTTTAAAACTCTCAAGGGTTGATTTTGACCCATCTGCTCAAATTAAGATAGAACTACAAAGATAACTTTACCCATCATATCACCCATAGTTTAATCCAATCATTTTGGTGTTGTTGCCTGGGAAAGATATTAAAGGCTTGAAATCATAGTGAGTTGAATTAGGACTAGTACATCAAGATGAAAGCATATTCAATTGTGGACATTATTAAGGTTAATACTCTAGATTTGTGCTTCTATAAATCATTTAGGTGAATGAATCATAGTAGGGATAGTAGAGGAAGATTTATTAGAAAAGAAACTGGAAGTAGTTTACAACCTAAAAAAAATAAAAACAAATCAAAAACATCTGTTTAGGGAACACAACCTAAAGAATTGCAAAGTAGGTCAAAGCCATCCATTGAAGGATGTAGATCAACAAGAGAAAAATTTAAAACTAAATTTCAATCATTAGAGTTACCAAACTCGATATCATGAAGTGTGTTATAGAGTCTACTATCGTTGAGACACCTCTAGGTACTCGTCCAGGTTCTTCTAAAGTATTGCAAAGAAAGGTTGAAAAGTTCTTTTAGCAATCTTATGGGTTGGAAGCTAGTCCATTGTCAGAAACCTAAGAGCCATTTAAAACATACTTTACCCCTTGGGCACTACACATCATGGTTGATCCAAAAAATAACAACATTAATAACAACAACAACCATGATGTGAGGGAATTAGCCCACAACAATCTGATTACCTTTGAGTTTCCCATTACAAGCCCTGAAGAGGATGCTCCTATGAAAAATATTCCTCACTTTCTTTACCAAATTTTCATGGTCTTTCTATTAAGGATCCTGACATGTTTCTATTTGAGTTTGATGTGTTGTGCCACAACTATGATTATCAAAGTGATGTGTAGAAGCTCAAGTTGATCCCAACCACATTGAAGGATGCAACCCTATGTTGGTTCATGAACCTTGGGAATATTAGAAAATGGGAAGTCATGAATGAATTTTTTTGACCAAGTACTAGGAGTACCATAAAACAAAATAGGTGTGGGACAAATTCTTCTACATGACACACAAAGAAGATGAGTTCGTCGAAGATTACCTCAAATTATTCATGTTTAGTTTTCAACGATCATGATAACAAGGGATAACAACTAATGCTATTCAAATGTTGTTTCTTAGAGGCATAAGAGATCATACTATGGAAGAATTAAATTTAATAGGTAAAGGGAACATTTCTAAATTGGACTTTGATGATATTTATGACATTTTCGGGAATTATTCAAGGTCTTAGCATTCGAGAAGGAACTATCAAAGTAAACCTTATGCTCTAGGTAATGCAACATGTGTAATGGAGTGTGAAATAGGAAATTTACTTGAGGATCTTAAAAATAATTTTTTAAATCATATGGGTAAATAGATAGACACTCTATACACCCATAGGAAGCAAGAGGAAGCCGAAAGGGCCTTGGTTGTGTTTTTCCCGATTTGTCGTAAGAGAAATAGTAGTGAGGATTACCCTTACAATAGGAAAAACATTTAATCCTTAGAAGAAGTTAGTAGAAGTTCTAACTTAAGGACTCTTCCTGTAGGCATGCTAGACATAGAATATTTTGAAGAACCTTTCTACTACATGGCCCCTAGGAGACCTTTTCCACCTTGAGTAATGCACCCTAGCATGATGAATGATTATCTTGCTCTGGGACCTAGCCAACTTAGGTATTTTTCCAATCAAGTCAAATGGTATGGGGGTTAGAATAAATCCTTGCCATACCCTTAATGGATGCCACAATATTAGTATGCTTCACAGTAATGGAAATAGGCATGGAGGCCACAACCACAACAAACTTCATTGTACCAACAACCATACCCATCACAACCACAACTTCCACCTCCTCCCATGATCAACCCATACCAATAGTCACAAAAATTTCTTTTGGCCATATCATCATCATTTTCTCTACCATCCAATCCAACATAGCCATCAGAGCATACACTAATGCCAAACCAACCAAACCCAAATCTATACAATAAGGAAACACAACTCATACATAATAATGAGGAAAAAGGTTACTCAACTTATCTTATAAATATAGTAGAATTACATGGAGTTAAATTAAGATTGGGAAAGGCTCTTCATGGTACCACCAACACAAAGATCAATGAAGAACCTAAAGTAAATCTAGTCAAAGAACCTCCCTTTCTTGACCGATTTTAGTTTGAACCAATATAAAGGGAAGTCTCTCAACCTAAATTTTATTTTGTTAATGAGTTACACAATGTTAACATAAAGATTCCTTTGTTCTAGGATATCAAGAACATTCCCATCTATAAAATAGCTTGGGATCTATGTACTTGGAAGTAGAAGAAGAAGCAAGACACAAAGGCCATCCAAGTTATTGGACAATTGGCAAACCTTAAGCTTGGGAAAATAACCATTCCTAAGTACACGGATCTAGGGAGACCTATCATCAAGGTATATATTGGTAAAGTAAGCATTCATAATACACTTGTTGATTTGGGCATTGCAATTAATGTTATGACAAATGAAACAAAGGAAATATTTTCACTAGAAGGACTTAGGCCTACTCCCACATTTCTCCAAATGGAAAATTGATCTTTTTTCAAACTAGAGGGTATGATTGAAGATGTAATTATTTCTATTGATTCATGGGAATAACCAACTGACTTTATTGTTTTGTAGCCAAAGATTAAGATGGATGGATACCCCTTAATTTTAGGATGACCTTGGTTAGCAACTGCGGATGCATTCATTAATTGTTAGTTGAGAAACATGGTCATTTCTAATGGAGATCTCAAGAAAAATTTGACTTTATGCTCGCCAACACAACCCCTATTTGAGACATAGCACCTAGTATGGGTTGATAGTGACTTGGATGAGTCTATGCCCATCTGGACAATTGATCAAGCCTTAGATATGGAAGAGCCTACCAAGGATAATATTCTTGTTAATTTTCTTGAGAATACATATGCATCTAATGAATCTTTTGAAAGCATGGTTCTTCATTCAAGTATAAATACTCCTTGTCCTTTTGGAAACATTCTATTGGTAGGTAGCTCATGATTTATTCAACACTTTGTAATATTGCATTAGTTGCTACCTCATAATTGTTTGTATAGTTCATTTTCCTCTATAAATCCTAGTGACATGCCATGCATCTCACAAGTACTAGCCATTAACTCACCTCCACAATCAGAAGCCATGGTAATTTTTCCTAATCACACACTTAATATTAATGCACAATTAACCACTAAAAAAATACAAGATATCATTGCCATGCTTAAAGCTAATAAAGGTGCATTTTCTTAGGAATACAAAGATATGTGTGGCATTCATACTAATAGCTACACACACCATATTTACATTGAAGAAGGTAGTCATCTAGTTAGGAAACCATAGCGATGGCTCAACCCCATCTTGCATGAAATAGTTAAAGAGGAGTTACAAAAACTATTAAACGTTGGGTTTATATATCCTATTTCAGATAGTCAGTGCATCTCTCCTCTAGTTGTGGTTCCCAATAAAAATGGAGAGTGGAGAATTTGTGTTGATTATAGAGCACTAAATAAAGCTACTAAAAAGGATGAATTTCCATTACCATTTATTGATCAAGTTTTGGACACTCTTGTAGGTAAGAAGTTCTCTTTTATGGATGGGTTCAATGGCTACAACTAGATTTGCATAGTGCTTGAGGACTAGGACAAGACTACTATCACTTATCCTTCTAACACTTTTTCGTACAACTTTTTTCCATTCAATTTATGTAATGCCCCCAACACTTTTCAAAGGGTATTTTTAAGCATTTTTGCGAATCTTGTAAATGATTGTGTTGATATGTATATGGAAAACTTTACCATCCATGGTAATACTTATGAAGAGGCTAAAGAAAATATAGAAAAGGTAGTTAGATGTTGTATAGACACTAATTTATTATTAAGTCATGAAAAGTGCCATATACTAATGATAGAAGGGATAGTACTTGGTCATTATATTTCTTCTAAGGGTAATCGAGTCGATCCCAAAAGAAATACAAATTATTTATTATTTGCCTACACCCACTAGCCAAAAAGATGTGTGTATTTTTCTAGGCCATGCAAGGTACTATAGGATGTTCATCCAAAATTTTTAGTAAGATTTCCTACCTCTTGTTTGCTTTATTAACAAAAGATGTTTCCTCCTGGACACCGGAATGTCAAGACGATTTTGAAACATTTAAGAACAAGCTTGTCACGACAACAGTACTTAGAGGTTCAAACTAGGAACTACCTTTTCATATTCACACTAATTCCTTATATTTTTCCATGGGGGTTGTCCTTGGACAAAAGGAAGATAATATATTCTACTCTATTTACTACATCAGCAAAAATTTCACAAGGGCTGAGGTAAATTATATGGAAACTAAAATGGAGTTTTCAGCTGTTGTGTATGAAATTAATAAGTTTCATCATTATATTACTAGATATAAAGTGTTTATTCATACTAATCATTTCAGAATTTGATTTCTAATGAATAAACCTATTGTAACCAGTAGAGTTATGGTTCAGCGACACCAAGCTTACTTTATGCAAACATGGTGAAGTGGAGTCAAATGTAGTATTTTGATAGTTTTAGGGTTGTTTGATTCTTGAATAAGGCCATAATATTCAACCTTGAAATGTTTTAGTGCATTTGAGTTATTAAGGTCATATTGTCATAGTTTTGCAAAAATTGTCAATATTGTCATCTTTAAAAACTTGTAAAAGTGTAAAAAATAGACAATGGGGGCATACAAATGGTCGTATGGATTTAAATGGTCATTGAGTTAGTTTAGATAGTTTTTTTGCAAGGAAAAGTATATGAATGATTGGTGGAACTCATTGTAGGAGGTTCACGAAGTTTTGATTGAAAATAAAACATTGAAAGCTCTCAAATTTTAGTGTCTTTTCTAGCAAATTTATACTCATTGATTTTGTATGGATCCATAAAGGCTTCTATGAGTGTAATGTGTATTTTAATTGATATAAATATGTTCTAACTTCATTTTATAATTGGTTTGATAGATTTATTTTAAGTTTGAGGCATTTGGTGGCCAAAATACTATAACTGGCTAGAAAATAGGGTTACAAGGGTTTTGAAGGTCTAATATGGCTTAAGTCCCATTCCACGATCTATGACTTCTATAATTGTGTGGAATGGATCAAATAGAATAGGGTTAGATGTTATAAGGGTTCTTGAGAGAAGATGAGGAAATTTAAGGTTGTGGGCATGATGCCCTAGTTGAGAAAAGTGTGGGTTTTTTGGTGAAATTTTAGGGTTTTGAGAAGGTAGTAACTATAGTAACTCTTAGGGGAAGAAATTTTTTATGATTGATTGAGCATGGGAAGGTGATATGAAGAGTTTTTGATGCATTTGTGAGGTGCTGAGAGGTTGGGAATATAGTTTTTCAATAAACCCTTGAGAAACTTGGGTAAAGTGAGGTTTTGGTGAAAAGGTGATTTGGAGGGCTCCTTTAGTAATAAAAATTGGAGATTTGTTGGTTTTAGGGACTGGTCAAATACTTTCTAGAGTGATTTTTGGTTTTTGAAAATTTTAAAGGGTACTTTCTTTGTAAAACTAACCTAATTGGGGTCTAGGACAATGTTGTTTCTTGATTTTTAGGGTGTTGGTCCGAAAGAGTCCTATGAAGTTTTGAAGTATGTTAAAGAATGCATTAATTGGTGCTTGGAATGGTTGTTGGTTGGAGAGGTTGTTGAGAAATTCTGAAATTTGAGGTCAAGAAACTAGGTTTGTTGACCTACAAGGAGGATTCGATGAGTTGGTGAAGGATTGGTAAGATAAGGTTGTAAGTTCCAAAAGAGTGATTGATTTGGTTTAATTTGTGATTGAAAACAATTAGCCTCCCTGCTCTTCATCAAAAAATAGAGTAACAAATAAAAAGATACTATGGTTTGAATACCTATTATGTAGCTCAAAACATTTCAAGCTTATTTTATTTATCTTACACTTGGAAAATTGAGAGGGTAGATGTAAAACATTGTGCCTTTGTATTACATATAAATAGAGATATACTTCTTCTTTCTAAACTATACATTATTTTCTTTTTTTTTTATACTAATAAGAAAATATTTTTTTTAACCTCTATTTTATTTTCTTTCTTTCCTTTCTTGTATAATAGAAAGAGATTTTATCTCCTTCTCCTTACACACTTTAATTAGATATGAAAATATAGAGTAAAGAAGAAAACATATATAGTTTTAAATGAAAATAATGCTCGAATCTATATTAATCTTATTTCATTTTTTATAACAAAAGACATATTTATATACCTCTACATTTGAACATTATATGCCTCTCCAAAAATACATATTTTATGTTTCTCAATAGAATATAACATTCTTTATTAAGAAAATGAATGAAATGTTGGAACTTTATATTAATACTAACATTTATATTTTTAAAATTGAAATGCCTATTCTCTTAAATAATTTTTTTTTTATATTTATTTATCATATGTTTCCCTCCCCTAGATATAGCATTACATTATAATGAATAATATACACAACTCCCAGACATAAACACTTTCATTCCACCCCTAAAAGTAGGTTAGTTATAGTTTAGTGAGGTTATCTTCACCTCATAGACATAATTATATGACAACATAGGTACCCCTTTCCAAAACTTGAAAGATGCTCATAACTTTCTCCAACCTACACAAATCACAAACATTTTCTCCATGGCTAAGATGGTGCTAACCTCCCAACCTTTGGTTGGAAAACAAACCACCCTTGAGCTAGGAGACAACTATGGGAATTGGGTACAAAAAAATCCAAGCCAAACAACATTTAAAAACACATGAAACACAGAAGTAATTTTTCACACCCTCCCAAGGGATCTTCACATAAGCTTAAGATTATATCAAGAATCCAAAATGGGGAATGCAGGGTGGACAACACACTCCATATGAGGAATTATAAGAATTACAATAAGAAACAAAACCAATATTATGCTTTCATCTCTTCACATGCAACCATTCCACCTTATCTCATCTTTCACCAAAACCCATACCACCAAAACCATTTCTACCATTTCACAAGTACATATGGGTACTCATATCCTTTTTGAGCCTCTCATTTGAAGGAGGGATTAAACTTCCCCATGGAGGTTCCTACTTCATACCATCCCCAATGAGGGATACTCTACCAAAATTTTGGGTGATCCTATTCCTATACAACCATTTTACCATCACATAAAACACATTCAACAACACAAGAAAACATGCACCAAAAGTATTTTGAAATAAACATACAATCTCATCACATTAAAAAATGGAGAAACAAGAGTAGAATGTTAAACCTACATGTAATCCAAGTTTGGGGAAAGATTGGTTGAGGATCCACACAAATCCTCTTCTCCCAAGAATTTTCTTCAATCTCCATAGCCCCTAAAATCCAAGAACACCCAAAATTCAACCAAAACAAGGAATGCCTAAAAGAACCCCCAAAACCTTCGTTTTTAGTTTACCTGATAGGAATTCAAGTTTGAATCTTTGAATGGGGAGGTGCCACTTGTACCCCATCCATTTACTCTCCCAAGCACACTCATGCTTGTTTTCTCACACATGTGTTAGAACTTGTGAGTCTTCCAATGTAACTTAGAGGAGTGAGGATGTAAAGAGACTAGTTTCCAACCCACTTTCTCAAACCTCATTTTTGTCAAAGCTCATAAAGACCTCCAAAAGAGTGCCCAATCTTGGGATTGACCCAAAATTTTGAGCTAAAAAGGAAATTAACCCATACATACTTTCTCAAGAGGCCTTAAACCCAAAATAAATTTAAAACATCATATTTTAACCCCCAAAAAATTACCTCAAAGAACAAATCTGAGTTTTTCCACTTGCATGGATAACTCACCACCTAGATGGACTGACATGACAACTAAATCAATTACAAACATCCATAATCTTACATCATGAATAAAATACACATTATATAATGAAACCATAGTCCCTTCGAATGGACTATAGTTTAGTTTCACTAGCTAGTTCACCTAGGGTTCTTGATGGTTTCCTTTGATCCCATTAGCAATGGAATGATGTACTTGCACACTAAATGTGCATGTTAATCCATTCAAATAAGAAATATATAGGTACAAGTGAATCACAAACACATTCACATAGGATTCATAATTCACATAGCATAGAGGGGTCAGTGAAGGATCATGGGGGTCTAGGCTAGGCCCTTAAGTGGCAATAAAAGTTTAGAAAAACAAAGTTAGGCAACTTAACGTAAAAAGTTAAATAGGTTATTAAAATAATTTAAAAATATGTTACAACAAAAGAATTTGTAGAAAATTGAATTTAGTTTCTAAGATATTAGTTTTTCTTGGAAAATAGTAAATTTATTTGGTGAAAATTTGAAATTTCAATGTAGTAGTACTAAATTTTCAAGAAAAAAATAAAAAATAAGTGTATTTCTGACCAACCCAAGTACAAGAAAAAAATACTAATATTTTTTAAAACTTCCAATATAATTAGAGAATACATGCATATATGTGCCACATTTTTTTTTTTGTAAGTAAATAATTAGTTATGGAATTTTTATTAGAACTTTTTTAAAATATTAAAATTTGTCTGCTTGACCACCATAACTTGGTCAAAAATTTATGAAATTCAATTTTTTTTATCCTATAGCGTGGGAAGCATACAATGTGTAACATCATTCAAATTCAAAAAATGTGAAATCATTTGAGAATTATAGATATTTTCAATCATCTTATCAATCGTGACTTTATTCATAATGCATGAAGAAAATAAATAATAATTATCTATTAAATTCAAAATAAGGCATATCTTATATTGGTAGAAAGATGAATTTTTTTCTCAATAAACCCTTTTCATTTCATCAAATTTGGATAAAAAAGTTCATTAGCCATTTTTTTTGTCATATCGTCATATTTTGGACCCCCATGATCTTGCACTCACCTAGAGATTTCATTTAATAACTTTTAAAATAAATAACCTAACTATCATCTATCAGAAGTCTTAAGCTTTGGTTCATCATATTTGCATCATAATTCATTTAGCAATAAAATTTCACCCACTCATCTTTATCTTTCATACATCAAACTAAATATTATCATTGAACTAACATTTAATTTAAGTTGAAATTATCAATTAAGTACACAACATACACCATCATTAAGTTATCATTTATAACCACACATGTAAGGCATCATTACACAATATTTCCTTGGGGTTTCAGAATATTAAAGGAACTCTAAATGATCAACTACTTAAGTATATAATTAGTTCAAAGGTTAAAATGATATATTCATATGTCCTAGTTTAACATAGTCTCCTTGGCTTCACTAGGCACCACTAGATAATTGAACACAAAATCTATCTAATTACTAGTTCTAATAAGTTGGGCCTCACAAAGTGGCATATGAGTTGTCGTAGGGTTTCTAAGAGAAGTGGGTCTAAAATCCACTTATTATTATCTTTAACTTTAACTATTATAATGGATATGGTTATAGGCTTTAATATATATCCTTAAGTATTTAGACACCTAAAAGACATAGTAATTTATGCCCAAATCAAGGTATAATGACTACAATGGACACATAGGTAGGTCATCATCTAGTTTTCTCACTAGGCATAAATTCACTCAATAGGAGTGGCCATCTCTATAATGCTAGCAAGGTTTTCCCTTCAACATCTTAATATCTCAACAATTAGTTTGATAAAGTAGGGAACTAACTCTCATTTGAGGTTTGACTAAAAAATTGACTTGGTTAGGTCAAAACAAATTATGGTACAAAATTCCTTACTCTAGTAGTTATACTTTTCAAATATATCATCTTATAATGTCCATTATTAAAATATTAATAGCTTAATTATAACTATTGATAATATTCTTAATGTTTCCATTTTTATTAGTTTTAATACTACTCTACAAAGTTAATTTCTAAATTGCCTCTCCTACAACATTACCCACGACATTGCATTTTTTTATACCTATCAATAATATTAATATTCCTTTGAATGCTAGAACACTAATGCATATTGTTGTTAACATAAGGATGATAAAATTATTACCCTGGGTATGTGTAGGATTATCATGGAAAAAATAGGCCCTTAACTGGCGATGAAAATTCAAAAAAATCAAAGTTAGGTAAATTGACATAAAAATTTGAATAATTTATTATTATTTCGAAAATATGTAAGAATATAATCTATAGAAAATTGAATGTATTTTCTAAACTACTAGGTTTTTTTTTTATTAAATCTATTTGGTGAAAATTTGAAATTTCAATGCAATAGTACTTAAATTTCAGGGAAAAAATAAGTAGGTGTCTATCTTACCACCCCAACCACAATAAAATTATAATATATTTTTATAATATTTTAGATATAAGTAGAGGACTCATGTCCCAATGTGATGCATATTTTTTTGTATTTTTTTTCCAAGTAAATAATTAATTATGAATTTTTTATTACAAATTTTAAAAAATATAAAACTCGTATGTTTGACCATCTTAACTTGGTAAAAAATTCATGAGATTCTTTTTTTTTAATCCTATAGTATATGAAGCATAGAATGTGAAACATGTTTTGGATTGAAAAAATGTGATATCATTTGAAAGCTATAGAGGTTTTTCAATCACCAATCAATCAGGGCTTTAGTCATAATTTAAATAGAAAATGAAAAATAATTATTTATTAAATTCAAAGTAAAGCATAATTTATATTGGTGGAAAGCTAAGAATCTCCTTTAAAAACCCTTTTCATTTCATCAATTTTGGGTAAAAAAAATTCATCAACCACATACCCTACACATACCCATCATATTGCCACATTTTGGTCCATCATAATCCTACACATACCCCCTATTTCAAATTTCATGTTATTGTCACTAGGAAAATTAATCTTATTTAAATAGTAGGATATACTCTATTCAACATATAGGATCATGTGAGTGTCCACAATGTGCATGAGCAACACTTATACTCTCAAGTGAGTTTGCAAGATTCTTAGATAGCTAGGATAGCCTCGAGCACAATATTTATGACGTAGAAAATATTAATATTGAAAATGAATTATATCACAAGTTTAAATATTTCTATTGCTATGAGTGGAGGTGAGGCCTTGGGTCAATTTTAAAACTAGACATATTTTTTCCTATCAATGTCTCCAATGATAACACTTAAATGGTTACTAATTCTAGTGCAAATAAGACTTAGACATGTGCTTCCCAAAAGCATGCACAATGGTCAAGTGGCCCATCACATATCATGCCTAGATTTCCTAGTGTTGGAAACTAGGCTTTGATACCAAATTTCATGCCCATAATTTTTCACACTAGGCAATGACACAACCATTTTTATTTTTAAACCAAAACATGGAAACCAATAAAGATTGGCAACGATGCATGAGCATGCTATGTATCTATACACATTGAACTATTTTCTCATTTAATTTCATTACATATGCATCACTTGAGAGTGAGGGAGGAGAATGACAAGATTGAGTGTGCGCGTATCCTTCATGCACAACCTATGATGTAGCATAGGTGGTTCTAAAATTTAGGTTTGATTAAGTATACATAATTGCCACTCACTAAACTGTTATTACCCATACTTCAAGAATAAATTTATTATTTAGTTACAATAAAAAAATATTAATTAATTCAAGAGTAAGTCTTCATTAATTTTACCATCGTTGGTTTCTCACCAAAGAAATAATACTATTATTATTTAATCCTCAATGGTACATTATCTAGATTATTTTACCAAATGTGCAATAATATTATTATTTCCAACTAACCAAAATTTAATCATTAATGATATCCTAATTCTCCTTGATGATATTATTATCATTTTCACATTAAAATTAGTATTTTTATAGTGTTACACTCTATTGCTAATATCATTCCATTTTATCATTCTTAACAATACCCTTGGTAACCATATTAGTGATTGTTGCTAAGAATGTGGAGGGATTACACAAGTTATTCCAAATATTGATATTTATAATAATAGCTATTTTAGTATTATTATCACTCACATGATTAGAGAAATACTTTATTAATGTTAGATCTCACTTCAACACCAATAATAGTATTATTAATAATTGGAAAGATCCTAACTTTAATTATTTCATAGTAATAATATAATAATTTATTAATCTTATTGTTTACAATCTTAATATTTCTTTCAAGTTTGTACTAATATTACCTACTACCACCTATTGTATCTATAAGACTCACATAACGTATTTAAAATCCTTTTATTAATATTCATTATAACACTAATTTTTTACTATCATTTTTAATCACCAAGATTTTTTTTAAAATAATATGTTGTTAATGTTGCTAGTTGTCACCCTTGGTCTCCTCAACATGGTCTAGTGTACATCTTGGGATTCATGACATGGTTTAACCACCACTTGTGGATCTTGGATCTTCTATAAATTTAGCGATTGTATCAGGCATTAATAGGTTGATCTTTCAGTTCAACAATAGTTGCTTGTGCAACTATTGGTATCAATGTCGAGGTCACAAGTTCAAACCCCTGACTTCCACTGGGGAGAATGTTGAAAGGTGTCGCCCTTGGTCTCCTTGGTGTGGGCCAGTGCGATGCTAAAGCTTTGTAACATGCCTTAACTTCCTCTTATGGATCTTGGATCTTGGATCTTGTATAAATCTAGTGGTTGTATCAAACATTAATAGGTTGATCTTTTGGTGCAACGACAACTGCCTGTGCAATAGTTAATATAAACATATAATATATAAATTAGAAATAATATTTGTATCCTTTTTACAATATTGAAATGATAATTTGGATGATGAAAGAGCATCTAGTGGTACCAAGCAATCTTTCACAACCAAAAATATTTTAACATTTTATGCTTATGTTTTGTTTTAATTTTTGGTTGCAAGCATTATTATTTTAATGCTCAACTCCTCCAACATAGTAAGGTTTGATGTTGAGATTGTGAATGAAAACCAATTCATTAATTGATTCAGATATTAGTTGATTTAAAAATGTTTGAAAATTGTAATTTTTCAAAAAGGAAAAATCCCACACCCATCCTTGAGTGGGCATTTATTGTAAATTATAACTCTATTCAAAAATTTGAATTTGCATTTGTTGAAAAGAAAGGGGATGCAAGGCATGTAGGAAGTGGAGAGAGTGGGTTGAGAGGTAGGAAGAATTTTTTTGAATTGCTATTGAGTGCATATTCCAAGAAGAGAAAAACCCATGATAAAAAGAAAAGGAGTGGGGGCATTCAGAAGGTTTGACTGGGAAAGGAGATGGTCAAGAGTTGTACTTGAGAGGACTAGTTTCAGTAAAACTAGAATAACTTTCTCATACGGTAACAAAATCAAGAATTTCAAAATGATCTGGGAAGCTGAGAGTGAGACACACCAAACCCAAAAGGGATTTTGAAAGATTCATGATAATCAAGGAGCAAGGATGGATATAATTTGATTGGTTTTTAGAATCTTAGTGTAAGAAAAAGAAGGGGAGGGCAATGTGGAGTTGAAGAGAAAAGGTGCAAAATTATGGAAAATGAAATGAAAATTTTAAAGACAGTGAAATGAAGCTACAGGAAGAGAATTTAGAGAATATTTGAAGCCTTTTTATTTTGAGAAAATAATGTAAATGTCTCAATTTGATTGAATGCAATAAAAAATTTAATGTGTTTTCATTTCTTTAGGTTTTATGAGTTGTTCTTATTGCAACAGAGACTATGTTGTATTGTGTGTTTGTGAGCAACAATTTGTGCTTACATCAAATTGTATCAGAGCCAATGATCTTGAGTGCATAAGTAGAGTGCCAAATGCGTGGCAACTTATGCCAAGACCTGTGGTGAGGATTGAGTTGTTTGAGAAGCTCAAAAGAATTATTGCAGGAGTGCAATGAGTCCTAAGCAATTGAGAGCTAAGGAGGACAAGCCATGTAGATGCCTTGGATGTGATTTGAGGCAAGATTATAGCAAACAAGATGGGATGGGTTGTGAGAATACCCACAAGAATATTTTTCTAGGAATGATATAAATAGAAGGTAGAAAATGAGAAGTTTGAGAAGATGCAATAGATGGCCCATAAGGAAATGAGAAACATCAAGATGAGCTTAGATAAATTGAAGAATAATATTGGTAAAGAAGAGAAGATATTGGTGAAGAAAAATGAGAATAAGAAAGAGGACAGTAGAAAGAAGAGTCGAGAAAATGCATGTTGCAGCTTGAGACAGAAACAAAAAGAAGTAAGTGCAAAAACTATAAAGGATGAAGATGTAATTGTGAACAATAGTGGTCCAAAATTTGATGAAAATATTTGTGGAGATGAAGATGATTTCTTATTGAAAGAAGAGATGGAAATAATCAACAAGTTGTTTGAAGAGGAATTGGTGGACAAACACAAAGAGGAGTTTTCAAAACTTTTCATTGGAGGTGAGAGGATGGATATTGCAGCAAAGAATAATAAAAAAGATGTTGGGGAAGCGAACAAGAATGAGGTAAATTTTCATTTTGAATTTAGTTGTGATGATTCTATACCTTCTTTGTTGAAAGTAGAAGACGATGCCAAGCAACAAAAGAGTATGTAGATGGAAATTTTTAATTTCAATGGGGTAGCACTTGTAGATTTGTATAAGGATACAATAGATTTTAATTATTTCTTGGATGAAACATATTTGGATGTAGGATTTGTATAGGATATTGTAGGTGAAACTTGGTGGAGTTGGTTAGTTTATGGTGTGATTGGGGCCACAAATGAAAAGAGGAGACTAGATTATATTTGGTGGAGAGAAATGTATGGTGAATGTGAATCCATGAGATGAGAGAATAATGGTGAATGGAGTTGTGGAAGGAGGATGGTGCTTGTGCTAGAAAAATGGTCAAAGAAGAGGAAGAAGATATCATTTTATGTGCACTTTGGATAGTGATGGAGTTTGCTACATATTACTTACAATTTGAAAGAATGGTTCTACCATTCAACTCCACTTTTGTGAGCCTATGTTAAAAAAAATTCAACCCCAAGTGTTTGATGTAGGAGCATCTAGGGGTACCAAGCAATCCTGAGGTATGTGTAGGATCATGATGGGCCAAAAAGTTGTGGTATGATGGGTATGTGTAGGGTATGTGGTTAACAACATTTTTTTACCAAAACTTGATGAAATGAAGAGGATTTTTAAAGAAGATTCTCATCTTTCCATCAATATAAGGGTATGTGTAGGGTCATGATGAGCCAAAAAGTGGCGATATGATCGATATGTGTAGGGTATGTGGCTAACAACCTTTTTTTTACCCAAAATTGATGAAACAGAAAGGGTTTTTAAAGGATATTCTTAGCTTTCCACCAATATAAATTATGCTTTACTTTGAATTTAATAAATAATCATTATTCATTTTCTATTTGAATTACGACTAAAGTCCTGATTGATATGGTGATTGAAAAACATATATAGCTTTCAAATGGTATCACATTTTTTGAATTTGGAACATGCATCACATTCTATGCTTCGCATACTATAGGATTAAAAAAATAAAATTTATGAAGTTTTGACCAAGTTAAGGTGGTCAAAAATACATTTTTTATATTTTTAAAAATTTCTAATAAAAAAATAATAATTAATTATTTACTTGGAAAAATATTACAAAAAAATATGAATCACATTAGGACATGAGTCTTCTACTTATATCTAAAATCTTATAAAAAAATATTATCATTTTATATTAGTGAGGGTGTTCAGACAAACACCTACTTCTTATTTTTTCCCTAAAATTTAGGTACTACTACATTGAAATTTCAAATTTTTACCAAATAGATTTTATTTTTTTTAAATAAACCTTGTAGTTTAGAAACTACATTCAATTTGCTACAGAATCTATTCTTACATATTTTTGAAATAATATAGATAATTTATTCAAATTTTTATGTCAAGTTTCCTAACTCTAATTTTTCTCAAATTTTTGCCACTTAAGGGCCTATTTTTTCCATGATGATCTTGTACATACCCATAAATTATGCTTTAATTTGAATTTAATAAATAATTATTATTCATTTTCTATTTGAATTACGACTAAAGTCTTGATTGATAGGCTGATTAAAAAACATCTATAGCTTTCAAACGATATCACATTTTTTGAATCTGAAACATGTCACATTCTATGCTTCGCATACTATAGGATTAAAAAAAATGAATTTCATGAAGTTTTAACCAAGTTGGTTAGACATACAAGTTTTTATATTTTTTAAAATTTGTAATAAAAAAATCATAATTAATTATTTGCTTGGAAAAAAATTACAAAAAAAATGCATCACATTGGGACATGAGTCCTATACTTATATCTAAAATATTATAAAAGAATATTATCATTTTATTGTGGTAAGGGTGTTCAAACAAACACCTACTTCTTATTTTTTTCTTGAAATTTAAGTACTCTTGAATTGAAATTTCAATTTTTTATGAAATAGTTTTTAAAAAAATAAACCTAGTATTTTAGAAACTACATTAAATTTTCTACATATTCTATTCTTACATACTTTTGAAATAATATAGATAACTTATTCAAATTTTTATGTCAAGTTGCCTAACTCTGATTTTTCTAAATTTTTTGCCACTTAAGGGCCTATTTTTTCCATGATGATCCTACACATACCCCTTGCACAAAAAAAAATATTTAAACATTTTATGCTTGTGGTTTGTTTTGATTTTTGGTTATAGGCACTATTTTTTTAGTGCTCAACTCTTGTAACGCCTGTCGTGTAAACCCCAAAGAACACACACATAGCATATAATAATTTAAAAAAAACAATTAAATTAAACATGCAAATAACATTAAACCATAATCACATAACACATTAAATTACACTATTACACATAGTTCTCTGGGGCACACAAGGTCATATTGCAAACATCTAAACAGAAGTAAAAGATAACAACACATCCATTAATTAAAGTACATCAATAACCAAGAGTGAAAGTATCACTACATTACATTTTACAATCATGATGAATCTCAGTTACAAATGATCCTAACTATTACATTATCATTATAATATTACATTATATTACAAGCTCTTGATAAATGAATTACAATGAATTTCCCAACATGTGGGATGATACATAATACAATAAATTTAGAATTACAAAGAGAACACTAGTACAACTCCAACCACAGAAATGTTGAGAAGATAGGAATGTTGGTAGAGAACCCAACGGGTGCGGAGCACATTCCACCCAACCATGTGAATTATAAATAACTCACCCCCCGTGCTCAGAGGTGACAATGAAGTTAACTCGCCCATGATTGTCAAAATAACTCTAGGAACAACATAGTATAGTAACAATACAAACTCAAGGTTTATAAAGCCATAATCAACAACGTTCATGAATCCACATAGTAAGATAAAGCTATGAAACTCATCACAATTAAACAAAGCAATAATAATTAATCAAGTCACCAAAGAACATTCATAAATCATTTTCACAAGAATCTAAATCAACAATAAGAGTACAAATCAAGTAGAACTAATACAACATCCAAAATACATTTCCAGAGGTAATAAGCAACAAAGCAAACGGGTGTCTAGTGGAGAGTGTCATCGCAGAGCTCTCATGGGATCTCCTGGCCCTTCCTCCAACTTGAGGCGCCAACACCCATCTATGGATCTCCTAGCTCTTCCTCCTACTTGAGGTGCCGATGCCATAGGGTAGCTCATGCAGAGTCGATAACCTGTCATGAAGACGAGATTATGACTTTTCCAACCACGACCTTCTCAGTCTATCATTAGTCTATGATAGCCCTAATGCATAGATGAGGAATCCAATGTTTTATTATCTTGTGTGTTTACTACGCATCCCCCTAAATTCTATTTTTAGGTTATCACTTGTTTAACTACTCTTACATGGGTTCTCCTAAGCTCTTCCTCCTTTTGAGGCGCCGACACCCACGAAGAGCCACTCTCCCTAAGACCCCTAACCTAAATCAAAATCAAGAAAGGGTTGAACTATAATATAAAAAGCATAGTACCATAACAAGAACATGTGAGGCATTAACCTTCTTGCAATAACTCATAAACAAAAGTCTTGACAACCGTTCAACCCTTCCTAGCATAAACCATTAAGTTTTCAACTCCAAAAATATATCCAAGATGAGGATAACATTCAAAATTAAACATGCCTCTAGAACAATGTTTTACAATAACCAAAATTGGGTTTAAAATATACAATAAAGTTCCCACATTATGATCAAGACAGTGAGTCAAGAAAACGAGGAGGTCAAACAGACTTAAAGAACGGAGTAACAAAACAACCTCCACACAAAGATAACATGGTACACTTAATTACAATTATAATTTTGATTTATAAAACACAAATTACTCTATCACATAAAAAACATTTTGTCCTCCCCAATTAAACCATATTATTTAAAATTCAACACCTCACATTTTTAAGCACAAAAAATTTAGTGAAACAATTTAAAAAGATAAACATACATATGAAGAAATATGTATCTATGTTTATAATTAAATTAGATATATATATAAATTTAATATTATGATAAAAAACATTTAATTTTAATTATGCTATTGATATATATTTATATATATATAACAATATATATACATATATATATATGTATTTATATATATACATATATATATATTTATATATATATATATATATATATATATATATATATATATATATATATATATATATATATATATATATATATATATATATATATATATATATATATAAATATATATATATATAATATTAAAATCCTAAAAAAAGAAAATGCACATTTAAAAAAAAACAAAAACAATTTAAATTAATTAACAAGGGGAAAACCCCATATATGGCTGCGTGCAGTCCAAAGACTGGCACAACAGTCCAAGGACTGTCGTGACAGTCCTTTGGACTATCACAGCCCAAGAGCCAAGCTGTGGGGTGGGTATGACTAGGCCCGACCCACCTCCTGGCGTGAATTATGAGGGCCATCCCTTTTATGGGTTCGGCCAAACAAAAAATAATATAATATAAATAATAAATCAAAACTAATTCATTTCAAAATCCACAGTTTTTAGTTTATTTATTTATTTAATTTATTTCATTCATCACTGTAACATGAAAATGTGATTTCGTTTGGCTGACGCCCAAGTACAGGCCATTTTCAACATAATTTATAATTTCGATATACAAATAGGTATATATATATGAACATTTACACAGGTACAAAAGACCACACAAATTGAAAATACTCCAGAAGAACAAAATATTGAATTTAACTTATTCTGAAGGGAAATAATTTTCTTCACAAAAAGTTATAACCTTTCTAAAACATTTTTCTGAAGTTCAGACAATGAATTTTCTTCCATAAATTTTCTATTGAATAGAAAAAAGAAAATTTTATTTTCTCACATAGTCATATCTAACTATTTTATTTTTCTCTGAAACAGAAAGAGGAAGGAGGAAACAAGTGGAACCTGGTGTCTTGTGTTTAGTCGAGAAACTGATGATGCCTATTTGATCCTGATGGCTTCTATGAAGATCTTCTCATTCCTGCTTCAAAATCTCTACTCTGAAATATCATGCTCGAACTCGAATCTCAAACTTATTCAAAATACCCTTTCCAAAATATTGCAAGTAAAATGAAAGAAACTATTTTTCCCCAAAAACTACAGAACAATTAACTTGTGCAACTTATGTCTCATTAATCCTTTGTTTGACAAAACTCACAAAAATTTCAATTAAATAAAGGATATTACCAATTTCTTCCAAAAGATCTCAAAAATCTAGAATAAAAGAAATTAATTCTTTAAAAGCAAGCTTTTCTGTTAGATCTCAATTCTGATTCGTTCTCTCAACTTTTTCTATTCTTTTATTTATTTATTTTTGTTTTAATTTCTATTTTTTTACAACTGTACTTGCAAAGTACATTATCTAATTAATTTAAATAATGTATTCTAGTAATTTTCCTCAATAAGATAATTAATTAAAATAATAAAACACCATTTAATATTTTAATTATCATTTAATAAAACACATGACTTTTAAAACATTTAAATATTTAAATACAATTAATTCTAACATTAAATAAATAATCATTTCCATCATTTAAATCAAATAAATCACAACCTATAAAATACCAACATCAATAAAATATGACAATACACAAAAATGAACCACAAAGAATGACAACTACAAAAAAAAACATACAATACAATTCAAACAAGATGATCTGACATCATGGGATGGGATGACTTCATTGTCACCTCTGTTTCAACATTGAATCATTGGGCTATTGGTGCTTGCCCTGTCCTGTCGAAGTAGGTGGAATTGAGACTTTGTACTTGCAAATCTTGCATACAAATGAGGTCATGTACATGTGCATGCATATATATAAAATCAAAGTATTTCGTTGTGAGAAGGAATTGCAGTGTAGCAGGGCACTCGCAAACGAGTGATGCCACACTGTCCTTCATCACAACTATTCTAGCAATACTATAACTGATAAATTAACATTTCTAAACTAACAAATCATCCCATAACATAATTTATTGAATCATTACATCATAACATAATTATGAAAATCAACTAACATAACCAACCATAATGTCATATGAAATAATCATGTCCACTAATGGAATAACATCATCAAATGTCTAACTAACCAAATCAAACAATAACAATATCATCATAGTATCAATGTATCAAATCAAAGCATAAAAACTACTGAGTCCAACTAGCAACCAGGAGGGTTATTACATCCTCCCCCCTTAAACCTGACTTACTCCTATAAGCTAGAAAAAAAAAGAAAAAAAAATTATGATTCTCAAATATGGGAGACATCCTCCCATGATGCCAAGATCACAATGTTTAGAGAGTCATCGAACCCTTCCGAGCTCACCTGCAAGCTCCTAAGTCAGTACCTCTCCCTCTACTGGGAACCTCTACACCTACACTTTGGTGTCCAGCCTGGCGACCGTCATCACGAAATATGCTCGATGAGACCTACCCGCATCACCCACCATTGGCTCAGAAGTGGCTGGTCTCTAATTAAATCCAGAGGTGCTCTTTTGTGGACACAATCTAGCGATATGTCCTTGCTACCCACATGAGTAGCAACCAGTACCTCGGCCAAATCCTCTACCCTCGGATGGAGCATTGGATTGCTGAAAGCTTCCTCGACTTGGCGCTGACTGAAAACTAGCTGTAGGTTGCACAAAATGCTCCTAATGAACTCGGTTCCTGTTCTGATCCCTATGAAATTGACAATTGCCACCCTACTAAAAATGAAAGTTTTCATGCTTCCGCTGTGATTGCTGCTACTGGTGTTGATGTTGTTGCTACTGATGTTGTTGACCCCCTTTAGAGGGTGGACTCCTATTCCTAGAAGATCCTGCTCCCTGTGACTGACTTCCATGAGTGCTAAAACTAGGTTCCCTGTGACTGACTTCCATGAGTGCTAAAACTAGGTGTAGGCACACAACCAATCTGCACTCCAATGTGACCACCCAAGGCCATAGCCAAAATTTCCTCCACCAACCGAGCCTTCTCAACTGCCATTTCCATCATCTTCAGCTCGAAGACTTGCACTCCATCACTGATGCAAGCATTAAGGCCCCGAACAAAGTGTTGTACCAACATGCCTTCATTGTGGCTAATCCCTGCATACTGCTTCAACTCATAGAAGCACCTCTCATACTGCTCCACTGACATAGAGAACTACTTGAGATCGTGAAACTCGTCATCCCTGCACTGCCTCCAATGGTCTGAGAGGAAATGAGCTCTGAACCTGTCTAGAAACAACTCCCAAGTGATCATACTAATATCAAGGTGCAATTTCTATTCTTCAAGACACCACCAAGTAGATGCAAAGCCTCGTACATGCATAACCGCACACTGAGCCTTGGTATTGCTACCATAGGGGTGCATAGTGAAGCAATGATCTAAGTCAATTAACCAGGTCTCAGCCTCTAGACCTCCTCTAGAACAATCAAAAGTGGGAGGGTGTGCCCTCATCAGATTTCTCATATGGCCTACTATGACTGCATCCTGAACCACATTTGTATCCCTTCGCCTTGGTGACCTTTCTCTCTCTCTCTCTCAACTTGATGCACCTCCTCTTGGCCTGGGTCCCAATCGGTCAAGAATCTCTCCAAGGATATGATGTAACTGACCATCTAATCCAGGCTGCCCTAGGTTCTGACCACCTGACGGATTACTGTGAAGGCTCTGGTGTTCCTCATGCTTCGAGCCATGGGAACTGGGAATTGAAGGACTTCACCAGTTTGCTCTACGACTGGCACAATGGCCTCTTGCTCGGCCATGTCCTCTACCTCGAGGCATGATTCTGCACAAAAAGATAAAGATACAAATGAGCTCAAGAGTCAAACGCAAGGTTTCCTAATGGACTTAACTACCTAGAGACCCTAGCATTTGCAAACCTTGGCTCTGATACCAAGTTGTAACACCCTTCGTGCAAACCCCATAAAACACACACATAGCATATAATATATATATATTTTTAAAACAATTAAATTAAACATGCAAATAACATTAAACCATAATCACATAACACATTACATTACACTATTACACATAGTGATGAGGGCGCAAACCCAAGACACAGAAAATAACCCACAAACAAGAGAATAATTTTATTATTCAGAAAATGGAACTTCTTACATGCAGAGGATCTCAAATCCCCAAGTTCTACAACATATGCAAGCTACAGAAAGCTACAGAATAACCCTTTCGCAATATGCGAGCTTGTCCCCCAAAAAGTTACCCAAAAAAATTAGAAAACCCGCCCATAAATAGAGCTCCTCATTTGTTTGGAGCCAAAACCACATTCAATTTGAGTTTAGGTGGTTTGGTGCCAAAAATTTACAACATGAAGTTCAAATTTCAAAAGAACATTTGCAATGGTATCTTCTAGAAAGTGTGCCAACTTCGCGGGGTCATAACTTTTGATCCAGGCCTCTGATTCATGAACCGTTTGAACCATTGGAAAGGTATCAAAGTCAAGAAACCGCTCAAAATCCACTAAGCCAATTTTGGAAAGTTTTGGGGCCATTCAAAAAGTCTAAGTGCCTCAAATCCCACTCGAAAGATTTTTAGGTGTAAATCTGGGAAACTAAAATTGCAATATCTTTCAACCCGGGAATCAAAAATAAAAACCGTAAATTGAGAATTTTACTATGACAAAAAGGGTATCCAAAAATGTAAAAATATATAAAAACTAAGAAACTTGAAATTTAACTATTTTTGGGTGATGCAAGATTGCCTTTACACCACTAGATGCTCCTGCATCAGACACCTAGGGTAATTTGAGAAGTGACCCTGTCACATCTCAGATGGTTGAGGAAAACCCAATCGATCAACCACTGCCTTAGATAGCCATGATGAATCTTCCATAGGTCATCCTCTCCATTTCAATAGATATTCTTCATACTGCATGTTTCTGGTACTCCTTCCCACATGACTATCCAAGATTGCTTCAATCTCCTCCTTTTCTGAAGTAGGTGCTGGGATCCTACACGGTTCCATCATTGGTACTTCCTCTACGCCACCTTCATGATACTCTGTCAAATATGAAATGTTGAACACAGGGGAAATGTTGATTCCATCAGGCAACTCTACCTCATATGCATTCCCTGAATCATGCTTGTTCAAAATCTTATAGGGACCAAACTTCTTCATCTTCAATTTGTTATATGTTCCCACTGGAAACCTTTCTTTCCTCAAGTGGACCATCACTTCATCACCAATCTGAAACTCCTTATACCTCCTCTTCTGATCTACCTTAGCCTTATAATCGTGCATATTCATCTTGTTAATATGTTCTCTTACCTTCTCATGTATATCCCGATGTGTTCTACAAAATCTTGGCTTTAGCACTTATTTTCTTCTCTTGGTCCATCTTCCTCAATTCTGGAGCTATTATGGGGCTACCTCCATACACGATCTGGAATAGTGATCTACCAGTGCTTTAGTTGACATAATTGTTGTAAGAAAATTCTGCCTAGGGTAAGATCAAGTCCCATCCCTTGGGTTTATCTCCTACCAAACATCTCAATAGGTTACCTAGACTCCTATTAACAACCTCTGTCTACCCATCTATTTGTGGATGGTGTGTAGAACTAAACTTCAACTCTGTCTTCAGCTTCTTCCACAAGGTCCTCCAAAAGTACCCCACAAATTTGGTGTCAAGATCTGAAACAATACTCTTTGGCAAACCATGTAGCCTCACCACCTCTTTGAAGAACAAGTTAGCAATGTGGACTGCATCATGGGTCTTCTAACATGGAATGAAATGTTCCATCTTTGAAAACCTATCAACTACCACAAATACTGAATCATTCCCTCTTTGCATCCTTGGCAAACCAAGAACAAAGTCCATACATATATCCTCCGAAGGCCTCTCTAGTACAGGTAAGGGCTCATACAAGACTGTATTCTAGCTCACTCCTTTAGCGATCTGACATACCCTGCAACTCTGCACAAACT